>VXBW01006787.1:380472-404356 GCA_013400375.1 Thinocorus orbignyianus
TCGTCTACAGGTAGGCAGCACGGCGTCTCCTCCATCGGTGAGGAACATTCGTCCTCGGAAACGTGGCGGAGCCTGGCTCCTCTTAGTGAAAATTGGGGAAAGTATCAACCAAAAAATGCTGCTCAACATCACCCTTGGGCTTGCAGTGCCGGAGAGGCAGTGAGGGGCTGCGGGAGTGGGTGGCAGCTGCCGTAAAGTTCAGAGCTCCATGCATTTTTCATAGGGACGGTGCGCTTCAAGTTCATGCCTGGGCGAGGCTTGTTAAAGGGTGTTGTGTCAGTCTCACACGCAGGGAGTCTCTGAGAAGAAATGGAACGAAGGTGGTTTCACTCTTTCTTTCTCTAAAGGGGAAGATACTTCATTTAAAAAAAAATGAATTAGGCTCAGAGGAAGTGGAATGTATACATACCTTTGAAATCGATCATATGTCTCTTGAAACACATTACCTGATGAATTTGCAAATTGAAATAAATTTGAAATTTCACTATTTCCATTCTATTGTTCGCCCCTACTTACTTTTGTCAAAGATTTTTTGCCTTATGTTCCTGTTTGTGCAAACCTTACTAAGACAAAGGCATAAAGGTGAGAGGAACATTTGTAAAAAGCAGGAAAATGTGGTTATAAAGCTGTGAAGTGTCCCCCAGGGAAATCAGATAGATGTGATACGCGAAATTACTTTTGCGATTGTTTTGTTGTTTGTTTGGTGGTTTTTTTTTTTTTTAATGACTAGATTTCAGGTTGGTAATGTCTGTTTATAGGAATGATTCCTTGTGCCAATATTAATTTTTAATATGTCGGTTTACTCTGAGTACCTCAGCAGCCTCTGTCTAACAGGTCTTCAGACAAGATCCAGTGGAGCATGTTGCCCTACCAGAGGAATGCTTTTGAAGATGGGGCTCACTCACTCGAAATTCTCTAAAGTTCATTCTCCATTCTGGGCAGAATGCCAGCTGTTTTTAGCGTAGAGCAGAACCTCGGTTGAATCGGATTATGCTACTAAGAGATTCTCCTCTCTCCTGATCCCCCCATGGCAACCACATGTCTCCGTAAGTGGAGAGAAGATGAGGTTCATTTTCCCTGGCAGCTCTTGGAAGTGGAAGGGCCAGAGCCTCTGAAGCCAGGCTGATAGAACATTAGGTGAGGGGTGTTGCTGCCTCCGTGGAGGTCCAGCCATAGCCACCCCCAACGCTCATGTTCGTCTCTCTCTCATGGACCTCTAGCACCTATCTGCTAATGTTCCCATGTCTTTCATTAAACATACTGTCTCTCCAAACAGCGGCTGAATGGCAACAGCAACTATTCTGGAAATAGTCTTTGTGCGGGTGTGAGAGGGTTTAGATAAGAGATGTGTTTGCCTTTGGGTGCTCAGTGCCCATTTCAGGCTAATCTGACAGCCCAGTGGATCAGAACAACAGTGTTTGTGTAACTTTACTCTTACTGATTAAACCGAGTGAATGCATACCTGAAGTCCAATTTGGGGTCTGCCAGCAAACAGGAGAGGGCTGTGGGAAGCTTCTGTCTTCGGGACAGTCCCCTTATTTGGCAGCCCCCTTTCTTCCAATTCAGAGCAAAACTGTAGGTCAGTGCAGGCAGCCCTGCTGCCACCCTGACAAATGGATTTCTTGCACGCACAGGTCTATCGTGAATACAATGCTGAACTTTTGCTGTGCCAAATAAAATTGTTTCCAATTACTTTTAAGTTTGTCTGATTGTCTCAGCACACATGTTGCAGTACGCCACCCCACGACTTCGTGCATTCGATCTTGCAGCTTAGCCGTGCTGGTTGTTTTTTCCATTATTAGAGAAAATTACTGGGAGGAACAATTATCCTTGATGTATTCTCTTTAGTAGTATCAGTGGATTGACTGCATCATACAATCAGGACTGACTGATTGAGAGCAGCATTTTTTAACATTTTAATAATTGCTCAAGGTGCAGTTCATGTGGCTCAGTATCCCTCGCAGTCAGAGTGCTCTTGGCCTTACTTCAAACACAGGGCTAAGCATGTTCAGTCCCTTGTAGCTGTTTCTCAACATGTTGACATTCAACTATGGCACGTCTGGCGTTTTCATTAATGCAACACCCAACTGGATTAGTTCTACCAAAAGATAAGAATAGAATTTGTATAATTTATCCCACTGACTAACAGATGAACATGATAGATGTTAGTTTAGTGGCTCCTCTTCGTTGTTTCCACTGAAGGAACTACTTTGTGTTGTAGGATGAAGTCCATTTTTAAGTCTGGGTTTTCCAAAATGTTGTATGAGTTTGAAGCCAGGCTCTTGAAGGCGCTGAGTCAGCTCAGCACTTTTTGATCCATAAATGAAACAAAACCACCTGAGTTAACAGAAGATCAAGTCCTTTTTATTTTGACTTTCTTTCAATAAACAGGCACAGAGCTGTTGCAACAGCAGCCACACCAACCTGGAAATGCACTGCCCAAGAGCCTGGCTCAAATCTAAATCCTCACCCCTGAAGCCCAATGCTTAAGGTAAGTGGGGAAGTCTTCTCCTGGGAGTCTGACCTTGGAGCTGTGTTATGACCCCACTCAAGACCTTGCAGGACTTGCAGCAGGACTAGAGGCTAACCAGTAACTGGAGGGACAACATGGCACCAGTAAAACTTAAAAGCAAGGAGTAGTGTCAACAAATGAGTAATTTTTCAAAGATGTGCACAGCCATCTCCAAGTTAGTTGAATGCTACATGTGGGGACTTGTGGTCTCACCTCAGCTTAGCCAAATTTTAGAAAGTTAAAACTTGGTCTTCCCTATTCTAGCTGAGTCTCCTGGAATTACTGAAATGTCTCCTCTGTAGATCTGTTGGCATTCCTTGGTCCGCAGCTGATGAACAGCTCCAATAATAGAACCCAATGTTCCAGTGGTTGCAGCTTCGGCCTAAGATGTGGAACAGCTGTGAGTGTTGTACTCCAAAGGCTGGTTGGTTTGTCGTGGGGATTCAGTCAGGCAATCAACCTCTTCCATTACATTTTTTCAGGAGTGGGAAAACTACAGTACTGAAGCAGTCTCGCCAAGACTGGACACGGCCTGTCACTTCTCAAGAGCGAAAGTCATGATCTCTTTTTCATCTCTGAGTGACTGATCTGTATTTGCTGTTTGTTTTCTATCCAGTTATACTTTGACTTGTTAATAATTAAATTTTAATAGATGTTATAGCATTTTATTTCTTTAAAACTTTTTATTCTATATAAACATTGCTTAATTATTATTCATACTCTGCTGAGTTTGTTTGCTTTTACACCTGGAACAAAATAGTTACAGCTGGATGGAACGAGAAGACCTTTCATTAGCACATGCAGCTGCAACAGCACATGGATCAGCATTAGCTCAGAGCCAAGATTCATCCCACTTGTTCCTGCGTGTTCATACTCTGCTGAGTTTGGGTTGAGCACTGCCATACAGTGTTCTTCTGCCTACCTTACCTAAAACCAGGCCAGGTACCTTTACACGCAGTGCTGCACAAGGCAGTGGTGACAGCCGTTGATAATAGTGTTTCGGAGGGCAAGCAAGAGCCATTGAGGTAAGGTGGTGGTTTGCACAAAAACCCTTCATTCAAAATGCTTCCAAGCCTCTTGTCAGGCAAATTTTTATTACAAGAACCCAGACTGCTCCAACCATCTCCCAACACCCCGAGAAAGACTCGGAGAAGTGACAAGTTTCAAACACGTGAGACTGACTATGAGAAAAAGAAGCTGGGGTAGAGCACAGCGGCACAACCTTCTTGTTAATCCTTAGCCTCCATGCACCAATGTCCCGTTTCAGCACCATGGTGGCCATCCACCAGGTTGTCACAGATAACCAGGACCCCACAAATCAACTTCTTAGGAGATGAGAAGTCAGCAGTTCTGAATCTGAGTGTAGCATGTTTATTCATCCACTCTGGTGGATGAACAGCTGTGGAAAGGCAACATAGCTGTGGGGAATCACAGCACACAGCCCACGTACGGTTCCTAGACAGCAGCTCTGCATCTAACAAAACAAGAGGAGGAGGGCATGGAGGCAGGCAGACAGAGCTGCTTCTCACTCCCTTGCAGCACAAGCAAGGTGAGACACCCTACCTGCATCACACAAAGGATGAAGAAGGTCGTGGGTAACAATGCCTATTTTTCACATCCAGCATAACAGTATCTTATATTTCTCATTAGTTGCAGGAGGGAATATGCCAACTGACTGTAATAGTTTTCTCTCTTGTAAGAGAATATTTGCACACAGAGACAGGGAGAATTACATTGCAATGCCACTGAAGCCTGAGACCAAGCAGCTGAATCCATATGAAAAAGATAGATTATACAATATGGAAAAGGTAGAATTAAATAGAATTTATTTATTTCCATCACCTTGGGTGAGCACCAAAGGCAAAATAAAAAGTACAATAAATAATCTGCAACTGCCACAGCTTACAATAGTACAAGGTTCACAAGCAGTTCAGGAATGAAACATCTGGGATAGCTCAATTTCTCTGGAGGAGGATGGGGAGAGCTCCTGTCTCATGCCTGATTGCCCTTTCTTCAAGATTTCTCTTGCTTCACTGCAGCAGATACCGTTTCAGCAGAGTTTGTAGTAGCCATGCAGTCACCAGTAACTTTAAGACATTTGCAGGCATTTGTCTACTCCTCCTTTTCATAATTTGCATAAAAATAAATGAATCCTGTAGAGGTTAATTAAGAAGTGTATTAACTTTCCTGCTTTGCTTGTAGCATAGGTCACTCACTCACAGATTCAAAATCTCAGATTGGAAAGAAAGCTGAATCTCAAAAGAAAGTAACAACAGCTCATCCTCAGAAAGCTGCAGGGAGGCAGGCTGTTATTTCCCTTGTTGATATTCAAGAGCAAAAAAGCAAGCAGGAAGAAGTCCCTAATCTGCTAGCAAAAAAGAAATGAATTTATAAGAGGCGTGTGATGCTATTTTTGTGCAGCCCAATAGCATTTTCAATCTACTGGTTCTTCTCAATAAACCACATTACAATTACTTTTATTTGTTTTATTGAACGCTTCCGTGCCTTCCTCATTACATAATTGAACGTCAGCCCTAGATGTACGACCTGATTTAAATGTCTCTACTTGTCCAGAAATAACAAGTTTTTTAAATAATCCTGGTTGTCTGTAAAACAACAATAACCCTTTTCAACCTGTTACTGCTCGGCAATCGGAGGATGTGATACGCAGATGTGAAAAATCAAACCAATTCCTTTTGAGATTGAAGAAACAAGTCTTGAGAAGTCCTTATCAGGAGGAATATGACAATTGAATATTGCTTTATTTCTTTACTTATCTGTACTTTTTGCAAAACCCCTCAGTCTTGCAGACTTTGTTCTCTCATGCATCATCCCCAGTGCTCGTACCCACGATTGGGAAACCCTTCGTCTGCCGTGTGGAAGGGGCACTGCTCCTCTGGCTGGTGCTTTGAAAAGGCCAGGCTGCAAAAAGAAAAGCTCTCCTCTACCTAAGGGACTCAAGGGACCATGTCAGAGGCAGGCTTTGACCCGTAATCTGGGAAACGTTTATGGGATGGAGACAGTAGATGTAGCCATTCTATTTGTCTAGCAGCATCTGTTTCCCTGCCTTAGGAATGAACCTGGCCCATGGCCCATGCAGAGCAACCCACCTGTCCGGGACCCTTATTGCAAATTAGGAGTGCTAGCTTGAGGATAACTAGAGGCTGACTCCCTAAAACTGGGGTCGGCACAGGTGGTTTATCAGTCCATTTGCAAGCCAGATAATCGACAATCTGACAAGGAGAGGACTGGGTTTACAAGAGTGAAGTTGTCCTTGGACTAAGAGCCATTTCAGGGCTCCAGTTTCATCACACAATTTCCACACAGAGATAACTCAGTGAAATGTAGAGGCTTGTGATGTAGAAGAGGCCATATGAGGTGATCTTGAGGTCCTCCTGGACATGCACTCTCTGAGTAAGTGGCATCCAAGCAAACACTCAAGGTGAGAGGACAGGGACACACTGCCAGACTCCAGGGCAAAGTGACACGGCACTTTTGGTGGACAAGAATGACACGTGGAGGAAGGATTTCAGCATCTAAAGAAATTCAGCTTAGGATAAGAATGAGAGTCAGGGAGGAAAGCCACTAGATGGACTGTGGAGGAATTAAAGGGGCTTCCCAAACAGAAAATGAGCTAACCTTTAGAGAAAAACAACTGCATATTGTATGCCTTAGTGTTATTATAATACATTTCACTGATGGAGTTCTGTCCCAGTTAATAACACTTCACTTTGAGAGGACTCTGGGTTTCTAGTTGCCGCTGTCATAGCTCTCAGAGGAAACAAAATGGTGGGGCTGAAACCTAAATCAAACCTGCTGGAGATGTGAGTGAGACCCCAGGGACTCCAAACCCAACCCCAACTGTGGGCGAGAGCGGTGTGACCTTCCCTTCTCCCCAGGGCCGTGGGGAGATGTGTCCAGCCACTGACAGTCTGCAGGAGGCTGGAGCAGAAGGGTTGAGCTTTCAAGCAGCATCCATGATGGTACTGGCAAGTTTAGCTATTCCCTCTTCATTTTGTCTGTGCAGCCTGGCCATTTGAAATGGTACCGCTGTGACCACATCCGTGTCTTTGCTGGCACTGCCTGCCCCTCATGGTCAATTCAAACTTCTCCTGTCTTCACTGTGTACATCTGCTCCTATCTGCCTTGGTTCTTGCTGCACAGAGCCACCTTCTCAGAGCTGATCCATACTTCTGTGACAACACAGCAGCAATTTAATTAATTCTATAGGAGGAGAAAGAAAACTGACCTTTGCATTGCCTTTCCTTCTGCTTTTGAATCAGCTACATTGAAGGCTGATTAGGCTGTTGGAAGCTAAAATGGCTTTCTATCATTTCTAAATTCCTTTGGCCATCTGGGATTGTCAAGATCTTGGTTACCCCTAGAGTCTGGGATATACAGGAAAAAAATACGCCCTTTTTCTAGTATGATGATGCTCTAAAGACACGAAATCACAGCATCTTTAGGCTACAGGCTACAACAAGAACTGCCAGGTGCTTTATTAATTCTGTTAAGCAGCGGCATAGACTGCAAGGATGGAAAGTCTCTGTCCTTGGAAGTTTTCAAGACCCATTGGGAAAATAACCGGAGGGACCAGGTCTCACCTCGTGGCTCACCCTGCCATGAGTAGGAGCTTGGACCAGAGGCTTCATGAGCTCCCTTCCAAGAATAGTTATCCTACAGTCCTAGAAATTATGAAGTTAGTTGTGCTGGGTTACATTTCAACAGAATGTGCACGTATCACTGTGCTGCCAGAAAACTCCAGAAGGGGAAATAGTTGGGAAGAGTAATCTTTTCACTCTCTTTTGCTTTGTTAGGACAAAATTACAGAAAAACACAAAAGGATGAGGATCTATGAACTGACTTATTCCCACATGGCATTATACAAGAGTGAAAGTAAAATGAGTGTAAATAAAGCAACAACAAAGTGCCTGAGTAACGCAAATTCTTAATTACTCAAATGTATTGGTAGAAATGATAGAGATTTGGCTCTCTTGCCATGTTCCTTGCTGGACTGGAGAGACAAGCATTGCTTAGGATTATTGCCTCAGTCAAGATTCAAAATGTATATGACTGACTGGTGATTTAGGGTATCCAAGAACAGAGATAAGAGCTAATACAAAGAGAGAAAAATCAGAATACTTCAGAAGCAACACTTTTGGGGATATTTGTTATTGTTTTCTGGTGATTCTTCACGTCTGGTACATTTCTGCAAAATGTTTTAATCCTTTAAAAATAGACTGATCTCCAGATACTAACAAGTTCTCCTTGTCAAAGTGTAAAGTGCCTTTCCATGTTATCTTTTTTCATGTGTCCCTCTGTTTCACGGGCCTCACTGGCAAGATACAACTGTAATTCTCCAAGTGAGTGAGGGGAGGGATTGTTGTTGAGCCAAGTCCAAAGGCTAGAGTTCTGAAGGAATTAAAAATACAGACAAAATATATATGGACTTTGGGGGCAAGAAAAACACACCTGCTAGCCACGCTTTGCAAACAGATCAACTTCTGGGGTGATTAATAGCAATTATCATCCGGTTCAAGACTTTATTCAAATGTTATTTATTATTTTAGTTCTGAACTACTGAAATAGCAGCAGTAGACATGATTAACAGGACGACTTGTGCTTAGGAAGGTATCATCTAATGAGGTCATTATGTCAGCATCATTAGCGGTGTTCAAGAGAAAGGTGGATACAAGGAAAGTGTAATTATTTTAGTGGTTAATCCTACTTGATTCCAGATATCAGATTTGATGATAAGAGAAGTCATGTCCCACAGTATCCACTACAGTAAGTTTTACAGTCTAAGAGTATGCTAATTATTAATAAAAGATTCTCTGAACGAATGCTGAATTTTGAAGAGAGGTAGAGAACAGAGGATATGTGGGCAAAAGCACTAGACCAAATTTTCCGCCTGGAATGCTAGCTCCTTTTGTCTTGCTCAGAGCATGCTCATCAAGCTCCCGAGCTAAACAACTGATACAGGACTTAGGCAGAAATTTTTCCTGGTTCCAGACTTTTGCTGCAAGTGCCTATACTGGTCTGCCAAACGCAGGTTTTCTTCTTATTTCTGTACACATTTGTACCTAACTTCAGTGCTGAAGCCCTGCCCTGCTCTGCACTTAGGACGAAGGGCAGAGGAAAGAATGTACTTATCCCGATGTAGAAGCAAACAGGACTTGCTCCTTGCCACACTGGGATTAATGAACATGCCTGTCATATTCTGGAGAGTATTTAACTGCTAGGCTAGCTGAAGCAAGACCTATCCTCAGCGGTAAGAAAGATGTGCTGAAGTAAAAGCAAGTAAATTCCACCGTAATATGCTCCTGTACATACTGTGAAATCCTTCTCAAGGAAGCAGGGCCTGGGTAGCAGAGTTTAAATCCAGTTGAGATGACTGGGACTGCTTTACAGCTTGCGTGGACTCAGTAACCCAGCACAGGAGTACTGGAGACACAGTGCCAGAAGGGTGCTAGACATGCAAAACATTTCACAGCTGGACTTGAAGACTGACTCGTACCCATCAAGCTGTGTTGCCTGACAGCTAATCCTGTAAACTCTTGCCTACTGTTGTATGAAAAGCCTGCCAGATACTGCAGATCCTTCTGCTTGCTGAGTCCTCCTTTTCCTTGGACAAGCACAGAATCTGTTTGCAGATTCAGATTCAGCTCTCTCTACCACAAACTACCCAAAGAGTTTATTAGAAAGAAAAATGGTCAGCCAGGATAATGTTTCTATGGGGCAAGTGTCCTTTCAAAGCCTATGAAATGCATAAAGGTGTTTCAAATTTTGCATCTTAGACTTTCAGTAAACAATGGAGATCTGTGGTACACAAACAGGGCCAGCTCTGTGCCCCAAAACTGTTCAGAGGCTTTGGAAATTACAAGGAAGAGCAGAGAAGGTGATGCAAGAAGCATCCTGAGTACTGTGACCCAAGAGCCAACAATCCATGAGTTCCCCGCAGTATGGCAACTACCACGCAGTGTCGGCTGTTTAGTGCTTTGCAGACAAAAAAAGTGCTGGTTTTTGTGTTCTCCAAAATACTGTAAATGGTCAATACAATTGCTGAGCGTGGGATATCTATTCAGTTCAGGCGAGGATCTTCTGGGTCTCAAAAGGTTGTGAATCCAAGCCATGCCTCATGATAAGCCAGCAGCTTGTGCATTCACGGCAAAGAGTGTATGGATGCTAAAGTGAATCAAAGCAGTTTGAGGACTATCGTAATTGATTATGGTATTTCCATCTGCTGGACCAACTGCTGGACTAGGAGTCCCGTGTGGGTGACTTTCACCCCTGCATGAGGGGTTGAGCACAAGAGGTTATGTACTTCAGTCGTTTTACTTAGACTAAAAATACCGTGTAAGTCAAACAAAAGCTATGTGCCACTCCTTCCCTAGGGCCTGGATTTCAGAAAGAGCAAGAGGTGCCTTCTCGCTCTGTAGACTGCTTTGAGGCTGCAGCTCTCAGAGGAAGTATCTGCACTGAGTAGCTGGACATGAGCTGTGTTCAGTGGTAATGCAACTGTAATCTGTACACAGAACAAGGTAGAAATCTTGGCAGGCCACTTACTAGCTGCAAGGTGATGTCACACTTCCATGTAAGCAGCTGCTGCAGCTTTCTGAAAGGTCTGGAGGGCTTAGGACCTATATTGCAGCGACAAAACACACTCAGAAGATGTCAGTGTGACAATTTTGTAGGCGTTCAGCCTGAAACCTGCACACTTCCTGAGCATACTCTGGATGCCCAACTTCTTTTTTCTTACAAGCCTTGCCATGTGCCTGAAGGTCATCACCACTGACATTTCTGACCCAAGGAGCTCTTCAGAAATCCTTTGTAGTGTTTTGGGATAATTCCACAGCAGATGGAAAGGTTCCTCCAGCACAGAGAATTGTCTGTGTACAGTAGGAATTAATGATGAGAAATGACAGATAAATGGACAGCGCTTATGAGATAGAAAATGCAGGATTACAATTATTATCGCAGCTCTCAAATTTTTCTGCTCCCCAAACCTGCCCAACTGTGCCTGCTTTGTCCATTTCTTGTGCTGCCTTCTCTCTCTTGTTCTACCCTTTCTTGTGCTCTTTGCAGCACACAACATGGTATCAACAAGCTCCATTTTGCTCCTGCAAAGGAAGAAAAGCTAAGTTTTTACTTTCTTCCCTTGCCTTGTGACTTTGCCAGTATTAGATGAGCGCATTGGTTAAAAAATAATCATGATTGGCATTTGTGGCAGAAGCAGAACTGATGCAAGATAAATCAGTACAAACATGGGTTAAACCAGCTTCAGTACATCTATCATAGTAATTTACATAAGTTTAAATCAATTTAATTAAACTGATTCACTTTTCTGGTAGAGAGAAGGCTTTACAGTGTGCCAAATTTAATCCATTGACTGGATTAAAATAACAAAAAAGGGATGGCTGGTGACTTTAAAGTTCAAGATGATCAGTGACTGGTACCATCATGGAGAAGGAGCCAGATCCACATTAAGGTAACTGGATGTGTTCTTAAAAGAAGAATATTAATCAGAATGAAGAAATCTCCCTTACAGTACAATGGTGTGTGATAAGCACGATTGCTCTGAGTTGTTGACACTGTGCACTATCAATACCTCCGAAACCTTTGTCTGTGGTGGATGGTCACCTCTTAGAAAAGCAAAAGACTTGCCTGTCATCTGAGACAACATAACTGATCTTTGCGTGTTCTTAGCTGGCCATTTTACAGTGTAGAACTTCTTTCCCCTTTAAACCACTTGTTTTTAGGCTAAGTCTTGCCCCTAGGGAATGTGCAGCAATTCAGCATGAGTTTTACATAGAAAGTTATATCAATTTGGGCACCTGGACATCTACCTCAGCACAGCTCATTAGTGGTAACTTCCTAAATTGTAGTTAGAGTCTTCTAAACTCTCTAGGACAGCTAAGAATTTGCTGACTCTCTGCAATACTTTCAAGTAGGCTGTCATTTACAAATTTCTGTCTCATGGGGTAGTTTGGAACACACCAAAATGTCCACCAGGGACCCCTGGCTGAAATGCTCGTAGGAAAAAATGGTAGGCTATGAAGGCCTACATTTCCCAAGGAGGACATTTTGCTGATTGCTGGGACCATTGTCGTTTTTACCAAACGCAGTTTTGCAGAGCTCATCAGTTACAAGTCAAAGAACGACTTTATGTGAGAACTCTTCATCATCCTCTTTCCATTCCAGAGATGACCTCCAAGGAAACATCATTCTCAAGCCCTTTCATTATAGCAAAGCTGACTTGTTGGCATGTCATTATTGCTGGCAGTCCACGTCTGCACGGTGACATCTCTGGGACTTGCAGCAGAGATTGAGATGGTCTTTCTGACTTAGAATTTTTCCCTGTAGAAAGGTTAGAGGTTTTATGCACAGACCATGTAATGATGCAAACATATTTGCTTTATTACGCCCCAGCTCCCCAAAGAATGTCCTGTTTTCCTCTAATGCACAGTCCACTTACAGAGCACATATCGTTTATATGACCAGGATGGAATGTTATGTGGATGTGGCTTTCTGTTCTTTGTCTCCCTCCCTTCCACGCTCCAAAACCATGTAGGGATAGTTTGTGCCTTGATGACTAACGTTTCTTTTAAAACGAATTATTGAAGATTGTGAACATGCACTTTCTCATTCTGGGTGAGACTTAATTAACTTTCACCAGGCTCTGATTTCCCAGAAAAACAACCTATTCCAAATTCAATAATAACAAGCCCTAAACAAACAAAAAATTAGGTTTTTCTATCTGAGATCATGTAAGATTTCACTTCTGCACACAAACATTCTCATACAACTACTTATGTACTTCTGATCTCTGTAACTCAAGGGGGCTGATTTTATTTGGTCCACTTATTCCTGTCTGTTTTCCGACTCTGCTTTTTGTCTCCAGAGTCTGGCTGATATCTAAGGAGCAAATCATGGCAAATAGCTCCTGTCTTGTCTAGCTAATTGCTACACCAACATTATGAGCAACAGCAAAAGAAACAAGATGGGAGTTTGAACAACAGTAATGCAAAATGTTTGGTGAACAGGCATAGAAGGGAAAAGACAGGACTGGAAAACCATCAGTATTGCTCATGTATCGCATCCCTCTTACCATGTGTAATAATTCTTTCTCCTAATCACAGAACTGACTGTCACAGCACTTCCTCAAGATTGCCTGCTATCTTGTACCCCACATATAAGTACATTTTGTTAGTACATGGAAACTTACAAATTACTGGCCGCTACTGTTGCAGTAGTATTGTGATGCTTTTCTCCATCCTCTTCTGTCAAGCATTTTTGTTGTGTCCTATTTGCCTCTCTTATCCTTCTTGGCAATGTGCAGTTTAGGATAAAATGGTTTTGTCTGTCATAGCAAAGATATAACTGCTGCCAGCTTGAGTCTTACGTGGCATGCATTTAAAGTCTTACCAAGCTTTCACCTTGATTGGTGCAAAAGGGAAGGTTCCCACTGAGTTTTTCCCATTACCAAGAAACAATCTTCAAATGTATTTGGAGCTCTGGTACAGTAATTTGCTGCCCAGCTGTAGCAGTCCATCCAAAAGTTAGGGTTTTGAAGTTGGCAGAAGACTAAACAGCAAACTACCTGGGTGGGCATTGGGCTTGTCTAGCAAAGAGGTTACTGAGACTTGAATTGATTCATTCACACCCACAGGAAATAATGAGTTTGAATTTAGAAAGCACCATCTCTTGCACCGATATGGATAGCTACAGTGCAGGCACAAATCTTAGGGCTCTAATTGGCAATAGCTAGGAAAATACAACCAGATTATGGTTCAGTCCAGCTGGGCTCCAAAAGTTTGGACTGGTAAATTCAACTCCGAATCTGAGTATCCTGCACTGGTAAGCTGAGCTTTGTTGAAAAATTTGTTTTCAAAGGAGGGAGGAGCTGTCAAATATTGGACCCTGATTTTGTAGCTTTATGAGGCAAGGTCTCATGTGACAGTACCAGCTCAAGGTGCTGATGTGCTCCTCTCCTCTTCCCATTGCCCTGTCTCTTCCTACTGCTCTGCTGCAACACATTACTGCCTGAGGTGCACAGGCATGGTTGTTCCTACAACATGGTGAACGCAATGAAGGAATTGACATGACTTCTCAAGGAGTCTTTTTAATAGGCCGTTTTTAAGTCCATCTGGATCCACACTGGCTTTGCCATAAGGTCTCAAGCGTGAGGGGAGCTGGGCAAGCAGCGTCGAGTGGGACAGCAGCACCTTAGTACTGCTGATAGTGCTGCTGTTGGAGATTCATGTCACAAAACCACAGCTGAGGAGAGGCCTGCCAAAGGTCTGGGTGCCATCAGACTCAGGGAGAGCTTGCTATGATCCCCTGTAACTTGGGTTTTTCAGACTTCTACTCATTCAGTCAACATAGAGTGGCACTGAATTAAATACTTGACTGTTCAGGTTGATTCAGTAACCTCATTTGCAGCAGTGTAGCTCCTACTGGTGTCACATCCCGGGTTAGAAGCCAAACTTCTGGAGTCAGTTTTGTCATGCATGGGGCCAGATTTGTGCTCTTGCAGAGCTACACCCGCCAGAGAAGGGCTTTGTGCCTGCTTCGGGGAAACCTTGCCTGCTGCCTGACGTTTGCTCATGGAGATTATCTCTGCTTCCTCACCTGTATAAAGATAATTACACTGCCCAAGTTTCTAAAGAGCCTTTGCGTCTCCAGATAAAATGTACTACAGAGAGGCACTACATGAATTATTCAGGCTAAATTAAATTAATGAAGACTGTGGAAATTCAGTTGCTTTTATTTCTTTTTTTTTCTGCACTAGGTTCACATCCTGCAGTGGCCTTTGTGGTCTCAAAATATTCTGAAAGCAGAGTGCTGCTAGCTCACAGCCCTGCTGAAAATATTTTCTTCATTGTCTGAAAATATATTAATTTAATTATTGATGAGCCCATTTGTGAGAGAGCTATTGAAGCATGACCAGCTCACCACAGTGTTTTCTCTAACCATAGGCTGCCACAGGGAGTGAAGAATGAAAAGTCAATGCAATCTCTGCGAGACAGCAAGATGGATTTATGAGGAATTACAGGCTGGTTTATAAAAAATTATCACTTGGTCAACAGTGTGGGATTATAAGGACAGTTCTTACACTGGCCAGGAAGAACCTAGACAGAACATGTACAATGTCACTCCAGGATGCCTTAAATCCTTTGCAGCAGTGTTTCTGGGTTAGCTGTGCTATTGTTCCTGCTCAGGGCCTCTATGCAGCCCCTTTCCCTTCCTCTGTCCCCAATGTGCCAGGAGATAACTCCTGGATGAAATTCTGCAATTCTCACCCCAGAACTTGGGATGTGGGGCTGCCAGCACTGGAACACAGAAATATTTCCTTCTGGCAGCCTAAAACAACAGCTTAACTGAAATAAAAATATGATTTATTCCGCCAAAAAACTGCACAGTTCTTAGTAGAGTGGATTTAAGAGAGGTGTCTTGCACATTATTTTTGTACTCATACTTAACCTTCCTTGCTGGAGCTTAGGCATTTTTCCCCAGTATGGAGATCTGGAAGCCGTCCATCACACTTGCAGCCCAGTTCCCCTGATTAATTTATAATTTTTTTAACATATCTTTAGCCTGTCAGCTTTTCCCAGTCCACATAATCCCCTGCCCTTTCCTGGAATCTCAGAGGTGTTAGGGGCTCATTTGAAAGCAGCCTCTTCTACTGGAGGAGTCTCCCAGCCTGGCTGGCTAGAGCCAGACATTGTTATCCTCACTCCTTTGAAGCTGCATACCTGAGCCTGGCTTAACCAGGTCATTATTTTACTTTCCCTTGCTCAGATCTGTAACAAGCCCTTTATTGCTTGCTTTCAATTAATTCTAAGAATTCAAGCAAGCAGCAATAGGAAACGTGAGGAGGGGGCAGGAGGAGCTGTATAGCATTAATCAAAGGGTGGTGTGGGTGTTTTCCCAGTTTGCCCCACCTTGTTAGCATAGGTGTCAGGTGTCCACGTGGTCCTGAAAACAGGGACCTAAAGCCTGTCACTGGTGTGTTTCTGTTTATTTTAATTAACAAAGGGCTAATTTCTGGCTAGCATGCAGCAGAGTGGAAATGCGGGAGGCAGGCAGGCTTGGCCATGACACCCCATCGCTGCCGCTTCATTGAGGCTGGGCTGAGCCCCAGCGCCAGGCAGCCCCTGATGGAGCCAAAACCCTTTCCAGGGCTGTGGACACAGCTGGGACATGGCCCCTGTCCCAGGGATGGGCAGGGGATTCATCATTCATTGGGAAGTACCTAGCTACCTACCGGCCAAGGCAGCAGGTTTATTTTTCCAGGGAGGGAGTCTTAGACAGGGGCATGAGCTACTTTGAGGGGCACTGCCACTGCAAGAAGAACATACACAGAAGCAGACGTCTGCGAGGGACGAGACCTGGGGGCAGGGAGGCATCTCGCTCTTTTCCCCACCTCAGCAAAGCCTAATGGAGCATGGCCACAGGTGAAAAGATGTTACAGAGACTGCTTTTGCCCTCTTCACGCTCCAGCAAACTTCCTTTTCCTTCCTTCCTTCTATCTAACTGGGCTTGCAAGTCATTAAAGCTGGCTCGGCAGCTGTTTGCAGGGGAGGCAGAAGGTTCCCAGCACTGGAAGCGCAGCAGTGCATCCTGTGAAGGGGAGGGAGAAGGCAGTGAAGGCAGCTCGCCTTTCACATCGCAGCACAGAAACAGAGGCAGCAGAAATTCGTTTTTACACTGAAGAAGCAATTCCAGGTACCAGGCACTTTAGCTTTACTTTGGCCAAAATTGTTTCTTGTAGTTTTATCCACTCACTTCCTCACCGTAGGATTCACACTAACAGTAGTGCCTGGGGTGGCTAGTGATGCGAATCTTCCAAGGCCAGAAGTTGCCTCCCAAGACAAAAACTAATATTTCTTCTGTTCAAAACACTGTATGACCTCTTCTAATAGTTTTGTTTCCATTGTCTTTGCCCTCTCTGAGTGCCTGCAACACAGGATGGTAAACAAAGGCACCAGTTTCCTTACAGCCAAGTATTGTGCTGACAATACATTGCATTCATCTTCAGGCTTCACTCGGGTGCTTTGGGTGATGTCCAGCCTCCTCTGTACTGTGTTTTCTTTCTTTTCTTTTAACGTGGATTTGGAATGTTTGGTGTCCCCGGAGTGCCTGTAACTCCTCTTGCACTCTTTTCTTCCTTCACTTCAGAATGTGCAACCCTCTTTTTTTCTTCTCTTTGTGGTTTTGTTTTTGTTTTTGTTTTGTTTTTTTGCCTCTTGAGAAGGTAAAAAAATCAATGGGTTTGTGAAGAACGAGGTCCTTTTTTGAACAGTTTTGAGAGATGAATGTGACATAAGCAAAATTATTACTTTCTCAACTTGAATTGGCTCAATTCTGGCTGGTTGCTTTTTTGAAGCTAGATTTCAATACAACTCTGATCAGATCAGCCATTTTCCATAGCTAGTATTTTTGGCCTGTATGTTATTTTAAGCCTATCATTATCATGGGACTTGAATTAATTTGGAACTCATTAATAATCAGTATAATTCCTTTTCATTAGAAATTTCTTACTGGAGTAACCACTTGTGATGTAAAATACAATTCCCACAAAGCAATCATCTTTGTAGATATACAGTTGGTGACGGTGAATTAATACAGAACTATATTAAGCTAATATTCGCCAAAATAATAAAAAGCCTTGATATATTCCACGCATAGTTAATTTAAGATCAGAAGGATGAAAGGTACAAGTGGAAATAGGATCATTTATGTGGTTATCAGAATTCCCCTTTTTCAGAGTGGTACACTAGAGGGATTTTATGTTGCATATCCATGCGTCTTTCCCTGCACAACGAGTTCTTCTGTCATGTATAATGGAACACACAATGAGAAACAATGACATCACCAATGAAGACAGACTCCTCCCCGACATTAACACAACGGTTGGCAGTTCATCATGTCTGAAGAGAAGATTTTAGAAATCAATGGCACTTGAAAGCCTACGAAAGAGAAAGTTAAGAAAAAAAAAGAGCAATATCTTCTTGGAGAATGGACTGCAATCTTCTCTGTTTTTCTCTAGACTTTCACAAAGCAAACGTATCTATAATTTGACCCTCTTCAGAAGTTATAGGTTTTTTACAAATACTTGTACTCAGGCCAACAAAGGGAAGCACAAGTATCCGTGCTGCTCTCAAGGGGAGTCAGTATGGCACGTTTCCCCAGACAATGATGGACCATAGTGGGGGAAGAGATTTTAAGTAGCTTTGAAAGAATGTGGAGCAATCCCTTTGTTTCGTATCTCTTCCATGTGTTTAACTACTCCCCCATGTTATCAGAGAAAACAAACACAATAGTTCCGGGTAAATTCGGCGAAACTGAAAATTAAGAAAGAGCCTTTTCTATGGTTACACTTCTTTTGAATTCTTTCTGGAAGATGAGGAGGAAAAGAGTGGCTGGCTCTGGAAGAAGGTCCCCTTTTTGGAAGGAGGGATAGGACAGGAACAAGGACGTGTCCCATGAGCAATTCATTGTCTCTTTTGTTATCCAGCTTGATCCTACTCCAAATGGTGGCAAGTACCTCTGGGCAAGTTTCTTTCAAATGTGTGCAATCACTGGGAGCATTTCTGTTGCAACAGATCAGCGCATTTTCTCAAGAAACTCGTGACTGCCACTAACAGTGTTTGATGACTCCACTTTCGGACTACTTCTATCATTCCTCCTACCTCTATGGCTGCCATTAACCCATTCATATTAGGCTTTAAGTGTCAGCACCATCCATGGCCCAAGTCTTCTCTTTCTAAAGGGAGCCTTTCTACAGAGTTTGCCTTTAAAAACTCCCTCCCTGGAAGTGCCAGTTTCTTTCTATGCACCTCGGTGGGAACCTACCTAGCAATTTGGGTAGGGACAGCTTCCCTCTGTGAGAAATACAGCCAGGAGGAGCCAGTCCCACCCCCAGTGACAGTGGCTTGGGACTTCCTTTCAGTTTTCAGCAGGAGGAGACTAAGCTCCTGATAAAGCAAAGAGTTGCCTTAGACTCTTTCACACCTCAGATACACTGTGAGGAAAGAGACCTTCATCCTCCTAATAAGCAAATGTGTTCAGAGTAAATGCACTCCTTGAAGGGTGTTAATGCTTTCATCACCACTGGCTAATGAGCCTGAACTTGCACCTTGTACTAGATACTAATCAGATTCCTCTTTCTGCACCCTCTAAAGCAGTGCAATTCGGTCTGCCAGCTGGCAGTGATGCTATTTAAAAATAACCGCGCATGGGTGTTCTTATTCAATATTTCTGTCACAGGAGTTGGTAAAGGTCTGGTCTGGGCCCATTTTAATACGCATTGCACTCTTAATTTCTTTTAAGGTTATTATTGACTTATTCCATTTACAAAATCAAATCATACGCCTTTTAATTGTAGAGTAACCATTTCTTGTATAAAGTAATTTGATTTTTTCCCCTCAAAATTTTGAATTACTTTGGTCCTGTTTTGTTTTGTTTTTTTTTGTAATCATTTGCATAATCTACAACACTTTCAGGACTTTTTTACTTTGCATAAATCAATTTCACTTCTTGTTCACCTCATCACTTTCAAAGGGATTCTTTTCTGCTTTACTGGACTTAAATTAATCCTCTGGAGGAAGCAGTGTCATGACTCGGCCACCATCAAAATCTGCATAATGAAAGCAATTTTTTCCATTTAAATTGGCACTCAAGAATATCACTGCTCATTAGCAGACCTTAGATCTTTTATTTCATTTTAAGTGAGAAAGACAAGCTTTCTTTCCCTAATGTGAGTTTCTTACATAAGAATTTATTCAGAAACCTTTAAATTTATTGCAGTGCAAGTTAGGTGCCTAAATACCTTTAAAAAACAAGTCTGTGTGATTTGTAGAGTATTAACACCCCTAGCAAGACCATCAAAATTGCCATGCTTGATCAGGGTGGTGATCTGTCTCATTTGGTTTCTCTCTGGGGTTAAAACGGATCTGAGAAGATGGTTAAATAATGGATTAATGTGGAATCACTTATGATGAAAGGGAAAATTTTCTCCTAATTCCAGGCACTCAGCAGATGCTTTTGCTGGTGGTGATCTTAGATGAAACTTAATTCCAAATCTGTACTGAAACTTACAACTGAGAAGAGTGCTCAGTATAACAGAAGGAGAGCTTCAGAAAAAAAAAGGCTGTTAAGAGTGGAAGGGAGTGATACGCAGTATCTGTGTTGCTTGTCTCTTGGGAACTCACCTGCAAACCAGCCACATCTGTTTTGCTGGAAGTCTCCAGGGCTGTTTAGCCTTCCAAGGTAGATGCTCTGACACTTTCCTGCAGTCTGAAGGCTTTATCATTAACAATTCCCTATTTATCTTTCACAGTTTCAAAAGAAATGTCTGTTTGCAGGGAGTAAGAGCCCTTCCTGCTCTTGGTCCTGTAACACAGCTGCAGATGGTGCAGCTTAAGCTTCTCATGCACGTGCAGGCTTGGCCAGACTCGAAAGCCAGAGGCTGCTGCCCACTGTTGGCTTGGCTCTGTGGCCTCACTTCAGGCTCTGCTGTACCTGTCATGCATGACTCAACTTAGGCATCCCCGGGCAGCACTACTGATTTAGTAATCCCAAGCAATCTGCAGTCCATGCTGATCTTTTCCATACTGTCTTGTCACATTTCCTTGCCAAATACACGTTTTACTAGTTTTGGTCTAGCTGTCAAAAATAACGTCCTCTTTCTTTGTAAGTTGAAGCTTATTTTCTTGACTTCTCTTGCAACTCATTGTTCCCATTTGAATATTTTACTGGATCGAGTAGCAATGGTATCTGCTTGCCTTCTGTTAAGTTTCCTGGGTTATGAATGAGAAGTTGCTTTTGTCTGTTAAATTCAATAATAAAGAGCATTTAAACACTCAGAGGAAGGTGTTGATGCACCTACTTCTTCCGCATAAATGTGCATTTTCCCAGTTATTGTCTATTTCTTTGTCATTCCCATGTGTAGAAGGAACACAACAGAATAAACTGAACCTCTGATAAGAAAATATACATTTCAGAAAGAGCATTGAAGTTTATGTTTAATTTGGTAACAACTGTAAAAGACTTTTTTAAAATTACTTTTCTAGTTAGTATGTATTACTCCAAAATATCTGTCTTTGATTTTAGAAATTGTCAGAGGAAATGAATTGTTTTACCGCCGTTGTTAAATGTCTTGTTTGTCTTACGTATTCAGTGCCAAATAAAAAAATCTGTTTATGCAAAATTTATTTATGCTAAGTCTTGAAAAAGTTTTACATGCTAGAAAAGCGGAAGACATGGTGATCTTTTTTATTGCAAGACATGTTAAAAACAAAGCTTCTGTCTGACATATTTCAAGGTACACATTTTTGTTTCGTCTTCCATCAGTCTTTCCCTAATTCCCTGACCTGCTGCAAAATAAACATAGGAAGAAAGCAATGGCTTTTGACCTTAGATCCACATTATTTTCTAGTTTATTTATCAAATATTTTTTAAATGAGATACCTTGGCTCATCAGATGTATAACTGAATAGAATTAATCCCTTTTAGAAAATGTATCCTGTTTACCCCAATATCTTTTGAGAGTTCTATGTGTGAAGGCACTCACTTTTTCTGCACTCATGGACAAGATGCCTGGAGCTGGAGTGAGAGGAGAAGAGTGGGGATAGTGACAGTCAGACACTGGCAGGGTGGAGAAGCTGAGTTTGGTTTCTTCACCCTGTGTTGTTTCAGAGCTTAGGTTGAAGTTACTGGGTAAAACGGTTAGTGCATGCAAAGGCATGTTGTAGTTGGCAAGAGGGGAGTAGCAGTGCTGTTGAAAGATGTGGACATTGCTCAGCCCTTTGGATAAATGTCAGTAGAGGATCCATACACTGCACAGTGCCCACCTGTGGACAGAGGCACTTGCCAGAGAGATGCAAGGTTTTGGATACAGCCTTGTGGGCAGCATTTTCTCTCTGTCAACCTTGAGCATCCTCCTGCTGACAGTATTATCACCAGCTGCTCCCTGTTCAGGCTGCTGTTTCCTTAGTTCCTAACCCTCCCCAAACCCTGCACAACAGGGAGCACAGGGCTGATGGTTCCCCCTCATGTCTGTTCTTGAAAGCACTGATTTTCACTAGCTGAGAATAAAGAATTTGCCTTCTACCAACTCTTCAGTTTTCAGCCAGAAGAAAACAATTTGACCATTTCATACCATTGTAAAGAGCAGATCCTTGGGGGTACAAGAAGGACAGTAAACTGCAAAACAGTAAAAAAGCCTACTGCAAAAAAGTTACGGGCCTAATAGAGCTGGAGATCCTACAGTCAGGATGGAAACTCCTATATCTCCCTGAGGCCAGCTGATCATAGTAAGTGGAAGCCGGAAAAAGATCCTGCTACAGACCAGTGAACTATGGCAAACTCCAGTATTGAGAGGTTTTTTTCTTCTATTTGTTTTCGATTTTCAAACAAGAACAGAGAGCATGCTCTTCATCCCAGGGGCTTTCACTTTAATGGGCTGTTAATGAGCTATCAATTACTTATGCAAAAAGAAACACACACATATGCACACATTACTATTCCTCAGCTGAAGGTTTGCTGTGCTTAAGTGTTGGGGGCTATAACCTCTTCAGCTGGGCCACTGGCCCAACATACATCTTCATCTGCATTCACTCTACTACAAGGTCTTTCACGTAACACTTCAAGCAAAATTGTATGTCTGGGGTTCCTGGACTCGTGCTCTAATCTCATGTGACACTGGCAATTCCCTGGGTAAGCTGATATGTAGCACTTCTCTGCTATCAAGCAGTCGCAGCATATTAATCAATCCTCAAGCCCTCCTGAAGCACATTAGCTGTTAATCGTATTTCTAGAGGCACCGTCTCCTTCTTGACTGTGGATTCTTGAATCACAATGGCTAAAAAGCATTTCTCTCCATTCACAAGTGGGCCAGAAGCTAAACTTTATTCCACCCAGCCTTTGTCATCCACACAGTGAGGACAGATCATTGTCATGAGCTTGACCTCATAATGAAATCGGTGACCTTGAAGGTGGCACAGGCAATAAGAATCCTCTTGTTCACCCCAAGTTTAGAAGCCATTTGCCTGACTCCTTTGATCAGCTCCCTCATGAATGAGGAGCCCTCAGCAAGACCTGCCTGAACCACTTAAGTCGCTCCCTCCCATATGGTGCAGAGGAAGCATTTGTGTGGCCCAGGAGCACCAGGACATGGATTGCTAATCTCAGTACTGGGCTGCTACAGATACTTTTCTTTCCTCAGGGTCCTCTCCTACATTTCCCTGCATATTCCTCTCCCTGTTAACCATGCAGCCACCCCTGGGGTAGCCTCCAGCCCAGGGACCAACAGCATCCTACCACCCATTGCATTCCCTGCCCCATCACCTCTATTGCCACTGCCAGAAATCCCACACCCAGCTGCCTGGGCAGAGCAGCACAGTGGGAGTGAAAAACAATCAGAGAGTGTAAAATAGTATAGAAAAGACAATTTTTTTGCTTTAAAATTGCATTGGTTTTTTCCTGCTTTTGTGTGTGTGTGTGTGGGTAGACCGTATCAAACAAGCTTAACACCCTGGGACTCACCGGGCTGCTAAGGGTTAAGGAATTTATGAACTTGTTAAGAGATGGAAACATTATGCGCTGTTCACAATGTTTAATTTTAACTGCCAGGCTAGAGAGAATCTTTGATTACATTATCAGTTTATTTTCATTGAATGTTAGTTGTATCTCTTTTTTTTTTTTTTTTTTTTTTTTTTTTTTTTTACGGTACTATTTCTGTGCTAGAAAAGATACTTCTCCTAATTTACTGGAAATGGAGGATTTTAATTAGCCAACCTTTTCATGCAGAAGATTCCAGCTACTGAAATCCTGGGCCAGTATAGGGTTAAATGTCAGTTTAAAAGATTTATGACTTAACTGAAAACATTTTATCACAGGTGCAGGAAATAAATTCTGCTCCCAGAGAGCCACAAACTCTTTGGGTCATCGAGGAGGGAACCGCACAAACCACTAACAACTGTCTGCTTGGGCACCAGCAAAGGGCAGTGATAAGACAAAAATCGTTGTAAGGATCAAAGTGGCTGAGCTCATCGGCCAGTGCTGATGCTGTGGGGCTGAAATATGAGGTGCGCTGCCTACCTGGGGGTGCCTTTCTCCAGAGATATCCAGAGCCTGTGCCCTCAGCTGGCTTTCTTAGCACAGGAAAGCAGGGATATGTGCTTTCGTGCCAGATTTGGGTAAGTGAGAATGCCCCTGCAGCAGGGGTGGGTTTTATTCAGTGTTTAAAGCTCTGGTGTGGATTCTCGGAGGCTGCTGCTGGGATGGACATGATGTGGACTTCAAGCTTCAGAGCCCCAGCCAGAAATGTATCAATTGTTTTCTGAATTAAGCCTTTTTTTTTTTTTT
>VXBW01006787.1:404373-420501 GCA_013400375.1 Thinocorus orbignyianus
TTACCCATTTCTCCTCCTTCCTTAAAAGTAGCGAAACGCCCCACCACCTCATCTTTCCCCACACTCTTTCCCCTTCCTTGTATCATTCAACAGTTTGCTGGCTGTGACTATGACAAGATGCAGCAAAAGATGCTCCTGCTGACTGACAGTTGTGCCCGGGGAACATGCAGGAGGAAAATGGACAGAAATCTCTCCTGGAGCACAAACATTTAGCAGCTGCAAGAACAGTGCACAGAATATGACATAAACGTTTGGCCGCATGTGTTTTAAGGCTTGCTTGCCCACAGAGGAGGAAATTAATCTGATGTTTAGATTAGGTTCGTGTCTGCACACTGTAAGTATGGATTTAGTGGCTTTTTGGCCAGAAATGAAATCAAAGATGCTCAAAACCACAAACTTTAAAATGTTCTCTCTTTTTCCAGGTCTAAATCCTTAAGTTGTTAATTGTTAAACAGGCAAAACTTCGTCTTGAGGAGGACAGAAAAACACTGGTCCTACACCCACAGAAAAGTGTACCTTGACTGAGTGCGTGACTCCTCTGAAACTGCTGCCTCACTGTGAGCCTTCTCAGGAAAAAAAGTACATAAAAATAACTCCTTCAGGGCAAGAACTGTATCATTTTACACTACAATTTCATTTTTCAATGCAAGATTGCTCTGTAAATTTGCAAAAGCAGCTCGCACTAGTAGTAACCATCCTTATTCTAACAGGCTGAATGGCATAAAAAGTTCTGATCCTCAAGGAATGCCCTTTACATCAATACCATGGACACACACAAAACCCCCACCTACTCCAAAAATCTTAGGCTGCAAAACCCAGGCACTGAAAAGGCCATGTGGCAGTTCTTTTGGACAACTTAAATTCAGACTTTGTGCGACTCCATTACAGCACAGTCTTAAGCAACATTTCTCCCTTGGTCCCCTGCACCGTGAAGTGCACAGGAGAAGGCAAGTTGCTAGTTGAGCAGAGAGTCAATATTTTATTTTATTTTATTTCCTTTTTTCTCCAGTTTGTAGTCCCAGGTCTCATCTACCACAGACTTTTCAAAACAGCTCTGAGTAAAGACGTGTCTGTTTTCTCCTCCTGGCCTTTTCTTTAGCCTTCATCATTGTTACTTCTGACTGCTTCACACACTGGCTGTTTTTCACTGCTTTGTAGATACAGCCTTCTTTAGTGGGTAGAGGACTGAGGCATTGAGAGGTCAAGGTCAGGCAAGTGTGTGCCTGACCGTGGGAGCTGGACCTACTTTCCCTTGAGCAGCACATGCAAGAGCAGGCTGGGTGTTCAGGACATTGCTCCCATCTACTTCAGCTGCAGGTATTCTCATATCTGCAGTGCAGGGGAAAAGGGGAAAAAAAGAGGTCCAAGATGATCTGGAGTAGTTGGACTTTGTAGTGATGAAGAAAGATAATTGAAAGATGATTCAGGCATAACCAGACTCCAGCTGGTACTGCTGCTCTATGGAGAAGCCTGTAACACAAGCTCTGCCAGGCCTCAGCTGCCTCTATGCACTGGGGAGCTCCAGGCTGGGGCTTATCAGAAGAATTTAACCTGTCCCAATGTGATGCATGGTTTATCTTCCCAAGAAAAACGCCTGTGTGAGAGGACTTGTCCATTGTGTCCCCACCCCCCTGCCCAAGCCCAGCACAACTGCCTGTTCTTCTCACAGCTGGAGGGTCTCCTCAGTCAGGTCCCACCAACAGGAGATCAGCATTGCAACGGGTGAAGGAACAATATCACCTTGTGTGGGAAAGGGTCCTGCTGGGACATCCTTGGGTCCCAGTTCTCCTGTACTCTTTCCAGAAGTAATGAGCTGTAAGAAGGAATCTTCTTTTTATAGAAAGTTACACAAAGGAGCTACACAAGCTTTTTTGGTTCTGCCTTTGCATCCCAAAATATACAACTTTCCTCCTGATACTGTATGATCTTCAGTTACCATACAAAAATAAATTATCTGCAGGAGAATGAGGGCAAGCTGAAAACTTATCTATCACCCAACCATTACAATGTGGTTGATGATCAAACAACCTGTGAAGCTGAGATAATTTTCTTCATCTTCAAGTAGCCCCTGGAAAGCCTCATTACATGCCTGAAGTTGCATTGCTTAGCAACAACATTTCAGAAATTCAAGTTATCAGCATGATCACTAATAAGACAGTAAGCTGCAAAAGAATCCTGAATAAACTAGATGCATTTGCATTTCAAAATAAATGAGAGTAAATGTCAAATTGTGTTTTGGAGTAGATGAACTCTTCTTAGCACAGATACATTGCATTTACTCTAGCTTTTGTCCAATGGAGACAAATTTGAAATGTTTCTAAAATTTTATAAATTCAGCATGTCTGTGAGCTCCGAATATTTGACTACTCTTCAACTGTTTACTTTAACTAAAGAAGTCTGGTGTCAGAAGAACATGCTGTCAAAGTATGGCACACAGCAGAACAATTAGAAGTGGTATTTTCCACTGCAGGGCACGACTACGAACAGTATGAAGATTTGAAAGACTATTTGGTTTATTCAACTATAGTTTGGAAACACCTTTTTTAAATTTTAAATACTTGGGAAGAAAGTTTATAAATGTCATAATGAAAAACCTTTGTGGCCTCCATGTGAAAATGTAGACAGTTGAGAGTTATTCACAAAACCAGAGTAAGTCTGGGACAGAAAACAGAGCCATGGAAATACTTGGTGAAAGCAAAGAGAATGATAGCCCAAGCATACATATCTGTGGCCTTTCTCACCTGGTCATAATATTGGGCTGATCAGCTAATGACCACAAAGCAACTGCTTTGAACTTGTCCCTCTTCTGCCTCCAGGGAATTCACTTGAAATGTTTCTGTCACTCATTCACTCACAGGCACAGCATTTAGGGGAAAAAAACCCACTTCTTTCTGTTCTCTCTACAGGCAAGCCTCACCTGCCTACCAGCATCTTATCTACTTACTTGTACCTTCTCTAGCCAACGTGTACGGATATTCAGGCATTTCCAAAAGGTGACACATCCCACCTGAGCAAAAACTCCTCTTTGGCTGCAGAGGAAGCCTTTTTTGTTTCAAAATGCACTCACTTCACAGGAGAAGATGATTTTTTTTTTTCCAAAGAGCACCCTGGGGGATAAGCACTGCAGTGATGGGTCTGATAGTGGGATGCACAGGAATGACCTTAGACAAGCAATAAGGGTACAAGGGGAAACAGGAAGAATGGAAAAGTCACCAAGCTGAAGGTTACCCATGTACCTCATGCAGCCCATCACAGCAGGACCTACCAGGGCACCTTTTTTCTGTAGATCTCCTTGCTTTATGTAGGACCCAGGACCCAGGATGGGCAGTATTCACACGAACAACAGCTGAAACTCTCAGTTTTATTTAGTAAGCCCTAATCTTTATTCATATTGGGCCTGAATTGCTAGTTTATTCACTGTGGTTAATCTCAGTCTTTCTCAGCCTTTCCAGAGCACTTTCAAGGAGCAAGGAAAAAGAGCTGGATGGTTGTGTTTTACTGGTGGGAGACTGATGCACAGAGACACTAATTGGGGTGTTCAATCTGAGAGGTCTAGAAGATGATTTCTCAGAGCTCTCAGCAGTATGTATCTCTGTCCTGTGTCCAGACCACAGCTCATCTCCATTATGTTGGCAGTCATAACTTCCCACCACTTCTCCAATCAAGTGCTAGGCTCTCAAGTTTAGCAGTAAGGGATTATCTGTGAAAAGTTTGTCTTCAGAGTCTTGCCTTTACTTAATTGGATGCATCAGATAAGCTTAGCAAAAGACAAAGCTGCTGACCCTGCGTAGACTGCAAGTCCCCTTTTGCACCCCTGATGGAGTGATCTTATTTATCCAGCAGTGTTATGGTCTGTATTTGTATAGCCTGTATTTTTACAATTCTACCCAGGATGAGTCAGATATTTCACAGCTTCCTCCCTTGGACAGAACAAGACTCTTCCTTCTAACTTTCTTGTACTATGTTGTCAGCAAATAAAGACAAATTCCAAGCCAAGTTTTCTCTAGTCTAGAGGTCATTCAGTGGGAGAGCTCTTTTCCCTGTAAGAGAAGAACATGAATCCAAATGACAGGTAAACATATCTGAAGGAGAGAAAAAGAGCTTGGCCTTGCAGAAGAGACAGAGGTAAGGTTGTTTGGATACTTCAAGAATATGAAGATGCATAGTTTAAATGCCATGCTTCTTTCCAAGAGTGTTTTCAAAACAGTCTTTATAAAGTACTGAATTATTGTTTTACTGTAGCATTCAGGTCTTTCCCAACTTAAAGACCTAGCCTGAAGTTATTCTGTCCTGCAGAGATTATTTTAGTTGCATAACTTTTAGGAAAAGCATAAACGCATGTGAAGTGGCATTTCCCCTTATTCAAAGCCTAATGTTGGATATAGTTTGGAAAATGCTCTGATTTTGAATATTGTAAAACCTCTTGTATTTTGACAGCCCCACACAGCTCTTCTGGCCTACAAAATAAGGTAAGAATGGAAAATAGCTCATTCTAAGCTTCAGTCATATTTAGTGCTGAAAATAAAACATGTAGAAAACCTTATAATTCTTATAAATAATGATTCTACAGTCCAGAGCAATAAATGTGAAAACTATGGTTTATGATAATGTATTCTGCGGTGACAGTAGAAAAATAGGTCATCATTTTGAAAAGGAGAGAAGCTATCTGTCATGTTGAACACACTAGCAGGAAATCTGAAGTAGTTTCAGAAGCAGTTAGTCCAAGATATTGTTCTTCTGACCCCTGTGTCCCTGAGCACCACATGTGAATGAACAGCTTGTCACGTCCACTGTGCAGGGAGGGTTGCTAGATTTGTCCATCACAAGGCTTGTCATATTTTGTGTTAGAAATCTACCTATCTATCTGACTGTATTGCAGAATATCGATCTGGATGCCATTAACCAAACCACATGAGTTTTGGGGTGGAAAAAAAGAAAGAAGAAAAAACAGAAATGAAAGAGAATTGTTTAAAGAATAGAAGTTACTACCGTTAGCTACGTGAAAAGCATTGTTAACTGCAAGCTTCTGCAGGTACAAGCTACCACAGAGCAATGAATCTCATTTTATCTCTACCCCGTTAAACAGTTGCCCCAACAGGTCTAATTAGACAGTTTTTCAGGCAGATAATTAACGCTTTGGTGCCCAGACTACAACCAAAACATGTAGATTACAGGGAGAAGTATGTTCTGCGTGTACCTGTCCTTTAACACTATGTGAAGATGGTCAAGTCTCTGGCAGAATTTGGTTTTACCTTTGCCTACAAGTCTCCTCAGCTCTATATTTATCTCTGCAGGTGCAGGGCGTGGGGGGAGGCTCAGTTCCACACAACTAGGGCAGGATGCTGAGCCAGTGCTTTAATAAATATTTGACACAAATCCTTTTCCAGCTAGACAAAAGCAGAGATGACTTCATTTAATTGGTTTTCCAAATTGTCAGTATCTGATTCATTTTAGTCTGATGCTTTAATTTTTCTGTGATAATTGATTTATATGTCTTATCTACTTTATCATTAAGTTACAAAAGAGGAATTCACCAAATTCCATTTTATTATGCTTTTGTTCTACATTTTTCCCTTCTACACTCTCTAAAGCAGCTGCTTTCCAGCAGGAAAAAAAAAACTCTTCAGACTTTTCCTTGCTCTCAGCCTTGTTTATCTTTACCCAGTGTTCCTGAAAGTGCACTGCTTATTCAGTGTCTCAGGAACAGTCTCGTTCTGCAGACTGATCTCTGCATAAACTTACAGTAATTGGCCTCCAACAGCCAATTTAACAAGTTCAGTGAAAGTATTGCATCTGAACGCTAATTTTGGAATAAAGAAGTTAATGGCAAAGTCAACTAAGACTCATTTGTTACAAAAATAAGTAAACTTTATTTGACTTTGCATCAAATAGATGCCTATAAAAGGTCCAATGATAATTGTTCATTGTAAATATAGTGACAGAAACATTGAAAAGGACATTTCTGACCAGGAAAGAAGGGCCTCTGCTCACCAGCATTGGGTGTCTTTTGTCATCTCAAGCAATACTTCGGGCCTTCTTTGTATGCAGCCTTGAGCAAAGAGTGCTTCAACAGAGCTATTCACCATCCTGGTCTCAGACATCCTTTTATTCTGTAGCAGCAGCGTCTGCACTCCTCTTTCCAGTGAATTAATTGACATCTGTTTCACCCACCTCTTAGCAAGGTTTGGACTTGACTTAGTATGATGCATGCAACACTCCTCTGCAAAAAGGTGCCTTCAGAGAGGGGGGTTTCAGGTTTCACTTGTCAGAATTATTATGGGGGCTGTTTTTATCTAATTTGATATCTGAGTGGAAAGGCTGGTGAGTCCTCGAAGTATAGACATATATCATATATGTTTATATTCTGTATATATGCAAAAGCATATAACAAAGAGTTATTCACATGCCTAAAGAGAGAGGAAGGGAGGGAAAAGATCTCCAGCATAAAATACAATTTTGAGTGTTTACTACACAAGCAACACTAAATGATCCAAATCACCCCTCTTGCCCCGTACATTAAAGCAGCCTCTTACTAATCTCATTCCTTAAATACATGTGTGGCTTGGCTCACTTTGGACTTTAAACCTATGCATATACCTTTGAAGTGTCCTGGTAAAAGGGAGGAAGAAACCCTCAATTCTCATGAACCCAGATCACTGCCGAAAGCAGGTCCTCCCCAGCATGCCAGTTCACAGTGGTAGACCCCTCAAATGAGCTTGCCATCAGCTCCATCTCCTTATCTCTTCCAAAATATTCTCTCCAAGGAGGAAAACAGGCAGGTGCACTGGTCTTTTATAATGGGAAAACCCACAGGAAGAAGGAGTTAGAGGAAAGAAATCTTGGAGGGCAGACTTGTCAGAGACTTTTGTGTTCTCCCAATCTAGCTGTGGGAAGGAAACAGGATTGAAATGAATCTGGGAATTTCCTAACCCCAGGCAATAACAGCAGCCAATTCAGCATTATAGTTTTTTATATACATCTCGTTTTATTCACAGCAGCAAAATGAACACTGGGAGATTTCAAATTTCTTCAGATCTGGCCCTCAGACGTTCTTTAGCAGCAGAATTCACTGCCACTTTTGTTAGCTCAGCTTTACTCTGGCCTATTTAAGAGTTATGCTAAAGAAATTTCTCTTGAACGATATACATAATATATGGATGCCATAACAGTATCTTAAAAAATAAGTATTTGCTGCTTTATATCAACATCTTCTCACGTTGCAATGTGTAAGTTTAAAAATCGACCTGGGCAGCTGAGACGCGATATAAAAATCTGGCTGGGATCACAGGATGTTGTTACCAGTGCCAGAAGAGCTTAACAGAGAGTTGCCTCATATTTTTCTTTCAAAAACTGTCCTAGAAAACTCCACGGTGGACCTGAACATGAGTGCTGAAGAGACCAAGCTGCTAATAATTTTCCTTTCAACTGGTTTCTCATGGCAGTCTTGTGGTTTGACTAATAGGGCCCCCAGGGATGTTGGTGTTATGGCATGGATTTCCCACACAATATATGCTCTGGGTCTGATTTTTTTTCAGAGTGCAGACGGCTTTGGTTGTTAATCTCTGCAAATTCCCACTGACCACTGGTACGTGCACTGTTCTCTCCCTAAAAGCTGGTTCAATTAGCCTCTGTCATTCCTTTTGCAGAAACCAGAAGATGTTTTAAGCTATTCTGGATATAGACTTTTGTCGGTGGGCTCAGTCCCAAGAAAATAAGAATCTCCTCCTTGTTCCCTGTGTTTTTCCCAGGGAAGGCAGTTTTCTGGCCACTGAGAAAAATAAGGGCACAAAAATACTTCAGTTATAAGCAACATAATTTAACATTCTAGTTCCTACTTCAGCCGTTGGTATCTTCTTGTTTTGCACTTCCTTCTGTTTCTCTCTCTATTCTTTTTACACAAACTCTACTCTTTTTCACTTACGTTTTATTCATCACTGTGTTTTACTTCAGAGCATAATCCACTGTTTCTGCATCATCCCCAGACACATTTTGGGCGGGGAGGGGCCACTGCTTCCCTTCTCCTTAAAAGGTAATTTAAGCCTTTTGCTACAAAATTATGATTCAGGTGGCTTCCCAGGAGCAATGCCTGTCCTCCCGTATTCCCCAGGCGTGGACAACCCTTAGACTGTTTCACATGGGAGACTCTTGGGCTCCATCTTCTGGAAAATCTGGGATAAACCTGCTTTGCCCAGCTGGTTCCCAGGAAAGCTGGGCGGGTTTGGGGCAGCGGCAAGCCTAACCTGGCAGAGTACCGCTGGGCAGATGTGCCCCGCTGCCACCCAAGGCAGAGTCCCCCCTGCACCCCTTTTTCCTACCTTCTCGAAGGAGAACCAAAGCTTCTGCAAGGCATTTGGAAAATACAGGTACAGCTCCAAGGCAGGAACCCCCAGCTGATTGCTTGGGTGAAAACCCCTTTGATTATTTCGATCCTGACAGTGTTGTCACGGGAGGGTGGAAATGGCCTTGCAGACCCGGTGTTCAGAGTCTGAACATCGGCAGGAGCAGGTTTCCCCCAGCCAGACATGAGCACCTGTAATTAATTGTGTTTTTCAGCCTGCTGCATGTTTTCTGTGCTTTGGCTTTGCTGAGGTGTAGTTGATTTAAGTATGCTCGACCAGTGCTGACAGGCTGTTTCTCTTTGTTACAAGAGAGGCTGAAACAACACTTCAGATTCTACTCTTACCTTGATCTCCCTTTCTCAGCAGCCTGTCTTCGTGCTGATTTGAGAACTGCATCATAAATTGTAAGTGCTTCATTTTGTTTGTCCTCGACCACTTCTCTCAGGCCAGAGTGATGGCAGCCTCCCTGCACCCCTGCCTTTGAACACCTCCCAGCCAAGTCATGCAGGCTGAAGTGCTGGCACTGACTTAGCCAGGCTCCACTTCAAGAAGTCCTGGTCACCACAGCCTCCTCCCTCAGGGACCACAGTGCTAGCAACCCTAAGCCAGAGGGAAGGAGGGGGAAGATGGTCTCCGGGGCATCATGAAAGTCCTTTGGTCCCAGCTGGTTCCAAAAAACAGTTGTCCTGATTTTATCCTAGAGAGGGACAACGAAGTAGGACTGTCCTCCTCATGCATGCAAGGGTCAGCACACATCAAAGCAGAGTCAGCCCCCAGGGATTCTCAGGCATTTGAACATTTTTGCTCCATGGCACTATGTATTTAGGGGTCCCTTGCCCCATGTGTACTCCACAGGGCTACAGCTGAAGTACTGTGTGGGAGCAAACAGCAGTAGTGCAGGCAGTGCTGGACCTCACAGGGAGTGAGAAGAACCAGGATATGTGAAGAAGACATCTTGTGGTAGAGACAGCAATACACTCAGTCCTCCCCCTGGGACATGCTTGGAGAAACGCATTTTCACGACTATGGTAGTGCTCAGAAGTGCCAATACCTGAAACAAGCACATCAAAAGAGATGGTTACTGCCCAGAAAAGTTTAATATCTTAGTACAGGAGTACAGTGGAGTACAATATGGGCATCCATAAGTGGAAAGATGCTATGTCCCTACTAGGCTAAGCAGGGTTGTTTGAGGCCATTTAATAAAAGGCAATTTTAATTTTAAATATTTAACTTTCATAGTGGTTGTGTGGGAGCAGAAGGGGAATTTAATGTCAATAAAAGAAATGTGGATCCAAAATTGCATCTAATCCAGGAAAAATATAGGTTACTGCGCTGGCCACATAATCCAACCTCCTACGCAAATCAGAGTCAACCTCAATGGTGCATTGGGGTCCCCAGGTTGTCTGGCACCTTCTCCAGCAAATCTCCAGGGCTGGAGATGCACATCCTGCCTGGGCCGCAGTTCCAGCACATGTCTCTCTCACCGAGACATCATTTCATCATTTTTCCCTTGCGTGAGTGGAAAGCCCCTTGGCTGTAGCTTGTGACTGTTACCTCTGGTCCTGTCACTGAGAAGTCTGTCTCCGTTTTCTCCACAGGCCACTATTGATCTGTTACTTAATTTCAGAAAGCTCTCTTCAATCGGATGAAAAGAGTGGAGAAGTTGTAGTAGCTAGGGTAACAACTGCACTGTCAACATGAAATGTTTTATTTTCTTTGCCTAATTATGAAAAAAAAAAGAAAAAAGAAAAAAAGATCAGAAACAAAGCAGTGCTTTCACTGCCTGAATGTCAACAACAACAAAATTTAAGCTCACCATCAACCTCAGATTAATTCAATGTTTTCACTTTCAATGACACCATTACAATACTAAAGCTCTTCTGATAGAGTGCTAACACTTGATCTCACAGGGATCTAGAGGACTAGAAATTCCTCTGGCACTGCCATGGCTTGAACACTTCATGAGGACACGTGACTTGCAGGAGAAATCAGGGTGCAAATGGGACCTCCTGGTTAAAATGCATTTAATTTAGAATAGGTGCCCACTGTATTTTTATCAGTGATATCATTATGATTTAATGTGATCAAGTTGTCTTATAGGGATGGTATTCTGATTTAATGTGATCAAATATTTGCAGAAATAGAAGTTAAATATCTGGAGTTGGATCTGAAGGCTAAAATGAAGGGAGGCTACTTTGAAAAGAGTTCTTCAATTGCGTGTGTGCAAATATCCTGTACTGAGCAAGTGCCAGATGCATTCAAAGATTTAGCCCATTTAGACAAATGATCTCTGCATCGTAAACACTGCAGGATTTTCCTCTCAAAGAAGAGAAGAAAAAGAAAAAAGGGAATTGGATCTTTACAAATACCATGATACTTTGAGCTATTCCCAGGAGACTATTGAAAGCTGTAGGTCCTCAGAAGACAGGAAAAAGCAAGTTCATCTGAGAACTGAGACATGAAACACATTCTCCCCTTTTGATTATTAACATGCAAGAAGTAGATTTTATTTCCTTTCAATTTTTGACAACTTCCCCTCAAATGAGGAGCAGCTAAGCTGGCCAAGATTGACCCAAGATCGACCCAAGATTGTCTTGGTCCCCCAAGGCATCCCTCTAACGCTCTCTGTTTCACAGGACACGCTGTGAGCATAACACACCCAGGAAGGGAAGCAGGACTCAGCACTAGAGAAGAAGTGGTGCCTCCTTTCTAGACCTGCTAGGAAGATGGGTCTTGTGTCCTGTTTTGTTGTGTTTTCACAGAACCACAGAATGGTTTAGATTGGAAGGGACCTTAAAGATCATCAGGTTCCAATCCCACTGCCATGGGCAGGGACACCTCCCATTAGAAGTATTTTGGATTTTCGGTGTTATCTGTGTAGTCCTGCACAGGATATGTCCCAGCACAGGGTACGACCTGTAAGCACAGCTGTGCCCTAGGTATTATTAACAAAAAGTGGGGTTTTTTTCCCAGCACCCTCAAGACTATGGAATAAGCAAAGGTCTGGACAAAAGATTGCTTAAAAGATGTGAATACTCTTACCCTTTCCATAGGACACCCACCAGAGGGTGCAGTCCTCACCCTACATGCAGCTGCACAGCGAGATTAGGCTCCTTTATTAAAATAACAGCAGGCTCCCAAATACCATAGAAGTTTTCTTTTTCCATCTCAAAAGCACACTGTTGCTCAAGAGCTTTGGAAATGGAGTGGCAGAATCTGGGAGAAACGCTGAGGAGAGCGGCCGGCAGCAGGTGAAAGGGTGAGGAAGAAGAACATTGCGGCTTGGGGCTGAGGCCAGACGGCCCCAGAAGCAGCTGGGCCCCGGAGGAAGCAATGGGGCCAGGGGATGGCAAACCTGGGAAGAGGGAGATTTTCTTCTGCGGCCTGCCCTGGGGGAGCTGTGGCTTCTGGAGTCCTGGGCTCAGGCGGAAGGATAGCTGGGGAAGGTGTGCTCACAGCTCCTCCGAGGCCATTCTCCTGCAGTCACTCTGGGATCCTGCGATGAAAACTGGAGGAGCAATCCCTGCTCCTTGTTGCCTTTTCTCCTGCCGTCCACAGTCTGCAGAGTAATCCAAGCCCTCCCGCTCTCCTCGCACAGAAGGCAAGATGAAAGCTGTAGATCAGAGGGCAGCTGGTGTGATCCTTCCCACACGACTTTCCTCTCTCCTGCTAAAAATGTGGTGCCCGCTGAGGGTCCAGGCACCATCACTCAAGGTTTCCCTCCTCACCACCCTTCATGTGGCATTTCAGATGCGTCAGGCAGGAAATTTCCTATGTTCTATTCTGAACACAGAAATTCCATCTGAACAAGAGGAAAAACTTCTTCACTTTGAGGGTGACAGAGCACTGGAAGAGGCTATGCAGAAAGGCTGTGGAGTCTCCTTCTCTGGAGATATTAAAAACCCACCTGAAAGTGTTCCTGTCCAACCTGCTTTGGGTGACCCTGCTTTGGCAGGAAGGTGGACTAGATGAGGGTCCCTTCCAACCACCACCATTCTGTGATTCTGCAAAATGTGCTGTTTGCTGCAGCAAAGCATCCAGGAACACAGATTTTTCTAGACCTTTGAGGTGGTTTTAATCCATTTCCATTCCCTGGGAAGCCTTCCCACAGCAGAGGCAGGACCACTTCCCTTGCAGACATGGAGGTTTTCTGCTTGTGTGGCCTCACACGCTTTTAAACGCAAGCACTTTGGCAAGGGAAAGGTGAAGAACACATTTTCTTTTCCCCACAGCATGAATCCACCAGTGCTTTTCCAGAAGCAAGTAGACCCAAAGAAAGAGATTTTGAGAACTTAAAACATTAGAAAAGAAGGCTTCTTGCCTTTTCAGTTCCAATGCACAGAAATATTCCCCATCAGTGATGAATAAAGTCCATAGGAGGTTTCAGCCAGCGGCTGAGGTACAATTTCTGCATTCAAATCTTATCTGGTGTAAACCATTCCTACTTAATCTAGAGCCACGATTCTGGAGGGTTGACAACAACGAGAATAAAACATCTAGGCAGGGATTAACTACTTCTTACATGGAAGACCACAATCATATATTGCTCTCTCTCCCACATCCTATTTTTTTGAGAATAGGTTTAAGAAAAAAATGAAAAAATTGCAGTATAAAAACAACCTCCTTTTTGTATCATATGCAGCTTGTCCACCCTGGAAGTGCCATGGGAAGTGCACCATAGTGCTGATCCTGTCCCCTAATTCACAGGTGTGTTTCCTTCAGCAATTCTTCTATGTGCAAGTTGTTGATAAATCTTCCTGGCTTTAGAGCACTGTTTCTAAAAGGCAGGGTTTTGCCTTTTCATCTCTTTCAAAGTCTGTCTTTATTTGCTTCAGCTATATAATTCTTATCCTTTCTGCTTTGCTAGTTTTTGCATTAAACTAGCATGCATGCTTGCCATTACATGTAATTTCAAACAGAAATTTTCAATCAATTTTATATATTCTAAATACATTTGAAAAGCAGCACACCTTGCTTGAAATCCCATTTTTGTGACATTCAGAAGCAACACCAGCAGTTTGGCTACAATCCTTTTAATTACTTTTTGCTTTGATTAAGACAAATTTATTTCCCAGAGTTATGTGTTTGTACAAAATTAGAAAAGATAGAAAAATCCTAGATCAACAAAATGACACTGTTTTTGCAAATTACCCTGACTGCAAATATTTATCATTTGAACATCTGTCAGAGCTCCGTCTCCTAGTAACATTTAGACTGAATTTTTGCTTAATGCAGGTGGAAGAATAGGTGAGGAAAAGAGCTTAGAGGCAAAATTACACAGCATAATAAATACAGTCTAATCAAGTGTCTAAGGTACATGGATATTTATTTTGCCTGCTGCTCTTTCCTAAATTATATTCAAGATTTTCTGTGCTGTTTTTTTTTGGGGGGGATTGGTGTTGGTTTTTTTGTTTTTTTTTTCAAGTTTCCTTCCTCTGTTGCCTCAATTTAAAATGTTCGAGTGGAAAGGGATGCTCATAAATTTCTGGACATACTTTCAATAAAGCTAAAATCAATATTTTTATGTGTTTTTTTTTCAGTGGAGCCCAGATAAAAGCCAAACCCAGTATTACTTTTTATATGAAGAGTTCTGCATCTTATCAACACATGGGAAGGGGTATGTGCATCTGGGAAGCAGCTGTTGATGGAGCTAATCCGTATCTGCGTCATCCCAAGAGATCCAGCTGTTATCCAGCTGACATCCATCTCCACTGCAAACTTAAACTTCAGTCCTTATGGTCAAAATAACAAACAGCTAACGAGCTTTCATCCCGTGTTGGAAGTGCAACATGCTCTCAACAAACATCTCTGAAAAGAAGCCATTAACCAAATATTTATTCACTGAGGATAGGATTGTCCTAACTGAATAAAACACTCAAAAAGCTTCAGGATGTCACTGGCTCTACAAACTACGGTTTGAGATGCTGTTCTGGACAGAGTACGCAAGCACCATATGCCAGGTCTTTCAAGACAAACATCTTAAGGAGGTTTCTAGATTTACTATAATAAGAACCTGAGAATGGCCCTTCTGGATCAGACTGCCCAGAACATTGCCGCTGGCAGTCGCCTGTAGCAGGTAACTAGGGAGGAGCATAATACCTGGGTGACAGTATACGGTACTCTCCCAGCTGCCACTTGTATTCAGCCCCTGAGTTGGAGGTGTTTTCTTTGTATTTAACAGATCTCAATTGATTTTTCTTCTGTGATTTTCCTTCTTCAGATTCCTATGGGCATTTGGCATTGTCAGTTCTCTCTCTGCCATACCTGCTTTAGTGACAGGTTTGTAATGCGCAGCCTGTGCCACCTGGGCTGGTGTGGTTCTTTCTGAGAGGGTATGGAGACAAACCAACTTGCTCCTATGGGAACAGCTTCCCAACAGTCACCTGCGGGATGTTTCTGAGTGTCAGAAAGGCAGATTGGTGTAGCAAATTCACCACTAACCAAGTGCTTTGCTAAGAACAGCCAAGGCCCTATACAAAATTTAGAAAAGCAGTCAGTAATGTTGCCTGTCCCAAAAAGGTCTATGTTTCTGGAAGAAGATGCTCAGCACTTTTTAAAAATCATATTTATTTCAGGCTGGGTCCCGGAGAGCATGAGAAGGTCTTGGCAGTTCATTTTTGCAAGTGAGTGTTTTTTGGATGCCAGCTCAGCATTGCACTGAACAGAAAATACAGTATTATGCATTAGTAATGGGAAAAGCTTGCTTTTTAGGGTTTTTTTTCCCACTTTTTTTATTTATGGAGGGTGTGGAGTTGGGATGGGATATATTAGACCTTGCTTCTGTGTGGCCAGAAAATTTTTATTCTTTTGTTATTTAAATTTCTGACTTATCTCCAAACTTAATACCTTATTATACTCATCCCCACTCACAATTGTTTGTTGATAAATAAATAAAAAGTGTTATTGAGCAATTTGCTTTGAACCTGCTGCTTCTTTTTTTTTCTTTTTAATATCACAAACTTTCATTTTTTTTACATGCTTGCAGATTCTGCAGCATAGGATGTCCTCCTGTTGTCCTTGTTTCTGATGTTAAAAAACCCATTCCATCCCTTTGCAAGTGACTTTCTTCTATCAGCCTGCAAACAACAAAAGAGGCTTTAAAGATAAAAGGAAGAGGAAGCCAGATTCACTTTTGAATAGTCTGGGGACTGGACGCTATCCCCTGGAAGAGTGGAGTTTGACTGCAAAAACCTAGAGATGACTGAATGAAGCTCACACATGTAATGTCCTGTTCCCCCAGGACAGCCCCTGGTGGACTTTCAGCAATGGTCTGTTGCTAAAAAGATGTATTTTGAAAAACCCAAACATTATCTGGAATCAATATGATATCATTCTTTCCTTTCCTTGCTTTCCACTTTGCTGCTTTCAGCCTGACAATGCCTTAACCTTCGGAGTCACCTCTGCAGAGATCCTGCTCCCTCTGGAGCAGCAGTGGATCCTCTGCAGCCGTTTGCTGCTTCCCCAAGGTCAGTTAACAGATGTCAGACATATAAACATTTGTATCTTCTGGTTTATGCTTTTTCTGGCTGAACATGGAATCTGTAGAATCTTCTTCATTAAAAAAAGTGCAGATTTAAATTGGGGATGTTAATTTTCAGTGCTCCTTTTTTTCTCATCATACTATGGCTCAATTTGTTTTCAACAGCCTTCCTAGAATTTCCTCCTTTCAGAGGGGTGCTGGTGCCCTCTATGTTCATATTAACTCCTTCAACATCAGCGCTTCTTTCTTCACAAATCTGCTTTCTTCAAACATACCAGAGCAAATATTCAAAGCAATTTTCTAGAAAAA
>VXBW01006787.1:420514-449162 GCA_013400375.1 Thinocorus orbignyianus
AAAAAAAAAAAGAACTCCAAGTCCCTTACAGAACAATTTACTGTTTGACTCCTCAGACATAATCTTCTTAAATTGGTAATCTAATTTATTAAAGAAAAACATGTTATCACACTGTTTAGAAATACTGCAACTCTGTATCAATGAAACTGCAGCCTTTTTTTCACCTGGAGAACTAGGCCGCTGAAGAAAAAAGCCATATATTTTTGGAAAGTGTTGTTCTAAACACGTCGAGGCAGCAGTATTTATTCATTATTTGTATGCAGCGGAAATTGAAGGTGCAGGATGATATGATCATGCTGCAGTTTTCATTTCCTGTATAAAAATAAACTGCGCACTACAGATTAGAGAGATCGGGTAACATTTAATAGATTCCCAATTCAAGAGGTGTAACGATCAAGGCGACATGATTCTCTGAAGAATAAGACCGTGAATGATTTAGGGTCAAAGTAATGTTATGGCAGGTTGCTCATGGGCCTGTTGTGAGATGATACGTGCTAGCCATGGAGGTTTGGGTTACCTGGGCCACCCTTATTACAACTGTAATAAAAATGAATAAGAGTAGGTTATGTCTCCCATTCACTGATGTAATGTCAAAGCTGATGCTATCCTGTGGTGGATGTCTTACTCTAAATGATCCGGTGACCTGTATTTTCTAGATGTTAGTTGTTTACGAAACAGTAATTGAAGGTGGAATTGATTCTTCCACATTCATCAGCAAAATGCTAAGAACTTGAAAAGGAGATGTTCTCCTCAGGTCAAAGCAAGAGATGGTCTTTTGGGACACAGTAACACTGGGATTACCATGCAGGTTTCCCAAATATGCCTTCTCTTTTCTTCCGGATATTTTATCCAAGCAGAATTCAGCCACCTCCATAGTCTGTCTGTTTTTTCTGGACTGGTAATCTCCTCCTGTTGGGAGGGGCCCGGGAAGACATGTGGCCGACTCAATAGGAGTGATAAAGCAAGCTCCAGCGTTTATTCGGATAGCTCAGATATTTATACACTTATTGTAAATAATGGCTCCTTGTCACACACTAATTGGCTGGGCTTCTAAAGATTACATGTGCATACACCTCCTACTTGCAGTTTCTGCTTCAAGGTTCTCCAACATTCCAGAAGGACGCTCTCCCTCTCTCCTTGTTGATCATTCTCGCAGGGTCTGTGTGACCTTGGCTCTTCTTCCTTGTCAGCGTAACTTGCAGTTCTCACCGAGGCCTGCTGTGGCTAAAATCCTACTTATGCTAAACACTTAGGCTGACAAGAGGATTGCTTGTACAGTGCTTCCGTGGATCCATGGCCCTGCTCCCGCAGCCATTCTGCAACATCCTCCCTAGAGCTACCACGCAGCAATTCAAGCCAAGCGCTGTCCTTAGGCAACAGAAATGGGTGCAACACTTCCATGAAACGTCACAAAGATTTAGCAGGCCTGTGTCTGCAGGGTGCATAAAGCCTTGGGGTTTGCAGCCAGGGTTGCAGTTCTGGTCCATGCGGAACCTGTGCCCACAGAGCAGAGGCGACAGCTCAGGTACTTGCTCCGAACACTGGGAACTTTGCTCCCCCAGACAAACTTTGAGAGATGCCAGGTTGGAAAGGGGCAGCCCAAGGCCATCCAGCAGTTTGTGCTGCCCTTTTGATACTGTGGATGCAGTGTGAGGAAATGGGACTCCAGCTGCAAAAGTGTGACAACCCTTTTTTTTGTATTTTGGCTACAAAAATACATCTAATACACCACAGGTACTGATACTGAAGGAGATTCTGTTTTTAAGACAGTGACAAATGCAAACAATTAACAAGTTTTGTTACAAGAAGACCCATTTCTATTAATTGGGCCAAGATCAGGGATCAGACGTGATATTTTCAGGTGCCTAAAGACGCAGGAGGCTGTTGTTGAAAGTAATAGGAACCAACACCAAGGTGATCTAAAATTCCGATTAGAACGAGCACAGCTACATTGTCAAGCTCCTAAAAACTGGAAAAGGGGGGTAAACCTGGCCCTCACACCACAAACAGTAACACAGTGAGCAATAGGGGTTTTGATGGCTCAGACAGGTTTTGGCACAGTGAGCTTTGCCTAAATAGCACTTAGGCCTTCCTAAGATCTGTTTTAGCTGCATACTGCAGGAGGGGGAGAAAAGATGTCCTGGCATGGACAAAATACAGAATTGTACAACATTCAAGGCCTGTTCAAGGGCCTTTTAGCAACCTGGTCTAGTGGGAGATGTCCCTGCCCATGGCAGGGGGGTTGGAACTTGATGATCTTTAAGGTCCCTTCCAACTCTAACCGCTCTATGATTGTATGATTCTACATTTCCATGGCTTTTTAAGATGCCATCCACATGCTGTGCTTAACATCACTTCTGAATGCCGGCATCTGAGACAATGTCCAACTCTGTCCTGAAGCCAGGTCTCCCATGGCTCCCCCATTTATCTTTGCCTCTTTAATACACTGTGAGACAGAGTGAACTTTATCTATAAAACGTAAAAGATGCTGAGACTTGAATAATCTCTTTTTCCTGATATTTAGCACTGAGTAGTTTAACACAGCTGTTACTATAACGCATTTGTGGCTTGTTGAGAGTTGCAAATATCACATACAAGGAGCTTTCTAAAAGTTTGCATTTATGTTTGAGAGCTGATAGTTCCTTTCTTGTGAAGATATCCACATACATACCTCTCTGCCCTTGTAGGTTACCTCTGCCCTCACCGTTTGCAGCACAGCAAGGCAAACAGCAAGTGCTGGGAGGTGGAGTAAAGCGCCTTAAGAACCGAAAGCATTGCTTTTAAATTACAACTGGGATTGCAACTTTGCTGTCCGCTGCCGCAGATATTTACAATCACATTTTGCCAGGCTTTACCAGCTGTTTCACTAATTATCTAGACAATTAATTCATTTCTTAATTTCCTCACCTCCTAAGGTGAGGAGCTTGGTGTGCAAAGTGACTTCTACCTCCCTGGTTCCCTACAAAACCAGCACTTTCAACAGACACTAAAAAGAGCAGAAATTAAGAGCTAGCTTATTGCAGGTTTGTGGTTGCCAGCACAACGCCAGCCCAAGCGTGGTCAGGGTCTCTCGGTGTACATGCCAAACTCGTGCAGAAAGCTGCTGCCTCTTCTGTCTCCAGAACCTTCTCCACAAGCTGCACAAGCTTGCAAGCAAAGCAAACAATAGTTGCAAAAGTTGTACGCACATTGCGAATGCAAAAAGCCCTGTAAAACAATCTCAGCTGCAGTAACAATCACAGGTCTTGCTTCTGCGGTAAGAAAGATGGAAAAATTTGAGCAGGTCACAATAAAACTACAGGATAAACTGGGGAAAGGCAATTTAGTGTATCAGGATTTAAATGCCACCACCAGTAAAATGAGGGAGAGATGGAAGCAATAAATCTCAGCAGTACTAAAGTGATTGTATTGTGCAACCATTGTGGTGTTAATCAGATTGTTTTGCATATATACAATGATGTGCGCAATACAGCTGAGCTGGTGTCAGTATAAGAAGTCTTATCTTTTCACTCCCATTCCTATGCGTTTTTAAATTCATGGTAAAGATGATGCATAAATAGAAATTTAATTTTCTTTCCTCTTTCCTTTGAAAAGAAACACACACCCCAAAGCCTCATATGCCAGCATTGCTGCCACTTCCCACACATTTCACATATTTTAAAGATTCACTATGAATAAAATAAATTTTAAAAAAATCACTTTCAAAGTAAGCCCTCTTTTAATTTATTTGGAAAAAATGCTAAAAAATAATGCTCCTTAATAAGGATAAACTACTTGATTTGAAGATCTGGAACTTGAAAGACTGGCTAGTGAGGACTGCAGCTGTGATGCCACAGGTTGCTGCTGAGAGGCTGCTGCGTGGAGACAAGCGTAAGACCCTGCAAGGGGGTCCTGCAGGGATGAGGGGCCCTCCAAGGAAAGAAGCTGGTCCTCACCACGTGCTCTTGTCCAGCGGGTTTGAGTTATCAGGGAGCAGAAGGGATATGCATGGCCGGGTGGGGGCTTCCTGCCCACACAGGAGAAGTGGGGTTTTGCAGAGGCGAGGATGAGGTGACAGGAGGTTGGTTGAGGGACAGGGAGCCGTGGCTGGGAGACATGGTGTAGCCATGAAGGGCTTCCTTGATGCTGCCCTGGCAGGCACGACCTCACCTCAACCTCTCCGATGAGGTGGACTGGCTAGGCTGTGCCCAGCTCCTTGCTGGGCACAAGCACTTGGAGAACTAAGTCAACACAACCTTCAGAGGAGTGTTTGGAATTGCTTTGAGCTGGAGGAGGCTGCAGGCTTCCACAGCAGAGACCTTCATAGCCAGACAGCTAAATAAAACATGGCCAGAGGCAGCTACATGGAGAGAATTGCAAAGAACCGATGGTCATCATCAGACATTCTGTTTTATGCCTCGAGAGTACATGTGCAGAGAGGCTCGTGCAGACTGAACAGAGCTTCAGTAACGAAGCCAAGGGACGAGAAATTGCCTTGGTGTTGCCAGGCAGAATGGGGGAAAGTCCTGCCAGCCCTGTGCCACCATCCCTGATGCCAAAGCAATGGTTGAGCAATGAGCTGAGCCCACCCTGCAGCTGTTGTGCAGCACACAGTTTGCCAGCAAGCTCCTGTGACAGGCTGCATGGGTTGTCAGTTGATGTGCAAGAGAAATTAAAGATCATAGAATCACTGAACCATAGAATACCAGGTTGGAGGGGACCTCAAGGATCATCTGGTCCAACCTTTCCTGATAAAAGCACGGTCTAGGCAAGAAGGCCCAGCACCCTGTCCAGCTGAATTTTAAGTGTCCAATAATGGGGAATACACCACTTCCCTGGGGAGGGGAGCGTTCCAAGGCCTGATCATTCTCATTGTGAAAAAATGTTTCAGATTTTTAGATCAGTTAAAACTACTTTAAAATACATCAACTACTCATAAAAGTTGCAAGTGAGTCTGTGAAAATCCAAGCTTCTGCTCTAAGAAATACAAGGGAACAGTTTCTGTCCAATCAAGAGGGGTTTCTGCCAGAGTCTTCTCCAGGCCTTGATGCTTCTTCTCCAAGCTCAGAAGTGTGTGACAGTCTTGATCTAACAGTGTCCATGACAAAGCGCTCAGCCTCATCTCCGAAACCTCTCTGAGTTTTCCTTTACACCTGAAAGATGCCAGTTTGGGTGCTACATTACAGCAGCCCAGCTGTGCCAGTGAGATACTGCAGGGGATGGAGCACTGGAGGAGAATTGAGAAAATCTAAACCCCAGGTTGGACCAAGTGATCTCCAACCATCCTCCTCCTCCTGACCAACATTTTCCTGTAATTCTCATCGCCATCTTACTCTGCTTTCTTTCAGTGCCAACCCAGTACCAAGAACTGGGGTCAGCACAGTCTTAACTGTGTAAAATATTTTTATTTATACAATGCCAACATGTCCTTCTGGGTTCCTGACTGATTCTAATAGTGTGATTGCCCCACCATCAAACAAAGAGGAGATTTTATTTGGAATTCAACTTTAAATATTGCAAATTGCAGGAGGGCTCATGACATCAGTCTAGCAAAAACATCCTTGCACTGCCAAATTTAGACAGAGGGTCCCCTTTAAATGATGTTTTCAGACACTCCTGCGTTCACAAAAAGCATCATGCACGCTGCCACCAAAGTGGCAACTTTTGCAGAATTGTGGAACACAAAATCTAATGGAAAGCATTTAACTTTGATAGCCGGCTTGGAGAGAAAATTTCCATTAAAATTACAAGAAACACCTGCAGCCAAGGAGCAAGACAAATGTTTTGTTTCAGTTTATCAGCTGCTGGGCTTCTAATGTTTACAGTGTGAACTATTTACAAAACTGTTGTACTAGTCATGTTCAGTTCAGTTAAACGTTCCCCTAAAAATACGTTGTCTCTAAGATCAATCCACTAGGGTCTTCTGCTCTGAGGGGTTTTTCGTGAGAAGGCAGGATTTTTGCAGGCCAAGGAGATAAGTGTAGAAGACAGCAGTGCTGAGAACCAACTGGCTCCTGGTGGTCGGAGAAGACATGCTGTACTAAAGCAGCAAGGCTTGTTGGGGAGATGGAAGAGCTCTGGCTGGTGTTTGCATTCAGCCAGTACAGCAGAAACCTCAAGGCGAAGGGCTCCATTAAACATTAATTTGTGAAGCACTTCAAAGTTAAGGTTGAGGCATGCTCCTGTATAACATATAATATTCTTCATCATCTAAAAAACGTTGTTTTGAATGCAATTAAGGAATAATCCTACAGGTCTCAGCAGAGCGATTCAATGGAATTCAGGGAAGTCTTGCATCATTTAACACAGAGAAGCATACAGCAGGGGAAGGGCTTGCGAGTCTCTCTCCCTTTTAATTTGGCAAATCTGAGGAAAAAAAAGGTTGTGTAGGGGTTTAAAGCACGGCCTTTGATTCACTCACCTCAGTGTTTCGAGCTTATCAAAGTAGCTTTGCTCCTAGAAGGAACTTGTTTACAGTCATTTGTGGTGTAGGGAAAATTGGACAAATGGTAACCTTCACAGCAAGACTAGTGGGAAGGTTCTGCATAGGACGGGCTACAATTCAGCTTTATTCTCCAGTTCCTTCCTTGCTCCCCAGCCAAAGCTGCTGCTGTTGTGCTTCAAGCACTGAGGAGCAATGAGAACCTCTTTCCAAGAAGGCATGCAGAGAGCAGAGCTATGGGAGGGCTCAACCCCTGGAAGGATGGCAGTGTGGAAGCCAGCACGGCAAAGCAGAGTACCTGTCCCCATGTCCCCAGCGCTCCTCCTGCCAACAGCGACGGCACAGCCTGGCTGGCAATGCCAGGCTGCATGTACCCATCTGTACTTACAGATATACCCACTTTTCAGTGTAAATGAATAAACATGGTTAATAGTGCAACATGCATTCAACTGTAAAGACAAAGAATGCTTAATCTATACTTAAAAACGTCCTAAATCACCTCAACACTTGGGTCTATTCAGGTTAGTTATGGTTTCACACACAAGCTGAATTCACAAAACATACAGGAAATCCAACCAGCAGGTCTTCTGCTCATAATTTTTGTGAGGTAGTTTAGAAAGCACACACAGATATAAGCATCTAAAAATATACTTTCTTCTAAAAAAAAAAAAAAAATCACCTTTCCTTGGCATTCTATTTGCTTATCAGTCTTCTTTCCATGCAACTTGCTATGCTGTACAGTTACTCAATGCACATTCATAACAAGAAGTCCTAAAAATCACCATCATTTCAAGAATTGCTTTGTAGGCCTGTTTCCTGTAACAGCTGTATTATTGACCATGTCCCCAAACTCCCTGCTGCACAGCAACTATTTCAGAATCTCATCTAGTTCCTTTACTAGACATCAACTACTGGGCAGCCCTGGAAGGGGAAAAAGAAGAGGAAGGATGTAGAAACTTGAGTGATTCGTTCATAGAGAAGCTGTTATGGTCAACAGGGGGTTCTCACTGAAGATGAATTTTCCACCATACAGTCAGCTCTAATATTCTTTGGCGCTAAAATTACAAACGAGCTGCTGTGAGGCACCTCTCCTGACTCTATTAAAAGCTGAGACACGAGAGCCCAGCAGCACCATAGCAGCACTGCTCCAGAGCCAGCTCCAGTATGGAAACTACTGTTAACCTTTACAGGCAGGTTGTATCTGTACAAGTAATAAATCAAAATGCACCCGAGACACCCAAACGGCTTTTCAAGAGCAAGCTTAACCTTGGCAAGTGTGAAACTAGGGGTAAGCCCATTTGGTGAACAGTCATGCAAGTTCCTCTGCATTCACTGCCCACAGAGTTGCATAACAAATCTTTGGTACCATCTAGGGTATACACCAAAGAATTGCTTTCAATAACATGACAGTTCTTACCAGGAGCTTCCACAGCTAAGGAAACAGAGCACCAGCAGAACCAGGCAGGGAAGGAAGGATGAAAAACCGGTGACAGCAGGTAACACACAAGAATCTCTGTCACAAAACATCTGAACAAAGAATTACAGTTTTTCGGTCTCAAAATCCCAACTGTTGAAAGAAGTATTTATTTTGGAGCTTACTGAAAACTTGCTCCTGTCTGTGCCCTGCACACTTGTTCACTGTTGTGAGTGTGGTGTGCCAACCGGCCGCAACAGTGCTCCGCCAGCATTGCTCTCCTCTGGATTCAGGTGTGTGCAGTTACAGCCAGCAGGGAAGCACCACATGCTGAACTCTGGCCGCAGTGGACCATTTGTCCTAAACCCTCTTCCCCTGTAAAACAGCACATCTACCTCTTCAGTTTTCATTTCACAGTACCACTGAGGTTAAAAAACACCTCCGGACAGGATTTACACTCATTCCACCCATGCCCATGTATCCAGTCAGGTTTTGAAGGAGACTCCACGGCTTCTCTGGGCAACCTGCTCCACAGTCTGACCACACTCACAAAAAAAGTATTTTTGATGTTTAAATGAATTGTCCTGTATTTCAATTTATGGCCATTGCCTCTCAGCCTGCCACTAAGCACCACTGAGAAGAATCTGGTGAGTTTTACTCCCCCCTCCATGACATACATATGCACATTGGAGAAGAACGTACCAGGCTGAGCAGCCCCAGCTCCCTTGGCCTCTCCTCATACAACAGGTGCTCCGCTCCTCAACCACCACCATGGCCTTTTGCTGGGCTCGTTGCATTAAGCCCAAAGTCTCTCTTGTACCAAGGAAGTCCAGAACTGGTCCCAACACTCCAGATGTCTCACCAGAGCAGACAGGGTTATCTCCCTTCACCCACGAGCAACACTCTTCCACATGCAGTCTGGGAGATGGCTGGCCTTCACTGTAGGCCAGCTCACGGCCTGCTCGCTGCCCACCATGACCTCGGAACACAAGCTCGCTCTTTCAGAGGCCGTGCCCAGCACCCAGGCACCACCCCTGCTGTAAAGGTTCCTTCTCACCCTCAACTTCCCTGGCTCCAAGGGAGGGAGCTGGCAGAAGGCCGGGCCCAGCACAGGGCTCAGGACTGACTCAGCAGCAGGGAGAGGAAACAACCTCCTTAGCGCAGCCAGGAACTAGTTCAGCAAGTTCCCAGGACTATCCAAGAAGTATGTTTTACAGTAAATGCTTTTCCTGTAAAAGCTTTCATAAGAGCTTCGAAGAAGTTGAAAGCGATAGATAAATCCTTTCCATACTGTAAGAACTGGACAAGTTTTATTTTATTTTTTAAGAAGAGTGCAAAACCACACCATTTGAAGACCTCTTAACTTTCCCAGAGTGATGCAGTAATATGAACAAGACTACCTCTCCCCCGTCAAAAGTACTCATGTATCACCATAGCCTGTAGAAAGATTATAGTCTTTTATTGGTTTCTCCGTTTACAGCTTCATCTTTAACTTTCAATAATAAAGTTCAATAAATTGATTCCCTAATCATAAAAACTTGTTTTACACATTATGTACAGGTACCCAGAGACTACAGCCGTACAGCATTTCACAGCTCTACCACAGACCCTCAGGCAGAACAAGCCATGGAGAGGCCCTAACCACAATCACGTACATTCAGAGATGGAGTTGTGGATATGCGCAGTGCATTTGGCACAGCTCACTGAGGATTGCCCACACAGGGACAGTAAAATAATCCCAACTAAGTGATAACGTGGATTAGTTCACCTACATTAATTCCAGGAGGAACACTTAATTCCCAATTAAGCTAGCCATCAGAAGAGATTTGATGAAGCTGAATCAAATGCAGCTGAACTAATCATTTTAGTTTCATTAAGCATCCCTCTATAGGCAAATCCCAGACTTTGAGATCTGACTCCAACATAAAACAAGACTTTTTAGTTGAGATACGCAGAAGTTTGAGGATTGAGGGGAGCTCACATATCAGAAGTATTCTTTGGTAGTTTGATACAAATAGTAAAAATAGGTTACTTTTGAGGACTAAACTAAGTTTTTTCCCCGTTTTCTCTCTTTACTGCCACCACCAGAACTGCTTCAGTGACACAGCAGCACTTATATATGGTAACATAAACATAACCTTGAAATTTAATGAAACAAAATTCATATTACAGACGAACTTCAATACTCAAGATAGCCTCCAAGAGGCTATCCACTCCCTGCAAAGAAAAAAAAAAGTGAGAAAGCTTTCCTACAGCAATCCCAGAACCCAGGGAACATCCCAAGACTGTCCATCTCCTCTGCAATACAGTAACTAGCAAACATTAGAGACCAGTCGGCAAAAGGAAGCCAACTGCATTCCAGTTAATATGCAATGTTATTTGATGTCAAAACCATTAGTTGATTAGATTCCCTTCTCTTTTGCAAGTTAAAGTTGACCACTGCATTCTCCTATAACAGCAATCTGATCTTAGCATGACAAAAAAACCGAAGCAAAGAGTTTATGCAATCTTCTTTATAACATTACATCAAGCTACAACAGTTAAAATACACCGTTTCACAAAGAAGCAGACATTCATTTAAAACCTGGCAATTCCTTTTAAGAAGCAGAAGCTTTTCCTTCTAGTGGTCTACCCTGAAGGGGAGAAAGACAGACTCATTTTGAAGAGGGGAAAGAAAAAAAAATACTAAAGAAACACTTCCAGAATGAAGCGCCCAACAGCCCTACAGCCTGCAGGGCAGAAGGCTTAAATAATCACGTTTGTCTCCAGTAACACAGCTTGAAAAGATGTTGCTTTGCCCAAATGCTGCTATAGAAAACTTTCAAACTACTTCCAACAAAGAGAACGTAACTCGAGCAGGGCATTCTGCAACAAAGACCATTTAACTAATATATTTATTTACTTATCTCAACACTGAGATACGGTAGTACATCTTCATCTTTCATGTTTGCTGCAGGTTTCCATTCAAACCTCTAACACGCAGACCAGAACAAACCTAACCAAGGGCTGAAGGAGACACACCTGCTGGATGTACCAGCGTAACAAGTCATAGGAGTGAAACAAGTTCATTTTGAGATTTTTCAGCAAGTGATGCCAGAGTCTCAGCCAGCCACATAGTTTAAGTGAGAATTTTATGGGAAAAATAGTTATACAAACAATACATAGTACTGTTTACACTTATTCCCTATGGAAAACTGGCCGGATGCTAAGAGAAGTTTCACTGAGAGCTGTAGGAATACTTTGATGTTACCTCTTAAAAAACATAAGAACAGATGGATAGCGCTACACATACTGCTCAATCCACTTACCATAGAAGCTCACACTTTTAATGGAATCTTCGCAGGATTTCTAGAACTTGATATCTACTGCTGGCTTACTCATCACAGCCAAGCAGCAGTTAACAACAGAACTGACCCCTCTGAAATCACAGATTATAGAATAAATATATCTGAAAATAAACCAGGTGATTAGCTCTGAAATGCTTGACCACGAATAATTAAATGAAACAAGCTGACATGAGAGTTCGTTAGATTTAACGGCTTTCATGGCATGGAACTTCTATTTATATTGTCCTGAAGACTTCACAAGACTTAATTCTTCCATGTTCTTTTGGTCACTTGGACATGAAAGGGAGGATAATTCAACCTGGAACAGCTTTGCTTGTAATAACGGTCTTCTTTATGAAGGAAATCTGGTGAATTGCCCCCTCCCCAGAGATTCTCACGCATTCACACAGACTCTCTAGAAAGGTAAGACACTTTATTGAATTTGTTGATAAATTAAGAAAGGACTATGAACCAGACGTATGAGTCACAGGTGTTTGTAAACAGACATCAATTCCTTCCCACAGAAAGCCTGACTCCATGTGCTCGGCCAGAGTCACTTTCCCCAGCGTTGCTCACAGGCTGCATAGTGACGGAGGGCAGAGAAAAAGTCTTCGTAGCTGATGTTCAGGTGGGAAGGCAAAGAACTGAAAAACAAAGTTAGAAAAGTTAAAATAAGCTTTTACAAACACCACGCAATTCATACAGCCAGTCAGGAATATCACTGCTTAAAGGAAGCTATTGTCCGAGTAGCCTTATGAAGTTGTTCCCAACACTATTACCGCCACTCAACTCTGTTAACTGAACTAGCTGTTAATATCTTGTCACCCTCTAGATCAAAGCCTCCCCATTAGAGCACACAGGGCACTCCAAATTAGTGATAAAGTTGGAGAAGCACAGGTCTGCCCAAACATTTAAGCGCCCTACAAACACTCTCAGACTTTAGAAACACAGCAACTCCAGTCAGTTCAGTTATTGCTGAAATTGGTAAGAAATCCAGAGGCACAATCATCTCACATTATCCTATTTCCCTTACGTCCTTAGTTTCCCTGATAGAAACTCGTAAGTCACTCAAAATCCATGTGAAGAAGACCAAAGGAACTGAGACTGGACCACTGAGACTAGATGGTGACAAAAGCTGTTCCTTAAACCTGAAGAGTAAAGCCTGCTGTTGCATAATTGTGGCTGAAGGAGCAACACTGAATGTTTGACAGGCTTCACTTAATTTTTAAACACCCTCAAATCAATCTCCAAACATCTTTGTTTAGGCAGAACTCCTCTTATGATGGTTTCCAGAAGGTAAGTCAGATAAGGACTTGTTTAGTTAGATAATCCAACCTGTTTCACAGTATTTAAAGCCAACTCACACAATCTCTGTCAGTCTGATGTGCCATGGAAGGAATCCTAGTGTGCTGTCCACAGGACCAAACTTCAAGACTAGATCAGGATCAGGAAATCCATTTGTACCTGTAAGAACAAGTTACATTAGGGTTTTTTTTTTTCAAAATCAGCAGAAGATATCTTTTAATTCTAAACCCAACAGCATCTGCGTTTTCATTAAATGCATTTTTGTAAATGAAGTGAAGCTCCTGAGGACAAGTTAACAATTAAAAGCCCAAGACAACAGACTGGTCTTGTACCACCTCAACAAGACCAACTGAGCAAAGGCTTAGTCAGCCACTGCTGGCCCAGCTGGACTGTTATTTCTACATTAGGTAGTTTCTGAAGACTTGCTAAGGAACTGACAGGAACAGTTACACTGTTTTGAGTAACAACAAACCTTAATACTTCTGTTTAAGCTGACTCGTTCTAGTTTTGTCTGGGCAAACTTGATTTTAGTAGCACAGAACATGCTGTACCCTTACCCATATCTACCACAGTCCTAACTCAACTACATGGAGTAGCAGTCAAGTAGAATCAAAGGACTATTATTGCAAAAGACTTAAGGAGGTTCCACTGAAGAAGCACAAATTGATTTCACAAACCAACAAGAAAGCAAGTTGTAAAAAAAAAAAAAAATATCCTGTCACATGAATTGTCCATTTCTTAGTGTGGAGCTAGATAGACAGTTTTAAAAACAACTTTTACTATTAAACTGTTGCAGGTGACATCCTTCTGGTTAGATGAAGGAGGAAGAACAGGGCAATTTTTTTTTTTTTTTCTGTCAAGCAGACAACGTGACCCATCCCAGAGCAGGGCTAGATAGCACTGAAGGACTTCACTAGGTGCCCGTACTCTTTACTACCCATACCTCAGAACTCCAGTCATTGTCATTCCACCTACTGATCTTCCCAGGCTGAAGACCAGTGACCAAACACCACTGTCTCCCTTCCATACACTTCTGCCACGCCAGAGCAACTCCAGGCTCAAACTGACAGATAGGCAATAAGCTTAGAATGAGCAGTCTCAGTCCAGCTTTCTCTGCTAATTCTAGCAAGTTGATTAGGGCAATGTGTAAAAACCAGTAGAGAACCTCAAGGGGAACCAAGAAGGCAAGCTGTTCTTCATGCACCTACCAAGCTCACCTGAAAAGCATTCCAGCAGCCATCACCCTATTTTGCTATAATGCTGCAATTAGTCATGATTATTGCATGCTATTTCTTGTTACCCCTTCCATTGTCCACTAATTCTACAAGTTTACTGCAAGAGTGCTTACAGTGCACAATGCCTGCCTTTAGCAAATAAAGTTTAATACTCTCTATTTGCTCTGAACTTCAGACGTTATTTCTCAATTCCTTTATCATCTAAAAAAACCCACAAAACCCAAATCAGTCAAAAGCCTTTTACAGGTTTAAGTTCAGCTGTAGATGAACCTAAATTTGGGAGTATAACAGAACAGGAAACTACAGTCCTATCAGATTTCATTCCACCCAGGTTTTGAAAGGGAAGTGGGAGATTTCAAGAAGTTCACATCCTCCCACCCCACCCCCACTGAATCATCCCAACAGTAATCCTTTTACTAGAGGTAAAGAAGCTTTTTTTTTTCCCCAAGCATGTGCATTTCTAAGGAAGGGTGAAGTGTTTAGGTATGAGTGCCTTGGGCCACAGTCCAAATCTATCTCACAGTTAAAAATAAATTATAGAGCAAAAGCCACTTCTATGTTCTGGATGTAGCATGTTAGTATGCAAGAGCTTTGCAGGGAAGCAGTAAATACTTAGAAGTGGGGACTCTGGAGGAAGCGGACAACTTTACTCATCAGCTGATTCAGTAGCTGAGTATTCCTCAGCTGGCCAGTTCAGCAGCAGGATCTTCAACACTGCAATGGCTTTTCAAACAGGGAAAGACCTTCAGAGAGCCCAGTTAATGCTAATATTTCCTTCTGGTTCCTATCTGAAGGAAAATGAAAACGCACGCTGTAGTATTACTGTCAGAACAGCCTATTCAACACACAGTACAGTGCTTTCCACTCTGCATCCATTTCTCTACCTAAATAGATCAACACTACAGATACTTTACATGTGGAAGCTCCTTCAGAGCTGCTAGAGTTACAGCACTCAAAGTTTAGCACACACAAAACAGAAAGATTTGGGAGCAGACTCTGGGAGGACACTCAAGGGACAGGAATCTGGCAACTTCCCTTCTAGGTCAGCAGGTCTGAGAGAGGAACACTAAGGAATTTGTAGTGTTGACAACACCACCCTTCTCTTCTCCACATGGATTTTATAGGGCAACCTGAACAGCCTTAATTGATAGTTGTGTTCTTTACTGGGTAAGCAGACAGCAAGTAGAGACAATATTATAATGCAGGTGGCACCTGCTTTTCTGAAAACAAGCTGGTTACCTGAGGCATTGCTCAGAAGAAAGTACTTTTACACTGAAGAAAACTCAAGCTTTAAGAATTAGAGCATGACTGGATTAAGAACTAGAAGAGTCACATGACAAGTTAGAGCCATACCATTTTAGAACTAGACTTCAGTAACTGCATCCTAAACATGAACAGAAAATTAAAAACCTATATTATCAGATATTTAAATCGAAAAGTGATAAAATAGAAACTTACAGAAGTCACCACGAACACAAATGCTAAAAATACAACTGCTCAAGTACTGCTTTTCAAAACTCATTCTCAACTTAGATCAGTAACTCACAGATGTTTTACACTCAATATCTTACCATTAAGGATGCACAGAAACTAGATTTGCCTACAACCAAGTTGTTTCATAACCTGCTGCTACATCAGTTATGAAAGACTAGTTCTTCACCTCCAACTATCTAAATATTTAAACCAAGCAAATTAATAAGCAGGACAAGTTAAAAATACTATCCTCAGCTATCAGCAACGTAAATCAAGCAGCCTGATTTCAAAGTTTACAGTTTTGAAAGATTTTTCCTTCTGTGCTCAGCAAGCATGCATTGCTTGAATGATCCATCTGCTCAACTGAAGGCTGGACCTAATGCTTTTGGCATATCCAGACACAGAAATGCACAGACAGAAGACCATGAACAAAGTGGTCTGAAAAGCTCCAGTTAAACCTCACTGGCTGAAATACATACATACATGAAGCTGTTATTTCACCAGCTCTTCATGAAATAAGTGTTCTAAAGAAGTAATTATCAATTTCCTTAAAACGACTTTGGGGTATAACAGGGTAAATGTTTAAGTCACTTCTTCAGGTGCCTTACTAAATATGCTTAATAATTCTGTTACAGTGAGAAGCTACTACACAGCATGCTAACAACAGTAGTGAGCCTGCAGAGAAATTCAGCTGACCACCCATTTGAAAAAAAATCATCAGTCTCTGAACTCCAATTAACAGGAGCCACAATAACGTGTCTGCAGACAACCGAGCTGAAGCATACAATGTGAAACTTGAACACTGCCGAGCTAATTACAGCTTCAATTAACATGCATGGATCACCTAGGAAAGCTGAGCAATTACTACAGCTCCATAGTTGCTACTGAGGAAGTGAAGGCTTGTTCTTAACTACTTCTGCCAGATGTGAGATTAGGGCAGCCCTGGCTTTTTCCTTGCTATTGTAGCCACACTGAGGTGCGGAGCCAGTAATCTGCATTAATTAGTAATGAAGGTAACTAAACTAGGGTGGGTTATACAGCAGAAAAAGATCAGCTAAGTACTCCTTCATTGGCACTTGGAGTGGTAGTTTGGCAGCAGTAACAGCTCTAATTGCTGCAACTAGATCTGGAAAAGCACCTCGGCCCATATCCAGGTTTGCAGCACCCTAACTTGACAGAAGTTAACTTGTAACAGTCTGCTTTAGGGAATCCCAGCAGTACTTTTTTCCAGAAAGCTCACTGCAGAACACCCCACAGGGGTTGTAAACTCTGAAGAGCTGAAACTCTTAAATTTAGCTTAAGGTTTCCTTTTTCTGCTTAAAGAGAAAGCTCAAAAGGGAGTAAACCAGTAAGAAATTTTTAGTGGAAGCCTGAAATCACTAATCATAACTTACCCTGATAGACTAAGCATCAAGATGCATGCGTTCTAAGCAGTGAATATACTAGAAATCAAATCCATTACAAACTGAGTACTCCTTCCCATCTTCCCCAAAGACCATGTCGTACTTACTACTTAATAAGTTGTCTAACACATTCACATCCAGCTCTGTGTATGTTCTTTGCTGCTGTGATACCAGCTGACAAAAGTTCTGAGCAGCTTTTACTATGTCTGCTTTTCCATCTTCCGGAGACAGCACCTTCAATGTAGATTGGCAATTTAAAACTGAAAGTACAAAAACAGTTTAAAAGCAACAGAAAAATAGTTGTCTTGAACATGCTTTAGATATTCACAGGATATGACTGAAAATAACTTGTAGCTTACTTCATATATTATACAACTAGTCACAGGTAGACCTTATCTGTCTGTTACACTAGTGGGTAAGAGTCTTCTGGATTCGCTGTATTACTGAAAACAAGTTTAAGGTGACTATTTTGAGGAGTCTTGTGAAAAGTGGTTTAATTAATGTCAGTCTTGAAATGTAGCCTTTCAGGGAATTTGCACTGGTTCTTATGCTGTCCTGCAAAGCAGAGAGAGGAAGGTGTCTAGATAGTAACCTGGGGAGTGGTAAGCAATGCAGAAAGTTTTAGTTCCAGGAAAGAAAAAAGCTGTTATTCCTACCCTAAAAGGAGAAGATGTTTTAACAGCTACTGCTGACATTCACGTGACAATGATTAAGCCAGGGCCCTCCCCGAATACGACTGCAAGACCTTTCAGCAACACTTTGTAATTGATGCACGAGTTGCAATATCAATCTACGATTGCTACAGAGAAGCTAGGAATCAGGCACAGTACTAGAACTCACCCATTAATCTGTAATTACACCTGTGACTTCAGACACTTCACAACAACCTTACTGTTGACATTATCGTGAGTGTTCTCACACTACGTGACCCGCATCGTCATCAATTCTAATAAGGTACCTAAGAGGTAAACTCCCAAAATGAAACTGAAGGCTTAACCCAGCTTGAAGTAACTGGGTTGAATACTAATTAGACTCATACAGAACTTACGATATTTAATCAGATACTTGAAAATAGCGTTTCTTAAAACTGCAGAACCTGACTGCAAAGAATGCTGAATACAGTCAGAAGACTCTTAAGAACACCTAAAATCTCTCAGTCTAGCCAAAGCCACCACAGCAAAAACAACTGTTCTTTGGTTTGTCATATATCCTATGTTAAAGGATATTTCTCTAACAGTATTCATCAGACATTATTTTGCTTCTCAGAAAAGGTGAGAAACTGCAGAATAATATTATAAGCTGCAGAGATATCAGCTTGTTCAGCTCAAAGTATGAAGTGCTTGATCCAACTGTGGAGCCTTCTAAGGAAGAATGAAAAATTCCAAAAAGCACAGAAAACACCTCTGCTTTTCAGAGTCTCCATCTTAAAAAGTTCCTGAGACTTAGATGTATCCTTTTGGTCAGGAAGTCAGTAGTTGATTTGGTACCCATGTAAATATTCTGGTTTAGGTAACTGCAGCTTAAACTCTAGTATGCTAGAGTTTAAGACATTAGCAGCCTGTTTAACCCATTTCCTGCCCATTATTTCAACCTTTGCAGGAATAAAGAGAAATAACATGAAACTCAGGTGTTTCCATGTAAATGCTAGCACTTTAGGCTAAGCTGCTTCTAAAGCAAGTTTATGCTACAACATTGGACTTTATACTAAAAATTAGAATCACAGAATTGTCTAGGTTGGAAGGGACCTTTAAGATCAACCGAACCCTGACACAAACCATCACTGAGCACTATGTCAACTTGTCTTTTAAATACCTCCAGGGTCAGTGACTCAACCATCTCCCTGGGCAGCCCATTCCAATGCTTAATAACCCTTTTTTCCTAATAACCAATCTGAATCTCCCTGGTGCAACCTGAGGCCATTTCCTCTCATCCTATCACCTGTGACTTGGGAGAAGAGACCAACCCGACCTCGCTACAACCTCCTTTCAGGTAATTGTAGAGAGCAATCAGGTCTCCCCTCAGCCTCCTTTCCTCTAGGCTGTGAAACTGGCAAAAAGGATCTCGCCATCCTATCAGTTCTTGCAGGGGAAGCAATACTCAGCCAGCAGCCTCTTAAATGCAGCTACGTGTATCACAGCTTGTTAAGCATGGTCTTAAGTCTTTGAACTGTGTATTATGATTGTCTTAAAATGTGAAGGTTGGTTTTCTTTAGTTATGAGACCTATTTAAATATTAGGAGTTGTAGTTAGGAGAGCATTAAATATCAGCCTATCCCTCCAAGGTAAAGGCCTGCTCTACTAAATACATGCTTGAGAGTGACTACATTTTCAACAGACTTCTAGCATGTGTGTTAGTCAACACAAATAAACACAGCAGATAGTATTGAATAAGGCACCCCAGCCTCCACAAATTTTCTGGTTTCCACTCCTACTACATGAAAAGCTGCTATCACAGAATTTTTTCTGATTTTATTTTTTAAAAATCTTACGGCCTTTACCTCCCTAGCGACATTACATGACAACCAACAGTTTTGCTCTTCCCTGCAATCCCAGGCACAAATAGAGGTTGGGCAGAGAATGGTTGGAGAGCAGCCCTGAGGAGAAGGACTTGGGAGTGCTCCTGGATGAGAAGCTCCCCATGAGCCGGCAGTGCGTGCTGGCAGCCCAGAAACCAACCCCAGCCTGGGCTGCAGCAAAAGGGTGAGCAGCAGGGCCAGGGAGGGGATTCTCCCCCTCTGCTCTGTGCTCCTGAGACCCCACCTGGAGTCCTGTGTCCAGCTCTGGAGTCCTCAACAGAAAAAGGACATGGAACTGTTGGAACAGGTCCAGCGNACTTTAAGGTATAAGTTTGGAAAGATGGAATTGCACGTGTTGTTAACTTGACATCAGTTTCCAACTTACACCAGTCTTTTTCACCTCTCAGAAAACAATTCATCTCACTGAAACAGTGGGGAGTTGAGCTACAGGGATGCACTAAAGGGGTCATAGCATGACAGTCTGCCTTAAGGGAAGCTCAGACCACCCAGTAATGATCACTATGTGAAGGAGACCAAACACTTCACTATGAGTTAAGAACAAGTAAGTACAATGAAAGTTCAATGCTGGCCCAGGAAAGCTGCACGTGCTCTGATAATCAATGCTTAACGAAGGGAAAGGTCACTGTACACAGGAATGTGTTTAAGTAAAAGCAGAGTTATGACTTACACACAGCTATCTGAAGTCATAGCAACCCACCCCTCACAATTCATCTTACCTTGATCAGCTTTATCTTGATTTGCGAATCCCACGGTGTACTTGGAACAATCTAGTCCTAGGAGTTCTTGCTGCTGTTTTAAAATTTCATCCATCAATCTTGAATTATTCCTCTTGAAAATACCTTTAAAAAAGGTTGCAAGTCAGCCAACTCCTATAAAGACTGCTACAAAATAAAACTGATGCTAGACAGGAAGAGAATCAGGTAGTCAGTACCAGTTTCAAACTGGACTTCACAAGTACACTAGGAATTCAAAGTAAATGCTACTACACGTGACCAATTTCAGTGACCTTGGAAAGACAACTTGTGCTTTTGTTCCTCTTTCCACCCAGCCTGGTTTAAATAGCAAGCTGCAATTGCACAAGGGATAGTGTCCTTAGCAATACCCTATCAGCACGGGACCACCAGGTCAGATTAACACCCTGTTTCTTTAATGCCCATGTGGCTGTGGATTTGCAGCTTAAGACTACTAACACTTGCTGCCACACCACTACAGCTGCAGGCCAACACAGCCAGTCACCAAAAACAGTCAGAAGACTCAATCTGTGTATCAGGTCACAATAACTGTCCACTCCTATGCCACGGCCAATGCCATGGATTTCCCAATAAGAGGATTTCACAAGCTGTATATTCCAAGAAGTTAACACAGTCTCCAAGGATTTTTTTATACTTATATGTTTATTGTAGACATTTTGAGTGCAGGAGATTACAAACATACTTTGGTTTCTGTTCTAAAATAAATTCTAGCTCTTAAGAGCCAACACAATTATTTCTAACTAAATACCACAGTAAAAATTGAGTGCTACAGCTTGAATATTTACAATAAAATAGCATGGCTAGACATATTTACTTATGAACTGATAACGCTTTTACCACTTTGTGTTCAGGGGTTGTTAGTAAGACCATAAGATTCATTCCGAAATCCTACCTCAAGCACCTCTGTTAACCAGTCTAAGAATACCCACACAGTAATCTTACAAGAAACACTGAACTTGTCTACAATGTTATGAGCAGGCTTATGATCCATCACTTCCACCTGATTCCGGGATTAGAAACTGCTACCAACAGCAGCCTCCACATCAGTAGTGGTCACACAGCGTGTAAGTCATTACGAATTAGCTTGCAACATAAAGTGATACAACACGTTTATTTAATGTGCTAGCCTTTAGGCCTAGGGAGTTAGTATCTTTACACAGACTTCATTAGAGGTTTTAACAGGTGATAAACCATCTGGTTTTCCTCCCATCCCAGAAACTTCCTGCAAAAAAAAATAAATTATTTCATTACACCTGTGTTAGTGATGCTCGGAACTGATTTCATGTGTTGACAGACAAGCAAATCTCCGCAAGGCAGCAACCTTGACAGGAAAAAGAGTGTTCGAATACTTTCACAAAGTCTAAACTGAAGTTAACTTGTTACACGTTGTGCTCCTGCTTACTAGTCTATATTCATACATATCTTAGAAATTGAGAATGCTACTTTGAATAACACTGCTTGACAGAACTCTGCTTGGGTAAGTCTGTTTTGTGTCAGAGCTAGCGGTTGTCTTCCTTACTCTTAAGGTCAGCAAAAGTGCAGCTACTGGAGAGCTCCAGGAGAGCTGGAGAGGGACTCTGTCAGGGAGTGTAGTGACAGGACAAGGGGTAACAGTTTTAAATTGGTAGAGGGGAGATTTAGATTAGATACTAGAAAGAAATTCTTTCTCGTGAGGGTGGTGAGGCACTGGAACAGGTTGCCCAGGGAAGTTGTGGATGCCCCATCCCTGGAAGTGTTTAAGGCCAGGCTGGATGGGGCTTGGAGCAACCTGCTCTAGGGAGAGGTGTCCCTGCCCATGGCAGGGGGGTTGGAACTTGATGATCTTGAAGGTCCCTTCCAACTCTGACCATTCTGTGATTCCATGATTCTACTGCAATTACTAATCTTGTATCATCTTCAAGATCTATACAAGGCTGCATGTGCCTCACCTCTAAGAATGAGGGAAAAAAACCTACATTCAGTATTCAGAAACAGAGTTGGCATAATTAGAAAAAGTCTCCAGATCTGGGAAACAGCTGCTCTCTTCTTCCCCTTCCCCACCCAACACTAATGATATCAATTCTTTTCTCATGAAAAATTATTGCCTATTCCTGTCAAAGATTTGGAAGAACAAATTTAAGAACAGGGACTCCAAGATGATTAGAGGGATGGAGCACCTCTGCTGTGAGGACAGGCTGAGAGAGCTGGGACTGTTCAGCCTGAAGAAGAGAAGGCCTGAGAGCTGAGACCTGAGAGCAGCCTTCCAGGATCTGAAGGGAGCTCCAGGAGAGCTGGGGAGGGACTCTTGGTCAGGAAGTCTAGTGACAGGACGAGGGGGAATGGTTTTAAATTGGAAGAGGGGAGATTTAGATGAGATCTTAGGAAGAAGTTCTTTGCTGTGAGGGTGGTGAGGCACTGGAACAGGTTGCCCAGGGAAGTTGTTGATGCCCCATCCCTGGAAGTGTTTAAGGCCAGGCTGGATGGGGCTTGGAGCAACCTGCTCTAGGGAGAGGTGTCCCTGCCCATGGCAGGGGGTTGGAACTTGATGATCTTGAAGGTCCCTTCCAACTCTGACCATTCTATGATTCTATGACTCCAGCTCTAAAATAAACAGAGGCATTGAGGATAACAAGTAGGAGAACAGACTAAGGCGCCTACTGCTCAGTAAAAAGGGGGATCAGACCAAGGACTCGGTCCAGCTCTGAAGTGAAGGTCCTTAAAACACACAGTGGATACTGAAGGCATTAGATATATTCATGAAATTTATCTGAGTATCAGCAGCATTCCTCTTTTACTGTCCTCATTTATCTCACCAGGTTTTTCAAAGGGTCCTGTGTTGCTCTTGGAACAGCAGTTCAACAAACTGGAAGCTACAGGTAGCTGTACTGTATAGCTGTATGTCTTTCTTGGAAAGACTTCCACATCTAAATTCCAACTAATCCACCAACCAACCTTGACACACCTGCAGTTTCCTGCAGAAAAGACCATGAAACACATCAGAAGGCAGTAAACATCCAAACTAACTGAAGTCTTAATTTAAAACAAAAAGCATTGTGTCTCACTCAGTGCACAAGAAGCTTTTTCCCATGGATACATACCATCACAAATACAATCCTGCCAGAGGCAACGTACATGGGCCAAATTCACACCTGACTTAAAATTAAGCTACCCAGTCGTGGCTCAGATACTATAAAGGAAGGTGTTGTGTATCTCAAAACCCCATTTGTCTACATGATTCATTTTTTTAAAGTTTGAAAACATATCCAAGTTAGTTCTGGAAGATGCCGCTGCTAACTTATCCATGATAAACAGAGTCTGCAAAAGTGCACAAGTAGACCCACTCACTAACATTATTCAAGTTCTTCTAGGCAGCAAGACTTAAGTCTTGCTTTAATACAACCTTCCAATTTTGTTCCACGTAAGTTGAAATCAAGTTCATAATATGGTTTTAACATTATAGAAAGTTAATGTTTGACAAGAGGTATAATAAATTTTAGCAGTACAACAGCTGCTTGCTGTTAAGCAGGGAAACTACAACCTTTTCTAATATGGAACACAAACATGAAATTGTCACCCTTGTATTTCATTAGAAACATTTTTTTTTCTTTCTGAAAAGCGGAAAGTTTTGTTTAGTCAGAATTTTTGAGTCTTTGCAAGCTGGTGCAAATGTCTATATTCCAACAAGTGAAGTGTTTTAAGAATTAAGCATAATTAAGCACTATATTCCCAAGCAAGAGAGTATAAAACTTCAGTTTAACGTTTTTAACACCAGCTTCAGCTGGTGGCTTTGTGGTTGGTTTGCTGTTTTTTTGTTGTTGTTGTTTTATTCTTGGGGTTTTTTTGGGAGGTGGGGGGTGTGGTTTTTTTTGTTGATTTTTTTTTGTTTTTTGTTTTTTTTGTTAACTACTGAGAACTTCTCTGGTGAGATGTTTCCAGGAATAATTTTTGTTTTTACAACACAAGCTGCAAACCTGCTATTGATCATTAGTTACCATAAGAGCTAAGGCAAACCAGAAGTGGTTTAGCTTCCTGCAGTAGCCCTCCACTGCACAGGTCTTTTCCATGGCACATGCCTTTGGTTCAGTTTCACAACAGTTACGAGCCATGCCCCTTGTCAACTGAAGTGTTGAAGCATTTTAGGGCCACAGACTGACAGACGCAGTCTGTAACTAAGAGGCTGCAAGTGCAGCAGAAACAAGGTTCAAAAGTGTCAGGAACCACAAATTGGAGGGGTAAAACTGGCACAGAGGAGCACCAGGTGGTATCAGTCATTGGTTCACCTGGCTAGACTACCACAGCCACCACCTGCTAACGCCTTGGGAACATCTCAAAGTTCAACATTCCCACTTGTCCTCCTTTTTAAAGCTGCAGAATCTGATAAGCACAGACTAAAAGTCAGCTCTTCCTTACAAGGGAACACCTTAACCAAAGTTAAGCCTAGGAAAGAATACATTCCCACGGCATTTCAGTTATTTGCCTTTCACAATTCCCTTCCAGTACCAACAACTTGTCCCAAAATATTTCAGGAAAAGTTCACCGACAGACAGAAGTAACACTCGATCAAGCCCTCCTGAGTGGCAAAGTAACTTTCACAGAAGGTTCAAGTATGTAACACTGGTCAAAGGCTGCCACTTCCCAGAAGATACTTTAACTACTCCTATAGGATTGCATAATCACAGGCTCCTGCCTGCGTTACTTCCTCAGAGATAAGGTTCTGACCAGCGTGATCAGAATTCTACCAAGTAATAAGATTGTGAACGCACAAGTCCATAGAAAAAAAAAAATCCTTTATCAAAACCGTTAAAATTTAGTCTGTCTGGATTTAGGAACTAAAGCACACACTCTAGCATCAAGTTTATTGTGGCTTTTTCTGCTGCGTGTCATTGAAAAATCAGGAAAATGAAGAGGGCCCCTGAATACCAGAAGCAAAGTCTGTCACCTTCGGTCTCCAAGCCTGTGGGGCTCTCAGTTTTGAACACTGCAACTCAGAGCATCATATATTTTTTTACAGCACAAGATGGTTACTTACAACATGGTCCTCTTGCACTCTGCAAAGACCTTTGTACCCTAGTCTTCCAGCATACTGATCTTCCTGGAGCCAGAGAGGACAGCCAAGTACCTGATCACATTCCACAGCTATTAACCCATACACTTGTAACATACTGGGTTCTGTGGCTGCCCAAGGGAGTCAGCACAACTACAGCCAAGCTACCCTTCGAGTTACCAGTGCAGCTGCTGTCAGCTTGGATGCAGCTACTCAGTTTGACACCAAGAATACAGAAACAACCTTCTATCTAACTTTGTTAAAAATACAGAAATTTGCTAAGATGAACAGATTATCCGGCACTTCTTTAGAGAACATCATGCTTCCTTATCTTCCTACAGAAAAGGCTAAGGACACATTTTTAATTTAAGCCTTCTACAGGAAATGGAAGCAGTATTTCTCCCAGAAGATGTAGCCATGGAAGACTGCTCCTGTAATCAGTTCCTTGTTGCAATGAGAAGAATCTCAGTACTACAAACATGCAATGAAGGAAAAATAAACAAATTGAAGTGTACCTTGCTATATCTAACACAGATTCAGAGCACTTGACATTTTGTTTCCTTCTTCATCACAGCTAGCATCAGTGGGAACAACTTATCCTTGCTAATTCGATAGTTGGTATCATTACATGAACACAGACCTTTACTGAAGCAGCTCAGCTGACCAAAAGTAAGTCCCACCACCTGAGAAAATTAATGAAAAGTATATAGCATAATTAAGACTCACCTTCTGCTACCGATAAGAATAAACCATACCTCACTTTATTCACCTGCTTTATCCACCTTCAGTCATAGTAGTGCTACTGCTGAGGGTTCCAGACATCACTATCATTCAGAATTGGATTCAGCTGCATCATCCCACTTAATGACAAGTCTATCTGGAAATGCTGTACGCTCAATACAAACACAAGAAGAAAAGCAACCTATCTGCTATTACCAGAAGTAAGCACATACACAAGCCATATGAATGACTACTTGCTCCCACTCTGCAACAGTTTAAAAGGCTCAGCTGACAAAAAGCAGTGGTGGCTGCTATCCCAGAAAACCCACTGTACAGAACACACGTGTGGAATGGCAGGCTGTTCTCATCAACTCTGAAAGTTTGGCAAAAGTCACCGATTTAAAAATGTTTTAGTTGCTCTGCATTGTCTTGACTTCTCCAATTATGTTCCAACAAACTGAAATTCAAGCTGGCAATTAAACCAGCATATTCTGCTATCAAAGGACCAACAGAAGAATGAACTTCCCAAAAGCATTATGTCTTGATACTAAAGTCATGACACCACAGCTACACTTTCAGGTTTCAAAGGTGTTAGCAAAACCTTTTCACCTGCTACTTTAGACTGACTGTAGCAATACAAGGAAACAGCAGCAAATAATTTCCAAGACTTTTTTCTTTTTGAACTGCTAACAAAGACAATTGTTCCGCAAGGTTATTCCAGCTACACTGCTCTTCAGAAGATATAATTTTGTTATTTTTGGTCATCACATTTACTGTCTTCTAGCAGTCAGCCTTGGATTTGACTGGATCTCAGCACATATGCCGGAGAAGCAGAAGCAGCATCTCCTCAATGAAAGTATCAGACACTACAACAGCTCTGGCTCCTGCCTGTCAGACAGTGACAGTGGCTACCAAAGCAGTGACTGGTGCCTTCTTCCTCCTCAGAGCTGAGTGGTTGCACAGTGAGCAAGCTGAAAGCCAAGATCACCAAGAAACGTGACTCTCAGCTGGATCTGTTCCTCATTCCAGTTCTCAGATATACAGTTTGTGCAGCACAATGCAGGGATCTAAAAAAAGAACTAAGCATACATACACAGAGCATATTGGGCAATACTGCAGGTAGCTTATTTGAGGTCTGACAGAAATCAGAGATCCTCTAAAATAAAAATATCTCTTTTCAGGCTATGAGGGAAACTGATTTCTGGTCAGTACTAATGTTTGCTCTGCAGCATTCAACCTGGGTGAATGCTTCCCAAGTTGACAGCAAAAACTACCAATACGTACATGGCTTTTCAGAAGGTGCTGACTGGTTTGTTTCCCTGAGATGTTATACAAATATTTTATACCATTCTTTGAACTTACTAATGAGGACGTGCTCTCCCACTGAAACACAACATAATCAAGTTCCACAACAGCTCAGAACAGATGGCCAGTTTAAACTGCTAAGTGACTGGTATTAAGCCCAGTTTCTTAACAAGATTTAGAGACTTTAGTGAAAGTCAAGCTAGCTGAGTCTTCCATCACATATAAAGGACCAGACACGAAGCAAAACTATTAATAGCAGTAGTTTGGAATAAAAATAAAAATCATAAGTGCCTATGTTCAGGGAAAGGGCTGCATACTCAGTGTTTTTGCACACTTGACAACAACAGATTCTACCTGCTCATGTGGAATACACTGCTGAGTCTTTCCTGAAAGAGCACTAGAAGACAACTATTACAGACTACATGTCTAACCTGGCATAAATTAATCTAATTTCCACGACATCTCTAGACAGCCCTCAGAAGTGGCTCGAAACAACAGTTAAATGCTGGTCTCCTATAGTCTCACCATTGACAGTAAAAGCACAGGGATCTTCAGCATGAAGTTTTCTCCTCTGGAGAGGGCAGAAACAGAACAGAGTCCATCCCAGATATTATTAGCCCTTCTGAGTCAAAAACTTGTCTAGTCTCAATTAGAGATCATCTCTTAACAGTTAAGTAGAAAGCTTCACCTATGAATATCTTGAAAGCAGCTGGTTTCACATCCTCATTAGGAAAGGAAAGGTATAAGGAAGATAGATTTGTTCCATGATTACTCCACGGAATGTTAAATTGAAACTCTGAACTTATCTCTATACTCACTGATGTGGAATCAATGTACCTGCAAGAGCAAGAGTTCAACAGCCTTACATTTGAGATGTGGTAATGAATAAAGTCACATAGCAGATACGAAAGCATACCAAAGTTAACCCTGAGCTAGTGCTCATGAAAACTCAAACACGAAGGAGCATCAGATGTAGATCACATAATTTAAACACCACAGAGAGCACACAGAACACGCATGTTTAACTACCTTTCCATTCACATGAGCAAGTGTACATGAAAATAGAGGGCTACTCTCATTCATCCACTTCCAGAAGTCCAGAAAGACCTCATAAACAGAGTCAGTTAAAGCAGATAACCTAAAGATCTTTTCTACTAATGACCCATACCCACCTACACAGTCATGGCTCTGAGACACAGCAGTTCCTGTCAAACCAGGGCTGCGAACAAGGCTCTGGAAAGGCACCACCATCTGATGAGCAAGCAGGATCGGGTCACCCCAACACGGAGGCTGGGGCAGGATGGTACTCGGGGAAGCCGCAGGCTTACCAGGAGCTCTGCACAGGCCAGGCGGCTCCAGGGGATGGGAACGGAGCTGCCAACAGCGAAACCAGCACCCAGCTCGGGCAGACCCCGGGAGAGGCAGAGGTTCCCTGCCCTCACGCCAGTGGCACAGCAGGGCCGGGCGGCCCCCGCCGGCTCGGTGCCACTCCCTTGGGGCGGCCACCCCCCCTCCGTACGATCCCAAACCCCCCCCCTCACTCCCCGCGGCTCACCATTATGGTCGTAGACGCTGACATAGGAGATGCCCACCGCCATGCACCACACCACCAGGCTGGCCATGTCCGCGTAGCTCGGCTCCTCCTCGGTCACCACCAGCCCCATGTGCACCGGCAGCTTCTGCAGCGTCCGGCCGTCCGAGCGCCACCGCTGCCGGCCCTGCGCCGCGCCCCGGG
>VXBW01006787.1:449220-469958 GCA_013400375.1 Thinocorus orbignyianus
CGACCTCACCTCTCACCCCGCCACACGCACCCCGCCGGTTGGCCGCCGGCAGGGATAGCGTCACTTCCGGCCGCGGGGAGGGAATGACGTGGCCCTGAGGGAAGAGGCGGGGTCTCGGTACCGGGCAGCGGCCCCTGGCGGCCGGGGCCGGGAGCGGGCTCTTGAGGAAAGCCCCGACAAACCCTGCGGAGCCTCCAACATCCATCTCCTCCCCCGGGCTGGCGGCCCAGCCTGCTGGTCCTTCTCGGGGCTCATCCGAACCTCCTCCCTCAGTCGGACCCCTCGCCTCGTCCCCCCGGCCTGACGAGGCAGCAGGCCTCACCGGGAGCCCCGCCTGGGGGCCTGCACCCGGCGTTGGAGCCCTCAGCGCAAGAATGGACCTGTTGGAGCGAGTCCAGCGGAGGGCCATGGAGACGATGTGGGGGCTGCAGCACCTCTGCTGTGCGGACAGGCTGAGAGAGTTGGGGGTGTTCAGCCTGGAGAAGAAATACCTCCGGGAGACCTTTTGGTGACTCAAGGGGCCTCCAGGCCTCCCCTGCAGGGGAGGAACTCTTTATAGAATCATAGAATCACAGAATGGTCAGAGTTGGAAGGGACCTTAAAGATCATCAAGTTCCAACCCCCCTGCCCTGGGCAGGGACACCTCTCCCTAGAGCAGGTTGCTCCAAGCCCCATCCAGCCTGGCCTTGAACACTTCCAGGGATGGGGCATCAACAACTCCCCTGGGCAACCTGTTCCNTTTTCACTCTGAGGGTCGTCAGACACTGGCACAGTTTGCCCAGAGAAGTGATGGGTGTCCCATCCATTCCAACACAAACCATTCCATAATTCTTTATTATCTTTATTAAATGGTACGTTTAGCTTCAAAGCACGCTGCAAATACTTTCTGTGGCACAGGCAGGGGGCAGCGCAGCCCCTGGGAATGTGTTGAGCGTGGTCTGCCACAAAACCTGCGCTTCCCAGAGTTTTGCTGTAACAGCCAACAGATCCAGAGGTACATACTCCACTGCAGGCAAAAGGTAAGAGCGAGAGCTAAGAAGCCGGCCTTGGGCCATCAGGCAGATGGGCCATCAGGCTGAAATAACACAGGGAGATATTTAAAGTACTCTTATTAAAAGAATCTGCCAATATAACGCTGAATGAAAAATTCTGCCTCACAAAAATAACTCCTTCCCAGACTTCTAACACAGACTGATGTTAGCCAGCAAAAATAACACAGGCAAAGCGTGAGGAATGTTTGTGCTGTTGCATAATTACCTAAATATTTAGCTACCACAAGTTTGGGCGGCTGATGATATCTTAAAAAGTTGAAATGTGTAAAAGAAAGATCTTAGTTCTTTCTGTTCTAGTTGTACAGCTCAATGTGGGGGTGCCAAAGAAACCCAGTTGTCAATTGCATTTGCGTAGGGGCCGTGACCAAATAGCTGCACTCTGACAGAACAGCCTCTCTGAATGTGAGTGATTACCCAGTTACTGAATGCCAGCAGAAGATAAAGAATAATAGAAACTGTTTGCTTTGAAAAGTAATTTGCTGCTGTTAGTACTCCTCAGTTATCAGCTGAGATTTATGAACTGCCAGGAAACCCCTTAGATTACTCTTTGTAAGTCACTGGTTTTAGTGGTGTCACTAATCCAATTTTGTTTAGTTTTCAAGCACTTTGGGAACCACTTGATAAAACTTTGTACGTACATCAGAGTTGATGCATGTACCATTAAGTCTTTTTTTGGTTTTTTTTTTTTTTTTTTGTAGCATGCAGAAGTCTGGAAGGTTCCAGCCAGTGAAGGGTGGCACTTGCCGTGTGTGCTCCCACTTGAAGTACTTCTAGCCCAACTGTATACTCTTTGTCAGGAAGTCTAGTGACAGGATGAGGGGGAATGGTTTTAAATTGGAAGAGGGGAGATTTAGATGAGATATCAGGAAGAAGTTCTTTGCTGTGAGGGTGGTGAGGCACTGGAACAGGTTGCCCAGGGAAGTTGTTGATGCCCCATCCCTGGAAGTGTTTAAGGCCAGGCTGGATGGGGCTTGGAGCAACCTGCTCTAGGGAGAGGTGTCCCTGCCCATGGCAGGGGGGTTGGAACTTGATGATCTTGAAGGTCCCTTCCAACTCTGACCATTCTATGATTCTATACACACAGCACCTTGAGCAATATTGTAGTCAATTTGCTCTTCAGCTACCAAAATAAACTCTTCCTAAAACTTTGTTTCACTGGATCTTATCTTAATATTTGCCAGAGGTAGAAATCTATTTCCTGAGAATCTCCCTTCTTCTGTTTACAACTGAATCACACCAAGTTGACTCCAGTGTTTTCATTCCTCATTATTAATTAAAGTTGGAACTGGTATTAAATCTCATTAACCATTAACTGATCCTTCTGTTTGTTGCATTTGCTGTGATGAAGGTGAGCCTTTTGTGTTTTGCCTGCAGTTCAGCTAATTTAGGCTAATGTCATAAATTCAATAAAAGAGGCAAATATTTCAGGAGAGCTGAAATTAATTTCTTAAAAGGAAGAATCTCTGACCAACCCTGAGAAACTGCCCACATCAGTGTACGTCTCCACCTTGGACTGCAGACCTGTGAGTTTGAATGTGCTGAATGCCAGACTCCTGGTAATAGTATCTTGCAGCATTGCAGGATTTTATTTATGGGGGGTTTATGCAACTATGAGAATGTTCTACTCTAAAGAGGTCCACGCAGAGTTACAGACTGCTTTTCTAAGGGATAGTAGTTGTATTCTTACTTCCCTCAAACTACATAGTACTAATGGCATATAAAAAAAATGATTTGTTTTCAATTTTCATTTCACAGTGACATCCTTGCTCTAGCCCTCCTGTCACCAGCTATTACCTCTTGGAGTACAAATGAAAGAGAAAAAGTTAATGGCAGAGCAGCAGTCTGGTTGTCAGCAGAGACACTGGTGGTACTGGGCAGCTCTGGACAACTTTAAGGTTCCCCATAGGTTCACCACGGGGTTAATCTCATTCATAATCATAGTAATCGTCATCTGGGTTTGCTCCAAGGCTGGAGGCCTCGCTGGGCTTCATTTTCTTTCTCTCCTCTTTGCCTCTTTCCACGGAAGACAGGTTATCTTCACACTGCTGCAGAATCTTTTTGGAAGACATCCAACTTTCTCCTCGGCTTTCTGCTGGCGCCGCACACTGCCCTCCCCTGACATCCGTGCCTTTGGCCACCAGCACCCTTCTGGTTCTGAGAAGGTCACAGGTGCAATTCCAAGGGTTTCCATCTAAATACAGCTGACGAAGACGAGGTAAATACTCTAAGACTTTGCGATCCAAGGCAGATATCTTGTTATTCCGTAAATTTAAAACCTGAAGCTGTTTCAAGTCCTTCAGCTCTTGTTCTCCAACATCCTCTATGTCATTTCCCTTTAGATCCAATCTAGCAAGGGTGTCCGGAAGCCTGAATAAAAACAAAACAACACAAAGCTGTTACATTCATTATATTGATTCTCTTTGTGTAAGTGGTAGTTGGTGGGGAGTGTTTGCCCAGGCACATCTGACGCATCAAAATGAAGCCATCACTAACAAAAAATGCAATCTTCTGCAGAAAAAAAGATGCGGTCCTGAAGTGTTCTGTCTTTTTTTTTGAAGTTACAAGAATACTGCAAATGCACACTTGAACTGCTTTCCAGAATTACTGCAGTTCTGACCTGTACTGACTGTGTTTGTGCAACTGAACAAAACAGCAGTCCTACTGGACTGTGCCATGAAGAAAGTTGTATGTTCAAATGAGTTTAGGGCTTACAAATGCATTTTGTACTCTTCAATGCCATAAATCTGCCAACAACCAAATGACAGCAACCATGAAAAATCACAAGGTTAGAGAAGCTGCTCCTTCAAGTACTTCTAGATATGAATTGTTTAAAATGTGGTTTTTTCAGTTCAGAAAGAGCTACAATTTTTCTTCCATTTCGTTCTACACACATCGGGCTCAAACATTCATTACCACAGAAGTAGCTCACCTGATGATATCCTGTTTAAGAAATCAGCAACAGGGAAAAGAGAAGTGCTTTTTGATGGTCTTTTAAAGTAGTTCTTTAGAGAATGAAAACTGCTTACCTTTCAAAGAAAAAATATCCAATTGATGTATCTCTGGATATGATACCAGCCTGGTGAGTCTCCTTCTTATTTTCATACATCTTACAAATTTGTATGATAAGACTGTTTAATTTCACAAGTCTTGCTCATTTATGGATTTCTAGTTTCCTCTTCTCAGTGAGAAGTGCTTAATAGAAAAGCCATTTCATTGGCAGAGAGTATTTTTAATAAAGCTAATTTGAAAGTACCTTAAAAATCATTTTACTATAGAAGTATGCAAAGTGATGAAATCAAGAGTCCTGGGTAGAGATTTTAAGGAAACTTATTCCCTGAAACTCTCAGGGAAATTATAAATAATACTACCAAGAGCTCCGTAGAACAGAACAGCACTACAGCACGACTGGTAAAGGTTGATGTGATAGTTTGACTCAATGCAATGATATGAGACAGCTTTGAAAATTTCCAAGAGGGTGTTGTGACCCTCACTGCCTGCTTTCTGTGAAGCTGAGTTTGAGTTCTTAGGCCAAAAGGGAGTTGCTGTATTTGTGTGAATCTCCCAACTTCAGTGGGACTATTTAAAGGGTGGGGCAGTTCTGTCTTGTGCTGTATTTCCTGGGGGAGAAGAGAATTTCAGGTGTTGATATGGTGAGTCACTCCACAAAATTTGATCTTACCAAATGCTTGTGACTGCAATAAATCTGTTTTGAAACCTAACCGTGGGTGATGATTATAGTTGCCCAATATGACTGTAATGGGCAGAAGGGGTAAAACCCTAGTGCCACTGGTGTTAAAGGCAGTAGGTGATCACCTGAGATGGTTATCCAGACTGATTGCAGCCTGGATAAAGGACCAGCATGTCCTAAAGCACCTGTGAATAGGTCTTATTGTAGTAATGTTAGACTGGATTGTTTGACTTCAGGCTGCATTGATCTTGAAAAAATAATCATAGAATCATAGAATTGTCTGGGTAGGAAGGGACCTTTAGGTCATCAAGTCCAGCCACTGACCTAACACTGACAGTAAAGGCACAATGTGGGTGATCCTGCATCTGGCAGAGGAGCTGTGCCCGCTTGAGAGCTGGCAGTGGCAGCCACACTGTGCTGCTGCCCCTCCAGGGAGAAGCGCCAGGCTCTTCCCAGCATTCTTGCCACTCCCTGCAAAATTTGATGGAGTATAGACTCTTCTCTGCAAGTCTTAAAAATATTTGGACTTGTGGATCATTCTGTTCTCAGGAAAAAAAGAAAGAAGCCTTCTTTCCCCTAATTCTTGCAGAATAACTCCCAAGACGTGTTAATTGTTGCACATTAACTCTACTGTTTAACCTTTGACACTGGTTACTGAGGTCCCAGATAACTGTCAGAAGGAATACTTTTATTTGTGTATATTTGGGCATACCTGGTGATCATCAGACAATTAAACTAAGTACACCAATTTTACATCTTGTCAATTTTGCCCCCTCTTTTATGTGCGTAGCCTCCCCTTGAAATCTGTATTAATTTTTTGAGTTGAAAATGAAAATCCCCAATATCTCCTTAAAAGCTGTACTGTTTAAAGGCTAATAGAGAACTCCTTCCTGTTAATTCTCTTGACTACAAGGGTTGTAAAATAAGATGGATTAGACAACAGTAAAGTAACTAGAAAGCATTAAACATTCCTGTCAAACTAGACTGAAAGCAAATATTTATACACCACTAAATCACTTTCTGATCATAAAGCTGCTGCCAAATAGATTCAGATGCTGAATGACTTGATGCTAAATGAATTGAAATTTTACTGCATTATTTATTTGGGGTAGTTAAACCCGTCCACAAGCCATAAAAAGGAAATTTAATAGTGCAGTTATGTTAAAGACATGTCAAATCATAGAATCGTAGAATCATAGAATGGCCAGAGTTGGAAGGGACCTTCAAGATCATCAAGTTCCAACCCCCCTGCCATGGGCAGGGACACCTCTCNNNNAGAGGGGGAGAATCCCCTCCCTGGCCCTGCTGCTCACACGAATGCTAATATCCCCTGAAGAAAATCTCATTCTTTTTGACAATACTTAGCTCCTGAACTGCTCACAGAGTAACAGTTATAAACTCCATGGAGGTTGGTAGAAACATCAGTTTCAAAACTGCCGGCTTTCACTTTTATTGAATGTTCTATTAATTTTGTGTTATGCGGGAAGCTAAATCCAAGCAGCAATGTAACTCCTCTGTAATTCTATTCTATTCTCCTAGCAGTTCCTCTTCTGCGTGTGGTAATTAGACAAAGTAGTCTCACTGGCAGGGTGAGCCATGAAAGGAGTCGATTCACTGTGGGCCACAGATATAATGAAAACAGCTCTACTTCTGTGCTGAGACTAATAAGAGTGCTAATTAGGACCAGTTATGGCAATGGGTTTATGGTATGGATAGACTTCTACCATGACTGGGTCTGAATATAATTTTTTGTCCATTTTGGTCCTCATTCTCCTAATGTAAGGAAGGAGAGATGGCACCTGGAAACCACCTGCTCTCAGATTCACTTGCCTCAGCGGAATAGAAATGAGGAGATTCTGTTCCAGGGCCAGATTGGAAAGCTGTGCACACTGCTGAAGAGCTCCTGCCTCGAACGTGCTCACAGCGTTGTTGTCAAGAAACAAGTGCTTGAGGTCTTGTAGTCCTTGGAAGTCCTGCCCTGTCACCTTTTGAATGTGGTTATTGCTGCAGTCAAGTTTCTGCAGTCTGCTGGGCAGCCTGGGTGGCAGACTGTGGAGCTGGTTCTTAGAGAGTTCCAGCGTTGTTAAGTTAGGAAGAAGCTGGGCACCATCTATGGATGAGAGTTGATTTTCTGACAGGAAGAACTCAGACAGGTTTTCAAGGTGTTTCATGTCTCGAAGTCTTATTGTTTTAAGTTGGTTTTTCTCTAATTTTAGTGACAGCAGGGATTTAGGTAGGTCAAGAGGCACTTTTGTCAGAAAGTTGCCACTTAAACTGAGAAACTGTAGATTTTGGAAAGATGTGAAGAAGTTGTGTGGGAATGAGTTCAGTTTGTTATCAGCCATGCTCAGATACTTCAGCCTGGGAAGCTTCAGTGCTGCAGACAGAGATTCTATGTTGTTGCCATCCAGAATCAGACTTTGTAAATTGAAAAGGGAAGAAAATGCAGTTGGAGGCAGAGTTGCAATCAAGTTGTTCCGAATATCGAGCACCCTCAGTTTCATCAAACCTTCAAAATCAGACGCATGCAGAACGTTGATGGAGTTATCAGCCAGTTTTAAAATTTCAAGGCCAGATGGGAGGAAGGTGGGTATTTGCTTTAGCTGATTTTTGTAGAGTTCCAGGGACTTCAAGGTGCTCAGAGCTTTGAAAGTGTTGTTTTCTATTGATTCTGTGCCACTGCATGACAGGACCAGCTCTTCAAGGGCTGACATTCTCCTGAAGTCAGTAATCTTAAAGAGAAAAAAATAACTCGAGTTATTAGAGTTAGGGGACACCATCTCTTTCTGGATGTCCTCACTGGTTACTTCTTCCATCTGCTCTGACAATTGCCAATATATACTGAGAAGCTATATACCTAGAATGAGAAACTCAGAAAAAGGGTAACGATCGAGGTGTTACCGTGGGTACCTGGAGTTTGCCAGTAGTTACTTACATTTCTAGAATTTTCTTAAGTCCACATTGTGTCTGTGTTTTGAGCAAAATCACATTTAAAGAAGGAATATTCTTTTGATTTCTGCCTGGTGCACAGCCTATATGAAATGGAGTGCTAGTATCCCCAGTGGCAGAAATCTTTGCAGGGAGTAGATGGTTGTTAACGTTCACTGCACTCAGTGGAGCTTGCTGGAGAAGTTTTGAGTTCATCATACAGCCACTTCCATATGTCAGCAGAATTGTCCCTGCAGCGTGTATTCCCCAGAGGAAGTAACGTGGATATCATCACTTCTCCTTGTTAGAAAGTTTTGGCAGGAAACTAAAATTGAATGCTTGTATTCAGTTCTTTGGTGTGAGGGTGGTGAGGCACTGGAACAGGTTGCCCAGGGAAGTTGTTGATGCCCCATCCCTGGAAGTGTTCAAGGCCAGGCTGGATGGGGCTTGGAGCAACCTGCTCTAGGGAGAGGTGTCCCTGCCCATGGCAGGGGGGTTGGAATTTGATGATCGTTAAGGTCCCTTCCAACTCTGACCATTCTATGACTCTATGATTCTATTTCTTCCCTTCCCCCACTATCTCTCCTTTTGTTTAAAGTAAAAACCTCACATCTTGAGATGACCAAACCGAAAGTGTCAGATCAGCTTGGTCTGAAAAGCACCTCTGTGGAACAGACTGCTTTTACAAGAACTGAAGTTTTTGTTAGTTGGTAATGAACAGATGCTTTGCGGTGGTAAATGGAACTTGGATGTTGACTGTGCCTACAACACCCAGAGCTAGTTGTGCCGTTATTTTTCTGCTCTATTGGAACCTGCTTGTTCACAGACCTTGCCATCTTGTGTCTCCAGTTAACAAACAAACTTAAGGGAATCATAGAATCATAGAATGGTCAGAGTTGGAAGGGACCTTAAAGATCATCAAGTTCCACCCCCCCTGCCATGGGCAGGGACACCTCTCCCTAGACCCGGTTGCTCAAAGCCCCATCCAGCCTGGCCTTAAACACTTCCAGGGATGGGGCATCAACAACTTCCCTGGGCAACCTGTTCCAGTGCCTCACCACCCTCACAGCAAAGAACTTCTTCCTAATACCTCATCTAAATCTCCCCTCTTCCAATTTAAAACCATTCCCCCTTGTCCTGTCACTAGACTTCCTGACCAAGAGTCCCTCCCCAGCTCTCCTGGAGCTCCCTTCAGCTCCTGGAAGGCTGCTCTCAGGTCTCCGTGGAGCCTTCTCTTCTCCAGGCTGAACAGTCCCAGCTCTCTCAGCCTGTCCTCACAGCAGAGCTGCTCCTTCCCTCTCATCATCTTGGTGGCCCTGCGCTGGACCTGTTCCAACAGTTCCATGTCCTTTCTATGTTGAGGACTCCAGAACTGGACACAGGACTCCAGGTGGGGTCTCAGGAGCACAGAGCAGAGGGGGAGAATCCCCTCCCTGGCCCTGCTGCTCACGTTTCTTTTGCTGCAGCCCAGGCTGGGGTTGGTTTCTGGGCTGCCAGCGCGCACTGCCGGCTCATGGGGAGCTTCTCATCCATGAGCACTCCCAAGTATCTGTCAGTTTCCTCCAAGCTGAAATATGAGGTAGCGTGAAATGAGGGTGAACCTAGGAGTTGTCTGAGCACACCAGTTGCTTAAACAGGAATTTTCTGAAATTATGAGAGATGCTGCCCATTGACATAGTTGCTCAATTTTTAAAAAATCATTTATCTGGGAATCACGAAGAGCTCAGAGCAAGATGAACAGGAGTTCTGCATGGGAGAGGTGGAAAGATGTGTCCTCATCCATCGTCCTTCCCATGTCCAATAAACATCTCACTACAGGTCCCTTGAGTGGAATCAGTATGGGTGTTAAATTAACACTATAGTCTTCATGCTGTTTCCTCCAGGGCTTAGTAGCTACCAGCTCATTTCACTCTCACTGAGAAAAGCTATGGAGCATGTTCTACAGCGTAATGCCTCATCCCAGTCAGGAATCTACACAGAAGGCAATACAAGCCCTTTTGCAGCACAGGTACTGGGCAGTAGTTTTGTTCTATGATTCTGATTGAATGTGTCTGGTGATTATACTTGTGTGTATGAAATCAGCTTGTAAAGGTGACTGTTAAAAGATTCCTTCCAGCTTGTGTTACCCAACTCTTGAATGATTGTGAGAGTTGTATCTCTTCACCTTAGTACAAACTCTGCATTTTAACTTCTCTTAAAATTAGAGCCCACACAACTGTGGAAGAGGAGTCACATTTCATTTTGCTTTGGTATTCTTAGTTGTCACTACCTTCTCATGACATGTATTCTGTCTTGTAAAGTCATTTCCAAGCATTGCAAGGTGTGATGCAGTCAGTGAGAAAGTATAGATGTGGAACCTCTATTGATGCAGATTTCTTCATCAATTACATTTAAGTTCAAGGAGGGAATGTACCTCCACAAAAAATTGTGTGTTCTGGACAGTAAATAACAAAGCTGTCCATTTTCTGGTTTATCTCTAAATACAGTTTTGTAATATAGACATATATTGCTACATAACAATTACTGAATTGCATGTCCAGTTTTTATCATAATTAGCAGGCTAATCTTGCAAAGCTTTCTCATGAAGAGTCCCATAGGAATGAACTGCACAGCTCAAGAGCAGAAAAGCATGGTCCTATGTAAGTGATAAAACAGTCGTAAGGAAATGGAAACAAACGTGAACGTTCCTAAGCTCAACATGTTTTCTCCTATAAATTCAAAAGCAGTATTTCCTGCTTGTCATCAGTTGATTGCTGTGTCTCTAAGAGGCTTAATTTTCATCTTACTAAGTGACAGAGAGCTACGTGAAGGTCAATGTGCAGACAATCATTCTGTAATGATGTTAGGCTTCTTAATGGGGATTATTATAATTTCTGTTCTCCACCTATTTGGTATGCTTTGCTAGGCTTTGGGACTGTGCTGTTTTGAGACTTAAACATTGATCCATGCTGCTACAAACAAACCACCCAGCTTTCCTCATGTGAATCAAGATACTAATATAGTTTTTCAGTTTAAAAAGTAGATCTCCTGAAAATCATAGAATCATAGAATGGTCAGAGTTGGAAGGGACCTTCAAGATCATCAAGTTCCAACCCCCCTGCCATGGGCAGGGACACCTCTCCCTAGAGCAGGTTGCTCCAAGCTCCATCCAGCCTGGCCTTAAACACTTCCAGGGATGGGGCATCAACAACTTCCCTGGGCAACCTGTTCCAGTGCCTCACCACCCTCACAGCAAAGAACTTCTTCCTGATATCCAATCTAAATCTCCCCTCTTCCAATTTAAAACCATTCCCCCTCGTCCTGTCACTAGCCTTCCTGACCAAGAGTCCCTCCCCAGCTCTCCTGGAGCTCCCTGCAGATCCTGGAAGGCTGCTCTCAGGTCTCCCTGGAGCCTTCTCTTCTCCAGGCTGAACAGCCCCAGCTCTCTCAGCCTGTCTGGATCTAAGATATTATTTCAATAGAACTATTTAAATAATTTTTAATTTTGCCATTTTTAAATTACTTTTTTTTCTTTTAGAATTTTTGTGAACTGGGATCTATTTTTAGAAGTTTCTCAAACCAGCCCTCTGTTATGGGGCCCAGATAAACAATTTTCTCTTAGCAGATAAAACCCCATGTATTAATATTGTTACAAATGATCTAACTCTTAAAGTGAGCGTAAACAGGTTATAGTTGCTCTTTAAATCAAGGAGGAGGCAGAAATGATTGAAAAAACCTGTTAATTAATCTGGTTTTGTTGTTATGAAGTCTTTTTATAACAAACCCCAGTTTGTAAACATACCAAAAGCAAAAATGCCAGCCAGTGTTTTCAGTGATGATCAACCCTGTCAGAACAAATACAAAGTTGAGCAGGGTAAAAAAGATCTGGCTGTTGTTTGGTTTTGTTTTGTTTTTCTTTTCAAAATCTCCTCTATTTAGCATACAAACGTATCTTCTTTTCTTTTTCACTTCTTTACAATTTTAATAACAATCAATGCCAAATAATGTCCAAAAGTAACTGGTGCTTAGTTTGAAACAATCTTTGTTTATTATTCTGAGGCAGCTAATGGCCACACCATAGGATATGTCAGTGCTTCCATATAAAAGTCTCTTGGAGGTTAGCTGGGGGAAGTCTGGGCTTCCATGCAACTTCTTTTGGAAAACAGGTTATTTTCTCTGAGATTAAGTAAATGAATTAATTTAAAAAACAAACAAACAAACAAAAAACCCCCAAACCCTATCGAATTCTTTTTGCACTTCCAGACATTTACTTTACAAGCAGAAATCCAAACCCTTTTCTCCAACACGATGATATATGCCAGTGGAACTGCTTAGCTGTGTAAAATGAAGCATATGGATTTAGGATGTCAAGACCTCAGAAGCATAATTTGTTACATGGAAAGTGAAAAATATATTCACAGACCCAGTCTAATCTTAAGGAAGGAATCTACATACCCACAGGCAGAATGCATGAAGGCTTATTTCCTTGCAGTAGCAGAAGTAAGGCATACTGATTGCTCAGCTGAATTGATGTATAAAGTGAAAAACTCTCTCCTTAGGTGGTTTCGTGCCCCATTTGTTCTGAACAGTCATAAAGCATTCATCCCACTACTCTGTTCACTTATTCCCAACATTCAAATGCTTTATAACACCTACAGTCAGAACCTAAGGCCATTTTACCAGTAACTGAGGAGTAGCTGACAGGTAGGGACAACCAGCCTGAGAAAGGAAAAAAGGCTCCTCTTCCTTATCTTGAAAAGAAAACGGTGGTGGGCTTTTTGCACAGAAAAGGTATTTCCTAATAACGAATTCATTTGACACATCTTTTGTTTAACTACAACACATTAGTATAGCTAAATCACATCAATGGACTTTGACTCTTGTAGGTATGGGAGCTAAACCAAGAAAACACTGATATTAGTAGATATTAGTAGCAGCTACAAGAAAAGCAAACTCTTTCTTAGAGTTAAATTGCAAAATTACTACTTCCCAGTGGGCAACAGGTCTCCCAGAGGCTGCTCCAGGCTGCCTTCTAGCTTATTTATATTCAACTGGGAAAGCAATATCAAAGATGCATTTCAGAGCAGTTCAAGTTATATTCTTTGTCAGAGAACAAGCATACGTAAGAGAAAATGTATCTCTTTTGAACTGAACATTTATTGTTATTTGTAGTAAACTGATTCACAGCAAGTACATATAACATAGGTGGTTGTATCTCCCTCGTGTCTATCTCTAGAAGTTGAATTTATTCAATAAAGATATTTCGTGGTAGGAAACAGAAGCACCATTCCAGAGTGCAGTGCAAAATGTGCAAAACTGATCATGCCTTTAATAGCGTGATCCAGTGATGCCTCAAGAAACTCAGAGTAAGCTTTTTTAATCACACAAAGAGCTGGCAGCTTCAGTTAGGAGCTGCTGTTATTTACAGGAGTTATTAGATAGGCCTAGCATTGCTTTTAAAAACATCTCACACTCTGCAGTAGGCTCTAACTTACTTACTCCCTCTGCCATTACTAATGGCAATTGTACATGACACCTGCAATCCCTGCGGGGAAAAGAATGTCAATTTTATTCATTAGGGAAACTATTCTAGCTTCATAAAACCTTTGCATCAACCCCGTCCCTGCTGGAAACCAGGACATTATGAAAAAGCATTATATAGTATCAAAAGTAGAAATAACTTCTAACAAGTTTAAAAAATTTACTCTGGAATTCAAGGGTTATTTGACCATATGAAAAACAAATCACCAGTTGGCTCATAGCTGTAAAATAGTTATTTTTGGAGTTGCTTACAAAATGTCATTGTGGCAGCATGAACAGAGACTGCAGGGTAATGAAAACACTGTAGGAATATGTAAAAATAAAACCAGAGCTGGCAGCATGGCATCAGTTTTTAGAACGTGGAATAGGATTCTCCCTTCACTTGAAAGCCACCAATGTTCGGGCAGCCCAGCTTTTGGTTACAGAGCACTACACAAAGTATTTTTATTTGAATTTCTTCCTACCTGCAGTTGTTTGATTTTGCTGTGACTGATGTAGAGTCTCCTGGTGGTAAAAGGAATCTCTCTGGGGATCTCCGTGGTTCTGTAGCATTGCACTGACTGGGCAGGATCACAGCTACATCTTCTTGGGCAAGTGGTACTTAGACCATTGTGAAAAGAAAAGAAGATGAATAAAAGGTAAGATAAATTCATCTTCCAAAACAGGAGTTCTGAAATGGTCTCAGCAACATGCAGCTTGAATTAAGCACCAAAGTCCTTTTATACCATGAAATCTGATAAAAGGATATTATGGCTGTGTATTTTATCCCAGTGAAAAAACAGCAAAAACAATACCCTCATTTGCCTGGGTTAAAATGTTGGCAGGCATTACAAAGAGTGAGAAATTTAAACAGTGATAAGGTGCCTTTACATTTGTAGGTATGCCAAATTAGTGTTATTTATTACCTGACATCTAATCTGCAAACATCCAGATTATCTCCAGTTTCCTAGTTTTGTTAAATGTGACACCACAGAATTAGTGAAGAAAAGATAAAGTGCTGGTTTATAGTGGGGCTGTAAAACCTTTGTATCTTCTGTGGCCCAGTATTAGAAACAGGAAAGACACAACTACAGCCAGCACTGAAGCTTTTTCACTCCTCCTCTTGCATTATTCAGACCCCCTAAGAACCCCCTCAAAACTCAGGCAGTTATTATTTAAAGCTAAAACAATCTATTCACTTTCTGAATACCTGTTGTACAGCTGAGTGCTGCTGGTTGGGAAACATTTTCTAAAGACTGGACCAAAATCTAAGTTTGTGTAATCCCCATCAATCGAAGTTTAATTATTCTTGTATTTGAAAATAACAAATGGGAAATGCTTGAAAGCATTTAGTATAAATCAAGTGGTAGATGATCAATAAGACCTATTTACCCCATGATGAAGAACATTAAGGTTTCCCTCAGAATTTTATCTACTTAGTAGTGCTTCCCTCACATATCTACTAGCTGTGCCAGCTAGAGATGTCAAGTTCTGAAAGTTTGGCTCGTGACTGTTTTAGGAACTTTCTATGCATTGTTTTTTCCATTTGAACTCAGCAAAAGTTCCCTTTGAACACGTGCAGAGCAGTGTACTGCAGAAAAACTTTGTTTCCTATCATACTGATCCACTTTGCCCAGTTACCTGCTTCTTTCCATCCTCTCCCTCAATCTTCCACAGAAGCTAATACCATTCCTTGCATGCCGTTATTTTTCCTAGCAGAAGGTGATGTCAAGTTAATTTGCCACATTAACTGAACAGGGGACAGTACTTGAGAGGAATGCCTATTGGATGCAGATGGGTTTACACCAGTCAATTGCCATATTCCCTCCTGGACATCATTCTGTCTCCTTAATCCCCTGCATGGTGAGTACAGAACTGTGACCCAGCATCTGCTAAACCAAAGAGCAAGAGCAGAAACCTCTTCCTGAAGCCGCTTGTCAAACTGGTGTGTTTAACAAACTGTGTAAGAAAGTCCTGCCTGATCAACTGAGCAAAACTGAGAGTGTGAGCAGGATTGGGAACGGTACTTCAAAACAAAGAGTTTATTGTATCATGATCTAGGGTTTGATACCTGGTTTGTGGTTAAGGCAGCCCATAAAATCTGAAATTGGAGCCCTTGTAAATGTACTCAAGATCACAGGCTACACAAGGTCACGAAAGACACAGAGAAGCTGAGCTCTTACAGTCAGGGTGTCCCTTGTCTACAGAAAGGAGAAACTGCAGGAAAAGCCCAGTTTAGGGCCTGCAGAGGGCACGGGTAGGAGCTTGGTCCCTGAAGGGTGTCACAAACACGAGCAGTTTGGCAAGTAGGAGCTGCTAAGTGATGGTGTATGCTTGAAGAATCCTTGGCATATTTAGCTGCCATATGTTACCAAGTGCCTGCCACTGAATATGTGTGAATTTATAATAATGATTTTTTGCTGGAGGTTTTTAACTTGGACTTGGACCAGGTTTCCTAGGAACAAAAAATGGCATTTGTCTGCTGCAAAGGTTACTTCCAATCAAGCACTTCTCTCCCAAGTGGATTTGGCTTCTAAGGGAAACAATCATAACATTGTTTTTAAAAAGATTATGTTTCCCTTGATCATCTGTTGAAATAATCTGAACTGCTTGACAGGAGTGTTTCTTAAACAAAGCCTCAGAGGGTTACACTGAATGAAGAATCTCAACGTAGATGAGGCACCTAAATAATGTAAAGATTAGAAATTTATCAAAAGTGATTTCATGTTTTACTCCAAGAAGATGAAACTGCAAGTAGAGTTTCACCAAAACAATCAGAGATCTGTCTGAAAATAGTATCTCACAAATTTTGTGCAATTATTTTTCATCTGCCTTTATAGTAGGTGGAGAACACACTTTCTAACTCCACTGAAAACTGCTGGATCATAGAATCATAGAATGGTCAGAGTTGGAAGGGACCTTCAAGATCATCAAGTTCCAACCCCCCTGCCATGGGCAGGGACACCTTCTCCCTAGAGCAGGTTGCTCCAAGCCCCATCCAACCTGGCCTTAAACACTTCCAGGGATGGGGCATCCACAACTTCCCTGGGCAACCTGTTCCAGTGCCTCACCACCCTCACAGCAAAGAACTTCTTCCTAAGATCTCATCTAAATCTCCCCTCTTCCAATTTAAAACCATTCCCCCTCGTCCTGTCACTAGACTTCCTGACCAAGAGTCCCTCCCCAGCTCTCCTGGAGCTCCCTTCAGATCCTGGAAGGCTGCTCTCAGGTCTCCCCGGAGCCTTCTCTTCTCCAGGCTGAACAGTCCCAGCTCTCTCAGCCTGTCCTCATAGGAAAGGTAAATGACTTAAAGCAGATTTTTCCTCCACACAATAAGGTAGGTTTCCTTTTCTTCCTTCATGCTGGCTACATAAAGGAGATGCAAGTGCTAACCGCTTAGGAATTTCTTACAGTTCACCTGTGTGTGGCACATTTGCATCCCAGGGGAAGTAGGACAGTGAAAAGGAATGAAACTTTGTTAGATAAAAACTCCCTTCTTAAGCAGTTTTAGTCACTGACAGCTTTATGACAATACTGAGAGATGCCAAGCAAAATCACATGCACCCAGAGCAGGTACTCCACAAACAACAAACAAATAGCAGCCACAAGGAGGAGGCCACCTGAAATCATTTAGCACACACATGCCACTGCTGCTGCTGCAATTGGCCTTCAAAGTACTGCTGCTCCTGGCATCCACTTCATGGAGAACTGCTCTTTATTAGTTACTGAGCCACAGAGAACAGTGCTCATAAAACCGTAGATTCTGGCATGGTATAATGAGAGTTTTTCAGTAATGATATTCCAAGTTAGTCCCAAAAGGAATGAAGAGGGGGAAATAAAGAGGGCAGATCTGATGGCTGAATCCATTCTCAAGCTAGATGCACGTGGATGGATAACTTCCTCCTTTCTAACGTACTTTAGAAAAATACTTCTGTTTCAGAACATGAAAATCTTGCTTTGTCATCTCAATTTGCTCCTAGATTTTGACACTAGGAGATAGTGTTTTCTCTCATTTTCCCCTTGGGTGTCCGTGCTTGTGACTGGACCCAGGCAATCAAAGCACTCCAGATGCACTAACCACACAGAAGATGGCCTTGACATGTGGCTGCGCTGCAGCCTGGCACGCACAGCTGGGTACCTGCAATTACAGAAGGTTCTGGGTGAACTGACCTCATGTGCAAACACACATGTTTATATTGTAAATTCTTTGTGCAGAGGCCAGGTCTGACCAGAAGCGGGGAGAATATCTCACACAACACTCCCAGTCTTGGCAGAGTCACTAGATACCAAATATAAAAGCAGCAGTGACATGGATTGAAGTATTTTTCTTTCTTTTCCCTTTTGATTTGGATCTTACTTTCCTTTGTTTTGTGTGAAAATGCGTCCTCCTCATGCTTAAGGTCATTTGCTATTTAAGCACAAAGTAAGTGTTTGGGTAATTTATCAGGTCCTTCAGTAATCAGTTAAAGTCTGTAGGTGTAAATTTATGAAGTCCTGTTTGTTAATAGCAGTGTAACACAGACATCTCCCAGTCCCTAAGACTCTATCTTGTCTAGAATAATTTAAATTATCTGCTGAATTTATATCTGCATGAATTAGCTCCGCCACAGGATTGATAAGGTCAAATGAGCAGATCAGGAAACTTAAGTGAAGTCCTTCTGACATTAAAAGTATTCAAGAAACGTAAAGCCTTCTTGATGTATAATTTGCTGCAACTGATTGTTCGAATTGTCTCTGGGTATAGAAAGGATTCTTACTGCTGGACCAGCTGACTGAAACTACTGCTGGTCTTTAAATGTTCTTCGATTATTTTGTTTATGTTATCAGGGGAGAGTATACTACAGCTTACTTTAAATTGATTTCATCTAATTGAAGGCCAGAACCACTAACCTTTCTTGGGTTCAGTTCCATAATCACTGCATAGCTTGCTCACAGAACAGAGTTCAGGCTGTCTTGGGGCTCTTGGCACACATTTCAAGGGTAACTGGAGCTGATCAGAATTTTCCAAGGGTCCTACAATTACAGTTTTGAGATAATTAAATTATTCATATGTTTACTCTTACATCAATAATACCTGCTTTTCACTTGAACATCCTTTTGAGACTGTATTTCTGGTGAGGAATATAAATAGTGCATAAAGATAACTACATTGACTAAGATTTGGTGACACGACCACAGATTTCCTTAATAATATACAGCATTTCCTGTTGTTTACCCATAGTCCAGCAAGCATTAAACTGATACTGTGCTGCAAGCAGGCTTCTAAAAGGGTTGTATTTGAGAAGCTAATCTTTGAATCAAATAAGCAGAGACAAAACCTTGTTTGACTTGTGAAATGTAAGGACGTGCAAAATAAAGGTAGCACTGATAAGGGATGAAAGAGTTAAAATTAATGACCACAAAATTCTGGTTCCACTCTAGATAAAGGTAACTCAAAAAGAGAACTGGATCAACCCCTAAGCTAAAGGGAAAGGACACTAAAAAACTAAGAATATGTGATTCTATAAAAAGAGGTGGTCATACATAAATGACATGAAGTGGGAGTTTTTAAAGGCAGTATTTGCTAAGGATATGGTACCTAGTAACTGTGGGAAACTTCCTTCTCAGAAGTAGCAGATACTATTTAAATGCATGATTGAGATTCTAATGATTCTAATGCTTGGCTGAGTGCTAGATTGGTGTTCCATTACAAAAAGGCAAAGAATGTAACATAATTCTATAGGTACACCTCCAGAGTGGCATCTACCAGGATCAAAGCTAACAAATACAACTGATAGTCTGAAGCAATTGATTTTATTTTGTGGCTGAACTAATTTAAACAATAGTCTAGCTTTTGATAGAGCAAATACTTTGATTACCTGGCAGATTCTGTTGTGTATTAAATAACAATATGGCTGTGGACAAAGAATGTTGGAACGAGGGTCAGGCAAATGCTCTCTTAAGCTGGGCTCACTCAGACACACTTGGGTGACTTTACACACTTAAACCCTTTGCTCAGCTGCCATTCTGAATACCCTGGGTTACTGATTTCTTTCTGTGGATATATAGAAAGGTGTTTGTAGCTTTTGTTTCCACCATGGATGGGCTTAACAGGAACAGCCCTCCCTTTAGATGCCCAGTTTGTTGCTACCTACCTTCAATTACAGCGCAATTTGAGCAGTAAAGGGCAAACGAGCAGGTTTGTAGTAACAATCTGTGAGCTTCTTGTCAAGCCTATGATAGCAGATCCCAGTGGAAACGTGGTATCTACTGCTAGTGGTGAAGTTTGCTTTCAGCCAGCTCTTCTGAAAGCACGGACTGATGGAAAATAGAGTTCCTTCTTGCGGTGACATCTCTCTTCACATTCCAGGTGAGCGGTCTAACCACTGAGCTGTGAAGTGGTATCTTTCTGTCTCTCTGTGTCCTAATCAATTATTTATGCAAAGCAGAGCAAGGGAAAAAAACTCACCCCAAGGTGCCCTACAGCCCAGGGGCAGGGCATGTTGGGGTTCACTGCCTTGGTATCCACTTCTCTGCCCACTGGAGGGCCCCTGCGTTTCCCGTCCCATGTGCTGGCAGAGCAGTTTGTGTTTGTGGGGCCACGCTGCCGGCAGGATTAGGGTCCTGGTCTGGGTTAAAACAATCCTTTTTCTTTTGAGGTGGAGTTACTACTTTGATGTAATAAAGCCGAGCTGCGTGAGATCTCTACAAGACCTGCTAATAAAGCTCCTACTGAAATCAAGATCAGAAACACCGCAGTGTTTCAAAGGAGATGAGCTGTTAAGCAAGGTTAGCAGCTTTGGAGAAAGTACCTACGTAGAGAAAACTTCTTCTCTGGAATTTATCTCATTTTCAGAACCAGAATAAGCTAAAACAAAAAATGCCAAGTATTTTTATGTGGGTGTAATTGCATTCGTCGGTTCTCCCAGAGATGCAAAGGTGCAAATCACACAACACTTGCAAGTTTGCACCTTTACTGAGCAGGAGTGATGAACATCCAACTGCACATCCCGCTGCCTGCTCTGCGAATCCAGCAACGGAGGCTTCTCCTTCCCACGGGAGGGGGCAAACACGTACGTTTTAGTCATTTTGTTGGTGTTCCAGCTGTTGATACTCCCAGCCTCTTCTAAAAAGTAGAGCTTTATAGACACAGAGGACAGGGCGTCGGTGAGGCCTGTGCTGGTCTGAGAGCCAAGTAGGCCCTCAGGCTGGTTCCCGGGTGGGACCCCCCGCAGGAACCCGCAACCAGCTGCCTCAGGACGAAGATTAAAGCCGCAGAGGGCTCACCACGGCGTAAAACCAACATTTATGAGGGCTCACCACAGCGTAAAAACAACATTTATCCGGCCTCCCCACCTTACCCATGGCGGGCCGGCCCCGCAGCGCGCCCTGCCGGCGCAGGCCGAGGGGCGGCGATCGGTATCTCGGTGCTCGGCCGTTGCTGCCTGCCGTCCGCTGGAGTTGTGGCAGGCAGCACCAGCCGCCCCCGCAGCCGCCTGTCAGCGCCGCCGCGCATGCGCGCTCCCCACTCCCCGTCCCCCTGCGTGGCTGCCCCGGCGGAACCGGGCTGGGCCGAGGCCGCCGGTTCGTCC
>VXBW01006787.1:470034-483660 GCA_013400375.1 Thinocorus orbignyianus
CTGGAGGTGCTGGAGAAGGAGTTTGACAAGGCCTTCGTGGACGTGGACCTGCTGCTGGGTGAGATCGACCCCGACCAGGCCGACATCACCTACGAGGGGCGGCAGAAGATGACCAGCCTCAGCTCCTGCTTCGCCCAGCTCTGCCACAAGGCCCAGACCGTCTCCCAGATCAACCACAAGCTGGAGGTGAGGCGGGGGGCGGCGGGGAGCAGAGCAGGACCCCGCCGTGCTCTCCTCGGAGCTGGGACCCTGCCCAGGGCTCCCGTTTTTGGGAGACTGTGTCCGGCCCCGCGGGGTTCGGACCGGCCGTACCCATCCTCTCTCTCTGGTTCTGGTTCTTACAGCGTGGGCACCAAGCGATGCCTGCCCCAAAAAAATGTTCTCTTTGATGTGGAAAGCAGCAGTCTTGAGCAACAGATGCTGCTGACCCATCTCCTGCTTGCGTCGAGTCCCTAGTGGGTCTGGAGAACCTTATGAAATGGGATGAAGACCTATGATTGAGATGCCTAAAGCTTATAGTCAGTCAGGAGGCAAAATGAGGGCATCGTTCCCACTTTCAAGTAAATGAAACAGAAAAAAATGGCTTGGTGGTGGACTTTGATAGTTCCTCTTATCCCTTCATACTTTGAGGCAGATCAAACGGCTCACTGCCAAGCTGAGTGTCAGAAAATGAATAGCGGAGATTGCACGTTCTGTAAGGAGAATAATAACTGTCCTTGCTTTTGGAAAGTTTCTTCGTGCCAGGGTTTCCCGTTTCAGTCAGGGTGGGAAGAAAGAAGCATCAGCTGGAGCCAAGCTGGCCAGTGCTGATGCTGCTCAAGAGGTAGGGCTGCAGGTCCTGTGACTTGTGCGAGAGTTGGAGTGTGCTGCGAGGAGAGTCTGGGGAACCTGGTGGTCGTTTTATAACTACAGTCACACCGGAGGCAGCTTTGTTTTGGTGAGGGAAGTAGTTTGTCTTGTCCTTAACAGCTGTGGGTGTTAGCTGCCCTCTTGTTTTTCTGTCACATATTAGAAGACTGTTGATGTGTTTTCCGTCGGTTATGTTTTCCCTGAGCTAAACCCCTGCAATTTCTTCAGAATCTCCTGCAGGCCATGCTTTTTAGTGTTGTACTGCTTGTTCTACCACCTTTTAAATATATGGGAGTAAGGGGAAGAACCTCTTTGGAACCATGAAGATACATGCTCTGTAAGAGCTTTAATAGATAAATAAACCGTGGAATTCAGTTCTTTCAGTCCTTTGTGTTATACTTGTTATAATAAAGGAATTTAAGAGTCTCCAAACAGTAGGCTCATCTTCTCAAGCTCTGCCTTGCAGTAGGAAGTAAAGTAAATAAATTGGCTTTGATTTTAATCAGATTTCTTCCTGGTATGAAGACATTGTGATGCAAAATTATCCACAGTGTTTAACAGAGGAGCAGGATGCTTCAGAGTAGAACAAAGACCTCATTAGACAAGGAGCTTTTTCATTGCAGTCTTTATATCACCAGAATACTTACTGTAGTGATGTTTGTGGTATTCTTCTGTTTATTGCTATGCTGTCATATACATTTTAGTGTTGGGTGTGTATGTATACTATCAACCTATACAGTAGACTTAATTGTATAGGCTTAGTAAAGTAAGATTTATGACTTTATAGTAGACAATCAGCATTTATTGCGTATTACACAGGGATGGTGGGTGTTGTGTACAGGCTTGTAAAACAGATGAGTTTTCGGGTTATTTTAAGAGAATGAGTCAATGCTTGGTAAATATTTATTTGAAAAGTTGTTTCAAGCTTAAATATTTTGAAAGGAAATGATAAAACTCAGATCCTTTAAGGTATTTTGGTATCTAATTAAAATAATCAGATAACTGAAGGTCTGTGCCTCAATCTCTAGTGAGTTGAAAAGCAAAGGAGCACAGTTAATCATAATAGCACAATTATTGTGTGTGTTTAACTGTATGAAGTAATTGTTTGAGAAAAATGATGCTAAGAAGCCAGAGTGGGTGCTTTAGAAGTGAGTAAAAAGCCTTTTATTTTGTGAAAGATTTTTATTACTGATACTAGTATGAGACCTCAGACCTATAAAGGGGTTTTTATCTTTCAAATAGACCTTTAGAAGGTTATAGTATTGTCTTGAAGGTTGTTAATTTTAGGACCTCATACTTATTAGCCATAAACTTGAAATGCAAACCACCATTTAAAATATCTGAAAGATGGAGCTGATCTGTTGAGAATGAGCGTCTTCTTTTTGTGTGCAGAGATGTCTAGTCAAAATCCTCAGTGTCCAAATGAAGGATACAGTTACATATTTTGGAAGAAGTCACATTAATACTAGCATTTAGGATGGGATCAGTGCATTGACTTTTTTGTTGCTGCATGGCATATAGCTTTTGAAAAAAGCAGTGATTTCTTAAGAGCTCCCAGTTGCAATTTTATGGTGCTGGTACATTGTAATACAAACCTTTCATCACTGTTGTGAGAGTGTCTTTAGTCATAGTTTATTGGTATGAACACTTACTCAAGAAGTAAAATCCGTCTTCAAAAATACGCCTTTATTTGGATTAAAATAATTCTTTGAACATGTCAGTGACTGTTGAAAGCTAAGGCTTTAACTCTTGCAGCTGTGCTTGCCTGCTATTGCCTTACTGAATGACTGATGTTGTTTCCTGAAGGAAAATCAAATTGATAACAGAATGATATTCCTTGGTTTTTATTTTTCATGGGTTCCATTTCCTTGACTGAAATTGTTGGATCTTGTTACAATATTAAAGACAAGAAGAAAGAGATGCAGTTCGGGCTTAAATTTATCACCTTTATCAGCTTAGTCTGCATCCTCTGATTGGTACAACTGCTTTTAAGAGGCAGGACTTAGTTGCTTTGGTGGATGGAAACTCCTGCTGTAGGACTTTGGTGCAAAACCCCATCGTTTTGGCACCATTGGTGTATAGGTACTGCTGGAGAGATGAGTCTTCATAAAAATATTGTATGAGGGATGATTCTGAACAGTGGAAGACGTCTTCCAGGAAGATGGCAGTTTCCAAAGAAGGAGTTATGTTACCAGTTCAGGGGTAAGTTATTTTTAGAAGGAACCTGAAGGTATGCAGATGCACAGGGGATGTATGCAGATACATTTACTTGTGCTTTAAGGTGGTTAAAGCTTGTCAACATTCTACTGTGCTAATAACATTTGCAGCCCTAAATTAAATTAATGAAACGAGGGGGGAGGATTTTATGTCTTTTTTCATATTTTTCCTGCTGGTCACAGTAGGACAGAACTGAATTAAGAAGCTTATCAAAGAGGAAAAAAGGTGCTAGGTGATAGAAGACGCTGTGTTTTCACTTCAGTATGAACAAAGGAAGAAATGGATCTTGATGGAGGACAGTCAGGGCCGCAGGCTGTGAGGACAAAAGGTTATGACAGGCATTTTAAAGGAGATTTTTTCTGATGCTGTCCCAGCATTATAAATCAGCAGGTGCAGGCTGGCAGTCAGTGAGCTGATTTTTAATTGAGAGGAAGTTCTGGAGAAGAGAGGGCTCCAGGGAGACTTGATAGCAGCCTTCCAGTATCTGAAGGGAGCTACAGGAGAGCTGGAGGGGAACTCTTTGTCAGGAAGGGTAGTGACAGGACAAGGAGTAATGGTTTTAAATTGGAAGAGGGGAAATTTAGATTAGATGCTGAGGCACTGGAACAGGTTGCCCTGAGAAGTTGTTGATGCCCCATCCCTGGAAGTGTTCAAGGCCAGGCTGGAAGGGGCTTGGAGCAACCTGCTCTAGGGAGAGGTGTCCCTGCCCATGGCAGGGGGGTTGGAACTCGATGATCTTTAAGGTCCCTTCCAACTCTGACCATTCTATGATTCTATAATTTGCTTTTCTAGTTTGACTGTCACTTGAGAAGATTACATGATACTGTCTGTGATGTTTTCTGAATGTGCATTTCAAAAGTTTAAAGTTCTGTATCTTGTGGTTTTGTAGAAGTAAAAGAAGTAGGTTAGTGTGCCAGCGAAAACTGAGTTTGACTTCAGCTTTGGCACTTGGACTGCCAATCTGATGCTGTCATTTGAAATGAACAAGCTAGAAAGGAATGTCTGGTAGAGCACACCCTGTGTCTTGGCAGTTGTGTTAAGCCAATGTACATGCTAAAGTTAAGGAAAACACTGAAGTATATGTCTACGAAGTTAATCGCTTATGTAGCTTTTTTGTCCTTGATTAATCTGGAATCAGCAGGTTTAACATGTTCCTGTAAGCTAAATTCTTCTGTAAGTAACTTGATAGTGTATCGGCTAAAGCATATGTAGGATTATGTAGGTAGGCTGAAAATGCCTGGAGAAGAAATCCCAGCCTTGAAGCCCAAAAAATCTAAATGTAGGTTGCTTTATGTGCATGGTGACTTTTCATGTAGTGTGTGAATCCCTTTTATGGAGCCCACAGCAGAATTGTGGTCTGGCTCTGTTGTTTAGCAGTGATTTTTAAACTAAGGTGGGACCATATACCTACTTATGAGGGTCTGTTTGGACTTTTTCCCCCTCTTTCTTTTGCTTTGCAGTGAGAAATGTGTCTGTTGAAGACCAAGGTATTTATTTGCCCACTGATGTGTGTTTGTACAACTGGGACCAGAGTTGCAATAACTTTATAAGAAAAGTAAATTATTTAATATTTTCAGATACCATAAAAATTTCTAGTATTTACTGAGATGTTATTTTATTAATTAATCTTTATCTCTGAATAATTTTTCTCTTTTGGAACAGAAATATGTTAATACTAGATGGAATGTGGTCTTTTGGAAAATGGATCGAATGAGAATCGATCCAGCTAATTTTATCCTAAAATGTGAACAGTTTCCAGATATTTGGAAAGTGGAAGTACAGGTTTGCATCAATTTTCCAGTTGGCTTATATACTAAGTTGTCACTAGTTTGATACATACAACTTCTCTCACAATAATTACAGTCTTTTTAAAGGGGTGACTTGTACTTAATGAATATTTTCCTGTATCAGAAGCTCTGGAATTCTATACAAGTTTAACTAGCTTACTTCAGTTTCCATCAGCATGTGGTAAAGTGTTTTACTTTTTTCTGTCTCTCTGGGAGTTACCAAAGAGTAAGTGATAGGGAACCAGTATTTCAGCTTATATTTCTTAGTTTTATTTGCTGAATTGTGTTTTACAGCTAGCATAACTTTCAAAATAGTGGCAACAATAAATCTACCAATATGACTTCTAAAGATTGATTTGTGTCTTAATAAACGATTAGAAGCATGAGCAATATGAAAGAAGTCTTTGTGAGTCAGACAGAAATTTTGCACTGTCAGCAAAGTGTACAAACGTTGATTTAAAAAAAAATAATAATCTAATTTCATAGAATCATAGAATGGTTTGGGTTGGAAGGGTCATGTATTCCAACTGTCCTGCCATGAGCAGTGACGTCTTCAACTCGATCAGGTTTCTCAGAGCCCTGTCCAACCTCACCTTGAGTGTTTCCAGGGATGGGGCATCTCCCACCTCTCTGAGCAACCCGTGCCAGTGTTTCATCACCCTCATGGTAAAAAATTTCTTCCTTGTATCTAGTCTAAATCTACCCTCGTTAAGTTTAAAACCGTTACCCCTTGTCCTGTTGCAGCAAGCCCTGCTAAAATGTGTGTTCCCATCTTTCTTATAGGCCCTCTTTATTTTGTGCTTCTGGAAGTAAGTGCAAATAGAATGATGCAATCAATTACAGAGTAAGTCGGTGGCAAGCAGCAGTACCTAAAGCAAAGTGACAGTGGTAATAGCTACCTTGTGGCACCAGCAAGTATTTAAGTGATAGAGATGAAAAAGATCAGTGAGTGGCATATAAATGATGGTTGCTATATTCGTTTGTGTAAATGGGAACCAAATTTTTAAGATGCTTTGCATGTATTATTAATAAGGTTATCTTTTGATCATTTGGAGCAAAAGTGTGTAAAGAATTCCATCTCCAAAATGGTCTTCAGCTGAGGAGATAAAAATGTACGAGTGTTCTTTTGTATCCTTGAAATTTGTTGACCAGTCGTCTTAGTGGTTTGTCAGGGCTGGAATAGAATCTGAGAAATGGAGCAGTTAGTTTGTAGATATCTAATGTAGTTTGTATTCTGTATGGGACATGTTAAAGATGGACTAAATTAATTTATGATTAATTTCTGTGTTTCAGTTTCATAAACTGCATTTTTACCCAGACTGCCTGCATAGCTCCATTACTCTAGAGTTTATTTGGGGAATCAGTAGTTGTAAATTTTGTATTTCATGTTCTTATTAGCCTCACAATAAAGACCATTTTGTTAAATTTAAAGATTCAGCTAAAACTTAAGTCACACATGTCCTTTTTGAAGTCACAGTGCTAATGAAATAAAGGCTTTTAATTTAATTTTAAAATTTACAATCACAGTCTTTTCAAATAATTTGTTGAAACAGGCTGGTCATTTTCCTCATTGACAGGTGGTAAGCGTTCTTCGGTTGTGTTGATATTGGGGGGGGTTTAGCAGCAAAATTGATGCTTCCTAAGTGTATCACTTCTCAGAAACTCACATTTTGTACAGTGCTGTCACGTTGTTTAGTTTTGCAAAGAGCACAGTGAGGTTAACAGGGCTCTAGTCTCGTGGTTTCTCATTCAAACCAGTCCATTAAACTTCATGGGGTTGTGCAAGAAATTGCAGCAAATGCTGCATCAAATGGTCAGGCCTGAGGAAGGGTAGAGAGTGTTCTTGTCTTTTGGAGAGCTGTAGGCTGAGTGGTGAAGTGGTGCTGGGGAGATAATGGAGACAGCCCTTTCTTCCAGCAATTAGAGAAACATAGGATTTGAGAGCTTCAGATACTTCACACCCAGGGGCTGATGCCAAAATTGGGGCTCTCCATGAAAACGTGTTGGTGTGTGGGCTGCCCGGTCCAGAGCTGTGCAGGACCGGCGCTTTTCTTCTCAAACCACTTGTGTCTCTGGTGTCTGTGAGGATGTTTAGGCCTCAGGCTGTAGGCACTACAGCTGTCACATCCTGAAAAATTGTTTTCTCTCCTGCAGTTGTGTAACGTTACAGGAACACTTAGGAATAATGATTTCATTGTTTGGGAAGCATCATCAGGGTGGGTTTTTTTTAAACTACTTTTGCCCTTAAGCAACATTTCTGTCTTTAAAAAAACCTCAAAACAATCAAACCAAAATCCCCCCAAAGTGATGTTAAACAAATATGCTAGTGTTGTATCCTGATATTAATATTGCATTTTTCTGCGTGTGCTGGGGCAGAACCCACAGAGTAATCACAGCTGTTCTCTGTTGTGTTTCATGATCCTAGATCCTTCAGCCTTTAAATCAGAAGGTTAATAGTCCTGATCAGGAGTGAATGTTTAAATACATAAACATATATGGCAGTAAACTTTCTGGAGTATAGCATATATTACATGAGGACATGCTGCTGAAGAAGTAAAATCACCTCACATGCTTGATTTGTCTAGGAATTTTGGCTTGATCCGTGGCAAGACTCTTAGGGACCTCTTCTGTAAAACTAGCTATTAAAAATATATATACTGGAGGTGTTTGATTGGTAACAGAATCAGTGGAGCTCGTGAAGTCTCACTTCCTGTTGATTTGCGGGGAATAAATCATTCCAAATGCAAACATCGAGCGCTTTCCTGAGTCACTAAGACCTTCCAGTTCAGGCACCCCCAGTTCTGTCCCGGGATCTGTGAGTTTCCCCTCCACAGCATCCTTTGCCTTTCCATCTGCCTCTGGTTTTGGTTTGTTGGCTGGACGAGAAAGGCAGCAGCACAGTCGCTAGCTCAGAACTGCCCCTGTGATGCCAAATCTCCTCCACAGTGTTTGCTCTTGGCTCTGGATGGATTAAACAAACTGGTGAAGGGTGACTCTTCCCATTTTTCCCTCCTTGAGGGCACTAATCTGTCACTCTTTCCTACTGAGTAGCTGTTTGGCACAAAACTTGCCCCTTGTAGGAAATTCTGTCATACACACCTTTACCCTTCTAATGGATTTGTTTGAATCTCAAAAATTGACTCTGTCCAAATCAGCAGGGAGGGAAGGTAAAATGGGGAGAAATAAGATATATGCAGATATAATAATGGTACTAGGCTGCCTTGTTTAGGGATCTGAGATAGAAATTATGAAATTTTATCAGTTTTTGTGTTTGGGTTTTTTTTTAATTGCTATTATACTTGTTTGATGTTTCTTGAAGTATTAGCTGCTGGCATCTGGAAATGATATTTTGGAAAAAAATGATTTCATTTTAAAAAGGCAGTTTTCAGACCTGTATGAGTTTATGTTTGGTATGAGAATGAATTAGGTGTACCCTAAAGGCCTGAAATGAAAGGAAACTGAAAAAAAAAAAAATTCTTTATAGAATGTTTGCTTATTTAAAGGCATGTGAGGATTGGTTGGCTTATGACTTGGTCACTGGAGGCTGGTAGTACGATGGATATTTTTGCATTTATCTAGCTTTCCCTTGCTGAAAAAAAATCTGTGTGTTTTCTAATATGTCCATTATGCTTAGTCTTTTTTTTGAGCTAGAAATTGATATCCTGAAAAGTGCATCATTACAAGCCTCAAAAAGCATTCAGTACACTTTGATGCTGAGGGAATTCAGGTCTTCCTTTCATTTTTATTTGGTGTGGGGAATGATGCCACTGCCTTATCTTAGGATTTTTCAGGCCTATGACCTGGCTTTCCAGTTCAGCTCAGCTCTATTTTGAGTCCTTGCATCTGGCCAAGGGATAATTCTTAGATTTTTTTATTTTTTTTTTTTTGTATCTGATAGCTCAAATAACTCATCTGTATTGCAGAAATTACTGGAATGATAGCTCAGAAAATGAAAAAGCTTATCCCCAAGTTAAGAAAATTGCCATTATTTTATCTGATGGTGCCATCTCTCTCTTTGCCCCCAGCCCCCTGCAACTGGTTTCCCTTTCAGTAGTGAGGGGCAGGTTGTTTCCTGACAGCATGGCATGTGAGTTGCCATCATCCTGCTTTCTGAAGTGTTCTCAGTCACTGTGTGCTCCCTCTGGTGCTTCAGATCTCAGGTCTTCTAATGCCTCATCCACACGCTGATGGTTACGAGAAATGGTAGCGTGTGGTTTTCTTCACGTGCCATCTGTCTGCTTCCTGTTGTGTGGTTCTGTGCACAAATACCTCTGCGTTTGTATAGAATGATAGAATGGTCAGAGTTGGAAGGGACCTTCAAGATCCTCAAGTTCCAACCCCCCTGCCATGGGCAGGGACACCTCTCCCTAGAGCAGGTTGCTCCAAGCCCCATCCAGCCTGGCCTTAAACACTTCCAGGGATGGGGCATCAACAACTTCCCTGGGCAACCTGTTCCAGTGCCTCACCACCCTCACAGCAAAGAACTTCTTCCTAAGATCTCATCTAAATCTCCCCTCTTCCAATTTAAAACCGTTACCCCCTGTCCTTTGTTCATCATTTCCTTCATGTATTTACGTTCTCAATTGTTCCAGGCAAGATCCGCGTTTTTATTCTTCATTATGTACAGATGGAGCATAGGATCTTTGAGTGTGACTCCGAGATCTTATAGAGAAGAATTATTTTTGTGTAGTTATTTTAATAATCACTTTTCTGTGAAAAATAGACAGGTAGATGAATAAGTAGGTTTTCATGGGAGTTCAGACTGACATATGAAAAAAATGATGAGCTATGATACACAATAATCGCAAGACACCTCCGTGATGTTTATTTTGTTTCAGCTGCTCGAAGCCTTCTCCCTCCTAATGAAAAACACTGGATAAGACTGCAAGAACTCCATGACTGTCAGTGCAATCAGTCCCAGCATTATAGATGAAATTGATTTTATTGGCAGTTTAAAATACATATTTAGTGTAAGATCCTTTATATCGAAGCCAACTTTTTGATAACTCGTAACTGCTTGAACAGGAAATAAGAACTGTTGAGTAAAAAGAAAAGGACATTGTCTGAACTGTTTTGTCTAGAAATTTTATTTTTTTTTTTGCAATAATATTTTTGAATACTCTTTATTTTTTCCACTTGGAAAGTGGAGCATTTAAACAAATAGTCTGACTGCTTTTAGTAAAGAAGAACTTTGGTTATTTTCTGGCTGATTTCAGTAAGCTTTGGCTTCTGTTATAAGATCAAGACCGGACAGTTCAGTTTGAGAAAGATGTTGAAGAGTTCAGTGAGTCAGAGGGAAATGAGTGTATCTCAAAAGGCATTGACCTTGCCAACAGATGTCAAATAAAAGGAAAGAAGGGCTGTGCAAATTCTGTTTCTCCTGTCCCATCTGCTTGATTCTCCAGTTCTCTCTCCATCTCTGCTATAGGGCTGGATTGGAGGTTTTCGTGATGAAATCATATTTCATGGAGCACCTCTCCTATGAAGGGAGGCTTAGAGATCTGGGGCTGTTCAGCCTGGACAAGAGAAGGCTCTGGGGAGACCTGAGAGCAGCCTTCCAGGAGCTGAAGGGAGCTCCAGGAGAGCTGGGGAGGGACTCTTGGTCAGGAAGTCTAGTGACAGGACGAGGGGGAATGGTTTTAAATTGGAAGAGGGGAGATTTAGATGAGATCTTAGGAAGAAGTTCTTTGCTGTGAGGGTGGTGAGGCACTGGAATAGGTTGCCCAGGGAAGTTGTGGATGCCCCATCCCTGGAAGTGTTTAAGGCCAGGCTGGATGGGGCTTTGAGCAACCTGCTCTAGGGAGAGGTGTCCCTGCCCATGGCAGGGGGGTTGAACTCGATCTTTGAGGTCCCTTCCAACTCTGACCATTCTGTGATTCTCTCAGCCACAGTCTAGTCGTGCTGCTACTGAGTGTTGTTTGGGGCATAGACTCACTAATGAGTTAGCAGAAACTAAGGTGTTACCTTGCAATGTGATACTTGGTAATGTGTGTTAATTGCTAATCTGCTGGGTTGTATACTGCCCTGAATACAGAAGAGGTCCTCTTTTGGCTGAATCGGCAAGTTACTGTTAAAAATTGTTATGAAAATAAACATTCTGCCTTCTCCTCAACATCTGCCCCTTATAGTTCCCCAATGAAAGTTTCTGTTCTCTATTTGTTGTTTGGTGGCTCTTCTAAATCTCTCCTAACCATGATGCTCAGTGGTCTTCTGCAGGTTGCTGTTAGTTATTTCTGCCCCACCTGGCTTCTCCACAATTGCTATAACCGTCTCTTGGTGACCTTTGAAATACCTGACATCTCTCATTTGACATTCTTCTTGGAAAACGCATCCTGAAAGCAAGCAATTAAAGGATTGGTACAGTTGCTTGTGCGATGTTAATTTCTTCTCATTGTGCTTATGCAAGTGGAAACATATGATCTGGCAGCATCTTTTTCTGTAGAAGCCCTGCTTCATGCAGGGAGTGGTGCTCTTGGAAGGCATGACCTTACCCGTAGTTCTTGTTTGTGTTCATCACTTCCTCTGCTGCCTCTGCCTCCTCTCTGGATTTTACTGAGTAGCTTCCAAAATCGGATGTACTGCTGTCCAATTTCCAGTGGCCTTTCCATACGATTCCTTTATAACAAAGTGAGGGAATGTGGACAAAACCCAGTCCTAGTAAGGATAATTTAAAGGAGAATTAAGTGAGCTGGCCAAGCTGAGAAAGCTGTGAAATAATATGAAGATCTGTCAGCCTTCACAGAAGGAGATCGTAAGGCTTGAAACCAGTTTATTGTGTTTGCTTTTTGCTGTGACTCTTGTATCCGCATCTGTTCCTGGGCATAGATTTATGACTTCTCATAATGAGTAAATACATTATTTCCGTGATATGTGTTCATACCATTTCTCATTTTGCTCTCTTTATTAAACCAGCAGGATATTAATGTAAATTCTAGGTCTTATGCAGAGTACTATTTCTTTTTATTATGAATTTGACAGTCTGTGATTCCTTTGGAGCATCATGCATGTTGCAAAACCGGTAGCCATCCCTCTTACTGCTTTGTAATTTGTGCAGGGAAAGAACTTACTTGGTTTTGTGGTGTTTTTTTTTTTCCAGAACTCTGTTCTGTTTCCCATACGTCATTCTCTACTAGGTGAGGCTGGCAGATACAGCACTGGTGTAATCATAGAATCACAGAATGGTCAGAGTTGGAAGGGACCTTAAAGATCATCAAGTTCCAACCCCCTGCCATGGGCAGGGACACCTCTCCCTAGAGCAGGTTGCTCCAAGCCCCATCCAACCTGGCCTTAAACACTTCCAGGGATGGAGCAGCCACAACTTTCCCTGTTCTGCCACTTTCTGCTTCTCCAGGCATTTCCAATCCAAAATGGATGAGTGTTTGTGTATGGATCTTGGTAAAAAAGCAATAAAACATAGTATGTTAGTTGTTAGAATCTGTTTGAAAGGAGGAAGACTTTAGTGGTCTTTTTAAAAAGCAGAAGTAATACAATTACACATTATATTACAATAATAATAATAACAAAGTAGAAGTAATACTGTTATATGTTATGTGAAACTGACTGGTTCGAACTGTGCCTTCATTATTAGAATCATAGAATCATAAAATGGTTAGAGTTGGAAGCGACCTTAAAGATCATCAAGTTCCAAGATCTTAGTTATCTCCTCTGTACTATATTGTCACTTCTTATGCTGGTGATATTCTTAATTTTTTGCTACTTTAGTTCAGGTGTGTGTCTGCCTTTACTGAAGGTAGATAATCCAAAGCAGAAAGACTTTAACAGTGGCTGGTCATTGAGGAGAACAGTGCGGGTTTGTAAAGTTTCTCTAAAATTATGTGGTTTTATGATATTTCTGTTATCTTACTGTAGAATACTATTTCTGCTTTAGAACTCTACTGGAATTGCTCAAGTTTTTTGTCGTTCTGGTAGTTGGAAGGTGGAAAGCAGTGTTTGTGGTATTGAATGGAATGATTGTTGGCTTGCAGTTTGATAGTCAGTGCAAATTTGAACGTTAGTACAATGGTATTGAATTATCTGAAGTGCTGTATTTTATAGGAGAAATGGTTTTGGTTTAGTTTTGGAATGTATGTATGAAGAACCAGTGATTTTTCTGGTTTGCTTTTTAGTTCCAAATTTCTGGAAACAGAAACATAATCTGGGAATATACTTAAAAATATTCAGCGTGATCAAAATTCCGCTCCCCTGAGAACATCTATGGGGTTTTTTTTGGCAAATAGTAACTTTAAAGCCTATATAAATGTTTATATAGAAAAATGTTTATTTTATAAAATGCTATTTAAGGATAACAAATAACCTGGTGGACTCGTTCTTTTGTTCCAGATATACATACTACATGTGACTGTATTTAAAACGTTTCAGAACCTCTTTTTGGAGAACTAATAGCTATTCCTGGTTTTCTACATACGCATTTTACAGGCGTGTTAATTCGTGGCTTCTGGTTTGCCCATCTCATTAACTCTTTGGGTTAATCTGTTGACAGCAGATCAATTGTGACTTGGCTTATTTGATTTCAGCATTGCATTTATCATTGCCGTTTTGCTTTGATAATTGTTTAAATAAGATTGAATCATTTTTAAATTTTAAAATGTGTTGATGTTGCTGTGGCTGTAAGTATTGTGTGGATTTAATGCCATTGCCCTGTCTTGGAGTGGACATCACCAGCACACACTGTTGTCTGCCTGAGGAGAAACCCAGCCACTGGTACTGTTGTGGTTCTGAGCAAATCAGAACCGAAGGATGGATAGCCCCCCCC
>VXBW01006787.1:489110-502510 GCA_013400375.1 Thinocorus orbignyianus
CCCCCCCGTAAAGGGCAGGTACATTCCTTAAAGTGTTTTTTGTGTGTTGGGTTGGCGTGGGGTTTTTTTGTGTCTTGGGGTTTTTTGTGGTTTGGTGCTTGGTTTTGGAGTTCGGGTTTTTTTGTTTGTTTGTTTTTTAACAAAGCTGTTTTGCACTAACTTCTCTTCTGAGTTTTGTCGGGGTAGGCATCATCATGTGTAGAATCCCTGGCTTTACTTTTGTGGTTGATCTTCAGAGTCTGATTTGGGTATATCCTTGGCTAGACATTTCTTGGTCATTTGCATGAAAATAATTGTCATTGGAAGGGGTACACAGACTTAACATTTTCTTTACATCTAGTCATTTTTTTAAAAATGATTTAAATAGGTAAAGAATATTACCAAATTGAAATTATTAGTGGTTTTCATTTTAAAAATAATCTTTCTCATTGTATGGGTCTTCCATTTGAACACAAGAAGAAGTAAGGACGATGTTTAGGCTGCTTAGATTTTACCACCTGTGTGTGACAGCTAGTTACAGTCCCTGGATTTTGAACCAGTTGATGTATTTTGTGCTAAGGAGTTGTAAACTGGATAAAAATCATGTCGGGAGCAGAGTTGACTGCAAGGCCACCTGTCCCCAGAGGGGAGTATGCAAACCAGGAGCTGCAGTGCCAGAGTCCCTGCCTTCGTTTTTTAACCTGCGTGCACGTCCTGTGCACAAGAGATTTACTTTACCTTGTGTATGTGGAAACAGTAAGGGCTCTTTCATTATTAACTTGGATAAAAGCTTTCAACTTTTTTCTTTTTCTTTTTATAAGGAGAGAGAACTTGAAGCTAACAAGAAAGAAAAAGTGAAAGAAGCTCAACTGGAAGCTGAGGTGAAGCTGCTGAGGAAGGAAAATGAAGCTCTTCGTCGACACATAGCTGTGCTTCAGGCTGAGGTTTATGGAGCGAGACTGGCAGCCAAGTATTTAGATAAGGAGCTTGCTGGAAGGTATGTAAAATCAATTTGTCCTCCTTAGTGTGAGATGGCTTTTGCTGTTGTTTTCCTCTTTTGCATCCCCCAAGGCAGGTCTAAAGTTAAGACTAAGTAGGAAAAGTCTCACATTAACAGAAACAAAAAATCCCCCACAGTTACTGTGTTTGTAGTAGTTACTGCGTGCTGTGGCCGGAGGAAGTGCAGGAGCTGTACAATGCTCTGATCTTTCATTTCTAACGTAGCATATTGTTTTACTCTCTGTCATTGTGTAGGGTCCAGCAGATCCAGTTACTGGGCCGAGATATGAAGGGACCTGCTCATGACAAGCTCTGGAATCAGCTTGAAGCAGAAATACACCTTCACCGTCACAAAACTGTTATCAGGGCTTGTCGAGGTCGGAATGATCTAAAACGACCAATGCAAGCACCACCAGGACATGTAAGTTGAAAAGATGAACCATTTTTGCATAATTTCCAGCATTTGTAGAAAACAGATGAGAGTTATTTCTTAATTTTTGTGATTGTTTTAACTTCAATATTGTATTCTTTCAAATCATAGAATCATAGAATGGTCAGAGTTGGAAGGGACCTTAAAGATCCTCAAGTTCCAACCCCCCTGCCCTGGGCAGGGACACCTCTCCCTAGAGCAGGTTGCTCCAAGCCCCATCCAGCCTGGCCTTAAACACTTCCAGGGATGAGGCATCAACAGCTTCCCTGGGCAACCTGTTCCAGTGCCTCACCACCCTCACAGGAAAGAACTTCTTCCTAAGATCTCATCTAAATCTCCCCTCTTCCAATTTAAAACCATTCCCCCTTGTCCTGTCACTAGACTTCCTGACCAAGAGTCCCTCCCCAGCTCTCCTGGAGCTCCCTTCAGATCCTGGAAAAATATTTGTGCTATGTTTGTGTTTTTTATCAAACTAGGATCCTGATGCCTTAAAGAAGAGTCAAGGTGTTGGTCCAATCAGAAAAGTTTTGCTCGTTAAAGAAGACCACGAGGGACTAGGAATTTCAATCACAGTAAGTACTTGGTTTTTTTTTTTTTTCCATTGCACAGAAGCAACAATTTGAATTTACATTTGTACTTCTGTAAAATATGTGAGTGTATTGTTAGAACATATCAGTGAAAGCATACGTAAATCCATAGCTCTGGTGGTACAACTTGAAGACTCATTTTGATAGAACAAGAGATAGGTAACTGCCACGTTATGTAGAACTTGAAATGTTATCTTACATGGAGGGTACAGACACATTAGCAGATCACCCAGTGGTGAATTCCAGGTGTGATAAGTCTGTGGAAGAACAGAAACAATCTGAGAACTAACTTCCGAAGCTTAGCTGTTGGGATTGCAACTTTTCAAATGTATTGATATTGGCATTTCACACTTGACAAAAACTGTATTAACCTTTTAAAACATATTTGGAAACTTCTGACTATTATACTTTTATTTTAAATGTGAGTATTGTTTCTTGCAAGTCAATATGGTGCCTGGTATTCTTTTGCAATGAGTTTTTGATGTTGTCTCATCAGCCCGTATGTGATTTTATACTTCATTATTGTTCAGAATTGTCTCCTTTGATCTATCTGAAATTTGTCCATTCTTTTTTTGGGGAGAAGAATTAAGGGAAGCATCTCATGCATTCTTTTTGTCTGAAGCGTGCTTTCTAATTTTCTGTACTAAAAGTTGAAATGAGCACATTAAGGACAAGCACCAGAATGTTCATTTGATGCCAGTGGACATCTCAATTAGTTAAAATCTACTCTTTTTTTGTAGGGTGGGAAGGAGCATGGTGTTCCAATACTGATCTCTGAAATCCATCCTGGACAGCCTGCTGATCGATGTGGAGGACTGCATGTTGGTGATGCTATTCTGGCAGTAAATGGAGTTAATCTAAGAGATGCAAAACACAAAGAAGCTGTAACTATTCTTTCACAGCAGGTCAGTTGGGACCTGTTAACCATAGGCACGTTTAGGTGCTTCCTGTGTTCTGCTTTTTTAATTACCTTGAATTGTAATGTTTTCTGTTATGCTAAGCTACAGCCATTCCTGAAACTGTATTACACTAAATCCTCTCATTTCTTGCAGTTGGGTTGGTACTGGTTTGGTTAAAAACAGATACTGGCTAGTGATTCCTCAGTAAGGCTGATGGAAATCAGCTTGCTGCATTGTCCCACAGCGAGAACTATTTGGTGATATACATCTCAGTCTTTTATGACTGATCAGCTCCAGCCAAAAAATGTTTGTGGTCTAGAATCTTCTTCCTGTCTTGCTTCCCATTTTCAGGCAGTTACAGGTGAACTTAATTTCTCAGAAAACTTACTTAATAGGAGTCAGTTTAAGATGTGTTGGCACATAACTAAGAAATTCAGATCACTTTGGTAAATCTTAACTACAGAGGTGTATTTCTTCTGTTAGTAAAACCTTAATCCACATACATATCCGAAATATTCAACACAACTGGGAATGTGTTCACAGCAGTAAAATGTGTTTGGTTTAGTAACCTGGCTCATCTTGCAGAGCTGTGCAGTAGGAATTAAATTTGTAATTTCTGTTGCATTGTAGAGAGGTGAGATTGAATTTGAAGTAGTGTACGTTGCTCCAGAAGTTGATTCAGATGATGAAAATGTAGAATATGAGGACGAGAGTGGACACCGTTATCGTTTGTATCTTGATGAATTGGAAGAAGGTGCGAATTCAAGTTCTAATAGGAAAGATGCAAATGTGGACGTCAAGCCCTCACAAGGTAAACCTTCTAAAATGTGTGACGTGCAGTTTAATTCTGAAGTCTCAATATGCAAACCAATTTCTGTAAAATACTGTTTTTATATTCGTTGTAAAATCAATCTACTTTTAATTCAATTAACCTTCTAGTAGGCTGTCAGCTCTTTGGGCTGGTCCCTCACTTCCTGGCCTGGTTTACTTAGATACAGCTGAATTAATTGAATTCATTGGGGGCGGGAGGATGATCACCTTTCCCCAAATGTTGAAATTCAAATTTGTTCTTACCTTTTCCTTATCTTTAGTCTAGGAGTAGTTAAATTCCCTTAACGCTTTATGTTGTTGACTTCTTCAAATATACTTTTGAGATCAGAGGGCTATAGAAAGGCTTCCTGTTTTCCTGGTGTACTGTGTTTTGCTAAAAAGCCTATTAGCTCTTCTTGTAGTAGTCGTTCCGACAAACTCTTCAGTTTCTGATGTAAGACTCACAGCTCTGACCTTCTCAAGATTGCTTCTCTTCCTTAAATAAAACTTCTTTTTAACTTGCAGTGTTTGATAAGAAGCCAAGTATTGACGGACATGAAAACGGAGACCTGGGGAATTCAGTTGAAGCTCCTTTAGAAGACACTGCACCCAAATTAGCCCGTTCTGCTGAGTCCTTATCTTAAAAACAAACAGACAAAAATCAACTGGACAGATCCCATCCTTGGGAACAACTGATAATCAATACTGACTGCTCCAAGTTGCGTATAGTAGTGTAGGTTGTAAAAGGATGATTAAATGTCAAAGGGGACTGTCTTACTGTTGCCTGGAACAAAGGCGGTTACCTCAGGGCTTCATTGTGAGCAATTTTAAACGTGGAAAACTGTCTTTTGCGTGACACAGTAGTTATCTAACCTATGGCATGGGAAATGAATTTTCTTTCAATAATAAGCACCAAAGTGTGGGATTTCTAAAAAGGATAACCTCGGTACAGTCAGCTTTTAATCTCCTTGATGTCCCCAAGGAAGTAAGAGTCAGATGTGTCCTGCTTCATTTTGACCCTTTTGATGTTTTAAAGGAACAACCGGTGGTCAGCTTGGTGTGAAACTAGCTTTAACTCTGAAGGGTGAAGGGGTGGGGAATGGTACCGTTGCATCCATGAGTTTTGTACCTTAGGATTTTTGAACTGCAACTTCTTAAAAAAAAGCTTTTTTTTTTTTTTTTTTTTCCTCAAAACAGCAAAAATCAAAACTTCTATTTGAGCAAAGACCATCAAACCCCAGCCAGGACAGGGACATCCTTGCTGATCGGGATCCTTCCACCCATAGTCATTTTAGGAGTGAGATTTTTGGTGGTGTTGTTTCAATGAATTCACTGCCAGTTGTTCCATTTGAAACTTGCTCCAAAAGTACTTAAATAGAGTATTATGGGGTTTTAAAAGCAAAATTAGTTTAAAAAATACTCGCAATTATGTGGGCCCTCTGGGTTTGTTTGTTTTGGTTTTTTTTTAGTATCGTCAATTTAGCATTCATTCTTGGATGGGTGTAATTACTGCTAATAGGGAGTGGTTTGATTTGGTCATCATTAGCTTGACCTTATGAAATACTGAGTGCTTTTGGTGGGTACTGAACATATTCATTTCACATGAAAATAATGTTTAAAGAAGAGAAAGTTGAGTGCCCAGTACTTTACAGGAGGTGCTCAGGATCATACGGGGTCTGGCCCTGTCTGTGTTGTGTTGTAGCGGTTCGTATTAACCTGTAACTGTCTTCATGTTGGGACAACACGTTACTCCTTTTGTAAGAGCATTGTATCTTAAAATAGCTTTGAATTGGTGGACATCTAAAGGCCCACAGCACGGCTGCAGGTGGGAACGCTGAGGGTGGTTTCTTGGCCAGTTTCTTGCAGTCCCTTTGTAGGTGGTTTGGTGAAACGCAGCGCTGTCCACATACAAGCTCTACGTTGGAATTGTGTTTATGATTTCAGCTTTCTTGTTCACCCCTCTGCGGGCCATTGAACTGTAATGTGACAAGATTTTGTACCTTGAGAGAGGAACTCGTGTGAAAAGACATCTTTGCAGGTGTTACTGTGTAGGATGCACGTACGTAAGGAAAAAAATAAACCTCCAAGGCCTTTAGAGTAACATCAACTAATCTTATGTTCTAAATCGTGATGTAGAACACAGTTACTTGTTTCTCCTAGGAGCACTATATATATATGTTTATAGAAAAAGCCTAAAAATGTATATACTTTATTCAGAGATTTTGCTATTTATAAATCCTTAACTTGGCTATTTACATGATGGTTTTGTGGATGTGTGTGTGTGTGCGCATGAGTTCCACTTACCCAGTGGAATGACATTATGTGGTTCATTTTTTATAATAGCCTTTGTCATACAGCATACTGTTGAAAGTTTTTCAAATAGTTGAGGCTGTACAGTTTTCACCAAACAGAAACTAGTGTTTAAAAATAAAGCTGTGTGAGGAAGAGACAGCAACATAAGGCAGGCATGTTTCTTTTTCTGAAGCTTCAGAAACCCAAGGACGTATCGGTTGTGTGTTGGCAGGTGAATCCGCTGCCATAACTTTCCATCCACATCTGTGGTTTTCCCACAATTACTCAAGCAGAGTGTGCTCTGAAACTGTGGCCTGCAACGCTCAGTGTCCTCTCTGTCAGCAAGGACACTTCAAAGCCAAGTAGTGATCTTCTTGCCTTGGAAAATCCTTGCTGTATGAAATCTTGCTGCGGTTGTAAGAAGCGATGCTCATCTAACTAGTCCAGTAGCTTTGAAAAAAGGCATTAAATTTGTCTGTAGGGTTTCCCTTTATTTGAGGGAAATGTGAAATTTTTAATTTGTTTGTTCTTCCATACTTCTTGGCACACCTTATTTTCCGCTTAATGTTTTTGATCAGTTTTAGCCTGAAGTGGGAGGATGTTTCTAGGGTTATTTTCCTGACGTTCCTTGTCCACCAGTTTCTCGTGTTGCTCTGCTCTTTTCTTCATCTTCTGGAAGTTGCTGGACCCTTTCTCTGCTCTTACCTTTTCTATTTTTAACCTATGTATGAGATCCACAGAAGGAACAGTTGCTGAGGAAAATGACTAGGAGTAGACAAATCATGTAGCAGTAAATTATCACCAGAGTTCCTTCCCTGCAGCTTTTATAATCTTTGTTTAAAAGACTTGAATGGGAGGGTTTTGCTCAGACACCACAGTCTGTCTCCATGTACTCCATACTTCCTACCAGCTGATTTCCCATACTGGTTTATTGTAGTCATACTGAGATAGAGATTAATATTTAACCTGAGAAAAGCTTTGCAAGTTGAGATTTCCAGATTCAGTAGACAAGTGTGAATTCTTCCTTTTTTCAGTAACTGGAAGACTCAGTCCTGCTGATTCCCAGAGGTTGAACGAGTTAGGCTTGGAAGAATTTCCAAGGAAAGTCAGTATTCAGACTTCATTTTTATTTTTTAAAGTGTAAAATGGTTTACTTGTGTGTATATATATTTTTACTTTTAAAAAATAAAATGATATTCTAAAGAGAATTTTGCAAATTTTTTTTTAGTAGCTGATTCCTTGCCTATTACAAAAAAATCTTCAGTGAGACAATTGTATTTCAGGCTCAAGGTGGTCAGTGTTTGTTGGCGTCTGGGACCAATGTTAATTCAGAGCATGTAAGTTAAGGAAAGTGCTTTCTGGCAATAAATTTAACTCTGATCAAAGGCTGTATGTAGTATTTCCTTTGTAGAAGTGTATTCTTGGCAGTGCAGAGGGCTTGTACCCGCCCCAATAGATGTTAATCCACAGTTGTATCAAACAGAATTCAGGTATTTATTTATTCTATCTGTCCAAACGTTATTCCATCATGGATTAATCTCGTTTCTGTAGCAGATAGAACATTTTTGCAAAAAATGTATACACCCAGTTAAGCTGAATACAATATATTTTTATTAGCCTGTAAATAAATATACTCTTCTGCATCGTGGTGATTTCTGCACCTGGTTCTGACTGGTATTTCATTTCCTTCTGGTTTTATATATAAAATGCAGGCACCCAACCCTGTGTATGATTGTTTTCTGTGAAGCGTGTAGCCAAAAAGCTAAAGTGAAAAAAACCACAAAACTACATACCACAAAGTTGGACGTTAATCCCGTTTTAGCCAGCGATGGCTAATAGCAAAGTATGTTTCTAAAAAGGCAGAGTTGTAGGACATGTCTCAAATTGAATTATTTGAGATGCATTTTCTGCTGGATGTTTTTCAATAAAAGAAAAAAAAAATATTTGCAGTATCTGGCTGTATAATAATACCATAAGTACGCTGAAGCCTTTGGCTAAGAGGAGCTATAAAGACTCAGACTTGTCAAGGGATTAAGTCATTCAGGTAAAATGGTGGAAACTGCCTTTTTTCTTTCTTCTGTCTTTTTTGTTGGTTTGTTTTCCATGCATTAGGAATAACGAGTATATTCTAATTTTTCCACTGAAATTACACTTAGCTTTAAGTTACAATTAAAATCTTTTTGTTCAGATGAAGTGTCTGTTTTGTGTTCTAAATTGTATTTTTTTTTTTCAAAAAAAAAAGCAACATCTTTCCCCCGTGTTTGAGTGGTTGTCTTGCCCTAAGGTGTCAAGTTCATCTGGATGAACAGAGCTCGAGTGAAAGGTGATGGTGTGGGAACTGCAGCAGTAGTGTCATTATGGCAGTAATTAAGGACTTCTGGAGAATATGTACGTAGAGAGTAGAAGACTCTGAGGGTTGGAACTGTCTCAGCAGACAAGACTGAGTCACATTGGATGAAAAGGTGTGCAATGTATAATTGGTGAGGGCTAGATCTCTTATAATAAATCTAGTAATGATTTATTGTTTAGTTCTGTAATAGAAGGGTTTAGATGGCAGGTGGAAGGAAGAAGAAAAGGAGAGAAAACTTAGCTGTCATAAAACAGGGAAAGGATTAGTCATAATCATAAATGAAGTTGGAAATGGATGCGGAAACAGGAGGAAAAAAATCTGTCTCGTCTGGGGTCAAGGAAGATCATTCAAGAATCATAGAATCACAGAATGGTCAGAGTTGGAAGGGACCTTAAAGATCATCAAGTTCCAACCCCCCTGCCATGGGCAGGGACACCTCTCCCTAGAGCAGGTTGCTCCAAGCCCCATCCAGCCTGGCCTTCAACACTTCCAGGGATGGGGCATCCACAACTTCCCTGGGCAACCTGTTCCAGTGCCTCACCACCCTCACAGCAAAGAACTTCTTCCTAAGATCTCATCTCAATCTCCCCTCTTCCAATTTAAAACCATTCCCCCTCGTCCTGTCACTAGACTCCCTGACCAAGAGTCCCTCCCCAGCTCTCCTGGAGCTCCCTTCAGATCCTGGAAGGCTGCTCTCAGGTCACCCCGGAGCCTTCTCCAGGCTGAACAGCCCCAGCTCTCTCAGCCTGTCCTCACAGCAGAGGTGCTCCATCCCTCTGATCATCTTGGTGGCCCTGCGCTGGACCTGTTCCAACAGTTCCATGTCCTTTCTATGTTGAGGACTCCAGAGCTGGACACAGGACTCCAGGTGGGGTCTCAGGAGCACAGAGCAGAGGGGGAGAATCCCCTCCCTGGCCCTGCTGCTCACACTTCTTTTGCTGCAGCCCAGGCTGGGGTTGGTTTCTGGGCTGCCAGCGCGCACTGCCGGCTCATGGGGAGCTTCTCATCCATGTTTGTGTCCCAGTACCCGACTGAAGGCCCTCAGGGCTGCTCCTAGTCACCCCACTCAGTGAACAGTTCTCTTCTTTCCCAGAGATCTACACGTGACAGAAAAGAGGAGAAGCGCTTCCTGACTCGGGATGCATATAAGGAGTCTTTTTTTTACTGATTCTTTTCAGGTCATTGGGCTGAGATTTTAAAGTTACCTAAAATATTTCAAATTGTCTTTTGTCCAGAGTATGTCTTTTCCCAATGATGTGATCTGCCATTCTTTAGAAACTGTACAGGCTTCACAGTTGGAGGGGAGCCCGGGAGTTTGCTGGCTTCAAAAAAAATAAAAAAAATGAGTATTTTTTAATTATTTTTTTTTCCTTAACAAGGCAGTTGTTGCTTCCTATGTTTCAGAGTAGCCTTGTCCTGTCTGTGATTGCTGGTGCACCCCTGCTGCAGGGGTCAGAGGTGCTTTGGTGTCTGTTCCTGCTGCCCGTGCCTGTGCTTTGCTGGGCAAATGGGGCTTCCAGGCCAGATGGATGGATAAGACCAAGCTATATTTTTTGAGGGTTTTCCCTTTTTATGGGAAAACTTCAGTCACTTTGGAAAATTTTCCACAGGCTTTCCAAGTGTTTAATGTCAAAATTATTGGGCGTCTTTTTGTCAGCCTTCTGCCTACCATGTGGAAACTCGTCAGCTGCACCAGAAGAAATGTTGGAGCTGTCAGAGCATTGAAGGCTCTGCAGGAGGACGCTCTTCCAGTCCCTCGTGCAAGGTACATGAGAAGGCCATTGATCCCTAGGAAAAGAATGCGGGAAATCCAGGTTGCTCAGGGAAGTTATTGATGCCCCATCCCTGGAAGTGTTTAAGGCCAGGCTGGATGGGGCTTGGAGCAACCTGCTCTAGGGAGAGGTGTCCCTGCCCATGGCAGGGGGGTTGGAACTTGATGATCTTGAAGGTCCCTTCCAACTCTGACCATTCTATGATTCTATGAAAACGGGCTGGAATTGTACCAGTTTTCCTTTGTAACTTTCTACTGGAGATAGTGATCACGTTTTTGTATTTCTTCAAATTTCCTTTTTTGGGATGCAGAAGTGCTGCTCCTGAACCGCAGCCTGAGCCATCTCCCCAGCATCCCCTCCATCAGCTGGGCTCTGCTGCCTGGTGTTCAGCAGCTGCGGCTCCAACAGGAGGTTGGGAGAATGTGAAAACAAGCAGAGTGAAAGTACAGGCATTCACAGACTTGTTTTTATTGCCCTTAGTGCTGGAACTCAGAGATGCCCAGGAGACATCTGGTAATTTTTCCATTGAATTTCAAGTCTTCAAATTGTTATATATATATTATGTAGATCTCCGTAATCCTGTTGATTTAAATCTTAGTTTTCCTGTTAGACACCTAAATGCTTGCAGAGTTATTGCTTCTGTGGAGTAAAACAGAACAGTGTGAAAATATTTTTATCTAATGATATTTTAATTGCTGTTGTCCAGGCACTTATGTTTATTATCAATTTTTTTAGGGGAATGGAAGCTATAACAGCCATGCTACTGAACCAGAGTAGTTATGTATCCAGTCCCCTGGGTGTACACTGCTGGAAATGTCCTTGGCCTGAACATTCTCCTTCCAACAAGAAATGGATGTCCCAGTTCACTCCCTGTTGGAACAACCTGTGGTGAGTTTACTGCTGCTGAGTCTTCCTCAGCTAAGGGTGGATGAATGAGGCTGCTGGGGGTTGCCTGTGCTGATCTTATAGGATCAGAGCCTTTGGGTCACAGCCACAGAGGCACCAGGTCTTCCTGGTTTCATTTATAATATACGTGGATATTTATGGTTCTATGGGAGGGATTTTAGGTGGCACTATGATGGCACTTCAGTGGTGACACGCCTCAGCTGCTGAGCCTTGACAGCCTTGAGCTTGAAGCTGAGGAGTGGACTTTTTATATCTGCTAAATGAGGATTTTTATGTAGCTATCAAATGAGTGTCACTGCACTGTCTGCTGTTTGTTTCATCTTTTCTGTCCAGTGTGACAGTTTTGCTAAATTGTGACATAATTGCGACAGTTCAGGGAGCTAGAAGAAACTTTTCAGGTTTGTTGTACTCCTAAAGTGGTTATTCGAGTTCCTGGTCACCTATTACTAACTTTGAAACTGATTTTATGTTAAAATGAAGGACGTGGGCATGTCTATATTGGCAAGAGAGCTATGTACTATAGTAAGCTAACAAGGTTGTCTTGAGTAGTCTGGTTAAATAGAAAAGTGTATTATGAGCTATTTCAGTTTTATGCTGTTCTCAAAATCAAAACTTGTCTATTATGTAGTAATTGCAATTTGCCATCAGAATCCTAAAGTTTTTAGTGCTAGGCATTTGCATTTGTCTTTAGTGCCAAAAGGGGGCAGCGGCCTCCTTCCTATCTTTAGCATTAACCAGACCTGGAGAAAGAGAACCAGTTGTTTTGTGGGTTGTTTGGTGGTTGCTGTTTGTTTCTTTTTTAATTCAAAAAATAGAAAAATACTTTATCTGTTGGAACTGTTTCTAGCAGCATGTTCTCTTACCATAATAAACGTCCAGTCTAGTTCACATCCTGTAGCAAGTACTTTGCAGGTGACATACCTTATGGTAGAAATGGTCCTCTGTGTCTGTGTAGCATATGTACAAGCACGCACGAACACACAGAGACAATTACAATTTAATGGATTCATGACTTGTTAAAGAATGCTTAACTATCCCCATTGATTACTTTAAAAAATGAGTGCTCTGCTCTGTTGTAAGCTCACACCCAAGTGGTGAAATTTTTTATCTTTTGGTGGATGGATTAAGTGTTTCCAAGAGAAGGGACCAAATGCACTGATAAAACAGGAAATAAGACATTGGGTAGGTTTGTCTGCTCTCCTGCCTGCACCTTGCTGGTGCCCTTCAGTCATGAAGTGTAACCAGCCTCGTCACATTCCTGGCATCTTTGCTGGAGACTGTGGGGAGGAGAAGCGAAAAAAGGGAGATGATGCTTACATTTTGCTCTAGTCCAGTTTCAGACAGAAGCTTTTCGGTCAGAGGAAAGAGGAAGGTCAGTTCACATTGACCCACCGTCATCTTTTCTCTACTGCTGTTGGTTTCCAATGGCCACCAAATGGGAGTGCAGTCTCCAAACTTTATTTGCCGTCATTAACCAGGTAACCGGGGGAACTTGTCAGTCAAATGTTCTGTGGCATAAAATATTGATGTCCCTGGTGCTGGTCCTTACACAGTGAACTGATTGTACTCTAAACAAGGGCAGGACGGGGTGTAAGTTCTTCTGTCAAAAATTTAGCTATATAAATTACATACATACCCTAAAGGGTTATCTTTACGAATGCCACCTGCTAGGCATTTCTAAGATAGTAGGAAAGTTATTGCTGCATTGTTACCAAAAGTGTGGCTCGTTTTGCACTGGGGGATGTCTGAAAAGACTTGTCCTGTCTTTGGTGATGGGATGCCGAAAGCGCTTGGATATGTGTGGAAGTTACGTGACCTGTCCACAACCTTTCCACGTATGACTCTGGCACTCCCATATAACAGCCATGCTTTATCCGGGTCACCTTATTCAAATTTTATAAAACTGTCTGTCAGAACAGATGGTGTCACTTAAGGATAAAAAGCTTAGCCATAGATGTGAAGAAAAGCTGCCTCTTCAAGTGAGGTCTGCTCACCCGTCCTAGTCTTTATCGCCTCTGTCTTCTCTCCCTGCACGACAGAGGGCTTTTCGCGGGTTTACCATTGGCGTTTTCAAAGGCCTTTGCGTTCTTGCGTGGGCTTGATTTGTTGCTACGCCTCTAGGACAAGTGGTGGCATCTCTGTCTGGTTCAGTTTGCCCATCCAGGAGATGGTTGCCTGGCCCGCAGAAACTAAGATGTGTAAAATACGGTTGTAAAGGCAGAAGTTTCTAGTACGTGCTCAAGCACTAAATCATTCAGATTAGAGGCTGGGTAGTGGGGTAGTCTTTTCTGGGTAGTCTTTTCTCCCCTTCCCCCTCTACTCTGCGCTTGTGAGACCCCACCTGGAGTCCTGTGTCCAGCTCTGGAGTCCTCAACA
>VXBW01006787.1:502530-549490 GCA_013400375.1 Thinocorus orbignyianus
TGATTCTATGATTCTTCCATGGAAGCCTCACTGGCTTTCTCTGCTGTCACTTCCTGAGGAGGAGGACTTCTGATAAGCTCCCTGCCATGGGTCAGGCTTCAGCCATTATTGTATATTTCTGTATTTTTTTTGTATTAAATTGCTCCTAGTGTTTCTCTTAAGCCTAGAATTTTGGCATTACTTTTTTGGCTACCTTCTAGTAAGCAACATGTTGTGTGTTTCTAAAGTGTATTATTGTCTCTTGGCATCTGCTCCAACCAAGAGAACCTTGCGGGGTTTGAGTAATTTGTTGCCTTCTAAATTTTCTCACTCTTCTTCCTAGCTCAGTCTTACAGAAGGAAATGCTGGATATTTAGGAATACTGTTGCTCTTTGGGTGAGCAGATAAGGTAGAGCATTCAGGGAACTTTTGCAGTGTGTTCTGGTAAAAAATTTGTCTAGTCAAAATTATATGTTGCTGAGGTCAGTTCAGGGTAGTTCATGAGGACGCAAAAGCCTCAGGAACAGCACTATGTCACATATGTTGGCTTATATTTTTCGCTACACTGAAAAATTGTGTTGTGCTTTAACTTAATCAAGTTTTTTCCTTCCTGGATTTCTCTTTTTAATACCTGTGGCTGTATGAAAATAAAGAGGATGATAATCTCCTGAATGTCAGATGGCGGCTCAGTAGCTGTGTTGCAAGGGGCCGAATAAATAGTGAATTAACCCAGGACAAGAGTTACTGGATAACCTCTGCGTACTCTAGATGGAAAATGCAGACTTGCAGACACAAAATGTGAGGCCAAGCCTAAACAGATATGGTGAAGTTTGAATGCAAAAGTCTCCAAATTCTCATGTCCAGACTATACAATGAGATATAGCACAGAAATTCAGGTGCTAGGCGTCCTCCTTATCATGGATAATGTGAGTTTTCTCCAACTAAGGATGTCTTCCCTCTTGGCTTTATCTAGTTTAGAAGTACTTTATCTGACCCCTTCTCGCATGTCCTTAATGGATGGTAGGACTGTACCGGGGGGGCCGTCAAAAAAAGAAACCCTCAGGAGAGGCTTCTATTTTAAGTTTGAAAGTGATTGTGCAGAAATGGCACCTTTAAATAAGTATGTTCCTTGAAACTTATTCCATCTTCAATAATTCATAGCTGTTACTGCTGCTTCCTCATATGTTGCTAGTCTCGTTAACCCATAATGTGTCGTATGGTTGGACTCGATGATCTCAGAGAGGTCCCTTCCAACCATGAAAATTCCATGATTCTGTGATTCTCTAACCCCACACAGCTATGGGAGGGTAATTTTCAGTACAGGTATCAAAAACACTCATGAGTTTCAAATGAAATGCTACATTCTGCTTTCGTTTGCCCCATGCTGTACTATCACAGCAGAGGTTGGAGATCAGTACAAGCTTACATCATTGTTGACATTGAAAAGAAAAGGGCAGTATGGAATTTTTATTATGGAAGATAATAGGGAGGAAAAAAGGAATGCACCAATACAACCTTGCCATTCCTGGGATCCGGACTATTTACAGGCTAACCATCTACTCACTGAGCAAACCTGGTTTTGGGGAGGGGGTGAACAGAATAATACTGATGGATTTCTACCAGGTTACTTTTCAGTAGGTGCCTGACCCTGCAGGACTTCTGTGGGACCACTGGCTCCTTCCTTACAAGTCACAAAACTCCTGCTTGTTTTCTTGGGTTTGTTACTTGCCTTCCTGAATGGAATTAGAACTCCCCGGAGAAAAATAACTGGCTTGCTTTCCCTTTTGCAAAAGCCATGATGCAGGCAAATAACTGAAAATTAGCCACCTCAGCGGTGAATTTGTATGCGTGTTTTTGAAGGTGTTGTTTAAGTGCAATGTTTGAAGGTCAGAGGATGTTACTGTAAAGAGTGTAATGTGGCAGTAGTGCTTCCTTGCTGCGGTTTTGAGATCCCTCAGAAATTGTAAGTGAGTCCTCGCATCAGATGATTGCTACCTGTATCATACAGGTACAAGACTGGGGATGCCACAGCAGAACTGAGATGAGGGTTTCCCTTAACGCTTCTCCCACTCAACAGTGAGTGTGGGTCAGTCATGGGCTCTACTAGTTCACCTGGTCACCTGGTTTGCTCTGTGTTGCAGATGCAGGTTGACCACCTGAGCGCTGAAAGGCCTCTGGTGTGTTCTCCAACTTTCTGCATGGCCACAAGACCATTTTCCTCCAGTGCAATGGAGATGAATCCTGGAGCAGCTCAGCTTCTGGTAATGTGTCTGGACAGTCTGGTAGTGATGGAGAAATGCTGGGGAGGGTGCAGCAAGCCTTGCCATATGTCTATGTGGGACAGGAGCCTCTAGCACAATGGGAAAACAAATCATAGGTGTTTTAATGGTGCTGATCCACCAAACAGTTAAGCACAGTTGGGTGTCTGCTCCTGTAATGGGACCTAGAGCCTGATATCCCCATCCTGTGTTGGAAATACTTCATGCCTCAGATGAGCTCTGCTAAAATCTGCCCACAGAATGGAGAACTGCCACATGGCAGTTAGTGGGGAAAATCTGAAGAAAATCTGCATTAAAAACTCAATCTTCCCAGGGTTTAGCCATGCCAGTAATGCAGGCAGGCCATGGGATGCACAACCTGCTTCTAATGGCTGGAATCCAACCTCAAGGGTGGGTTGTTTTTTTTTTAAAAGAATGAAGCAGTGATCTCTTATTTTAAAACACACTGGTGCTATGGTGCTAGAGGCATTGCTGTGACCACTGCCACGTTAGGTCAGTGGTTACAGTACTCATCAGACACAGGGGGATGCAGGTTGGCCTCGATTCTTTTCCTGCCTTCCCCCATCTATGCGGAGGCTGTGGTAGCCAGTGGGCTACTGAGCTGAGCACAGTGCAAGGCGGTGGAAGCCACCTTGTGGAAGCTGTCTGGCAAGGGAGGTGAGGCCAAGAATTTGATCCAGAGAAAGAGAGTAAAAAGAGAGCAGATGGTGCTATGAATGAGTGAGGAGGACATCTGTGGAGCTGGGGAAATCCTAGTTCCAGTCTGCAAGTCAAGGACTAATTTTAATCTATTGCATGTTGGATGTAAAGGTTCTGGTAGGTACAAAGGGAGAGTTTCACATCTGGTGTTAAAACTCTAGAAAAAAATTCCAGGAAAATACTATTTAGAATTAGACTCAATAGGAAAAAAAAAAGTCTTCATATTGAGTGTCAGAAAGGTACTTGATGGAAGAAATGAGAATTTGCAATCAGTTTCCCAGTCTAAAGGGAGGAAGCAAAGAACACTTGGATTTTTGTTGCAGTGTTTCAGGAACTTTTGTTATTGTTTTCTGTGGGATTTTTGGTTTGTTTCATTTTTAAATATTAGGCACTCACTTGAACCGTGTGCTAAGCTCTCATTTTTGGTTTTCGGTTGTACATCACCTTTTACACTTTTCTTACTTCCAGAACCTTCTTCAGTCCCCTTGGAGATGTGCAGTTACAATGCCTGACTGTTCCTGCCCCCAACTGCAGCTGGGACTGATAGAGGTTAGTGCTGTCATCAGTTAATAGTTAACCTTCTTGTGAACTCTGGCTCAGTTTTACCCTTCCAGCCCGCTGGGAATGCCTGCTCAGGAAAAAAGTTTGGTACGGAAATACTATTGGAAGTCTCCATTGTCCAGAGGGTCAGACTCTGCTCTCACAGTCTCTAGAAACAGTGAGAGAACAAGAGGAAATGGGCACAAATTTGAACATAAGAAGTTCCATCTAAACATGAAGAAGAACTTTGTCTCTTTGAGGGTGGCAGAGCCCTGGAACAGGCTGCCCAGAGAGGTGGCGGAGTTTCTGTCTCTGGAGATATTCAAAACCCACCCAGACACATTCCTGTGCAACCTGCTCTAGGTGGACCCGTTTTGGCAGGTGAGTTGGACTAGATGATCTCCAGAAGTCCCTTCCAGCCCCGTATCATTCTGTGATTGGAGAGACCCAGAGCTAACTCAGCCCTTCCAAGTATTTAAACGTCTTAAAATGGGGCATATGTTAAACTTCACTGTGGAAGGAAGAGTTTTAAATGTGTGTGGTTTGATATGGCTGCCTGTGTTATACCTGCAAATGGTTTTGATTGATGGTGAGAAAAGGCTGATGTAGACAAACCAGAGTTTGATGTACCAGTATGTGGAGAGCCATTCAGAAAAGGACCATGAGGATGAGCCACTACCACTGGGAATATTTAGGCAGTCCCCTTTCATTCCCACAGCAGGATTTAGTATCTTCACCACTGTCAAGATAGAGAGACTACTCAGGTAGGAAGTTCCCCGGCATATCTACTTCCAGGGTCACTAAAAAATTCCTGTTTCCTAGGCTGAGGTGGAGAAGCCCAAGGCTTTTTATGTTAACCCCCTCGACAGTCATTTAGATACGAACCATAAAGCACCAGAGCAATGGCTGGGGGCTGTGAGCAACCACCAGAGCTGGCCCACTGCCCCTGTTCCTGACACCCTTAACCCACGATGACACAGGGAGGACGATCTGGGGGTTGGGGATTTATTTGAAGCTATGTTTTCGCAGTTTTGCAGGGCTGTTTTTTTGGGGGCTTTGTTGGGGTGGAGGGCTGGGGACGAAGGCAAGGTTCAAATTGAGACCCAGCTTTTTATGATGGGTTTGAATGGTAGCAGAAAGGGCCACGTGCTACCATGGACACTTTGACACTTGCAGCACATTGCAGATGCCACCTGCTTTGTGCTAAAGGTTTATTATAATGCAAGCAGCATCGTCTGCTGCCTGGTGCCATCGCACTGCTGCCTTACCTAGGTATCTCATGAGGTGGGGAGTAGCCCTGATTAGCTGAACGCTGCTTGTGTGTCAAGTGACAAGTCAGGTTAATGAGCTGTGTGGGTGGAGTATTGGTTTCAGGCTCATCAGGAGGGCGGCCTCATCCTTTCCTCAATTATATACATCCAGCAGCGGCGCTGGGCGCAGACGTCTGTTCGTGGGCGCTGCTTCTCTAGAGCTTACGGACGGAAAAGCTGGGCTAAATGGGGCACTGAGAGAATCTTTTTTTAGCCTCTCTCTCACCCTGGGACTGGGAATTGTGGCAGTGCAACTGGTACTTTAGTGGGGCGTGTGAGAAGAGTGGGTGTGCGGCGGCGAGCGAGCCGCCGAGGGAAGCAGCAGGGCTGTGTGACTGACTTACAAATACCAGCGTTCTTTATTTACAGAGACATGTAAACAACAGAAGGTAAACAACACCGCCCAGCTCGCTCTCACAAACAGGCTGCTGCTGTTTCACTTCAGGACCTGAGGTGTTTTAGACATTTCACAGAAACCGTATCGACAGCGAACACAGGAAGGCGACCAGGTTACCTCCACTCGGGAATTCGTACGGGAATTGCATGCACGGCGCGGCAGTCTGAGGGAATGGCACCACTCGAGGCCACAGGAACCCACGAAGAGCTTGCCTTAAGGTGGGATGTGGCTGGAATTAGCTGTATCTGTGAGTAGTATCGCTGCAACAAGTGTGCTGCAGCACTTCAGATCCAACCAAGGATCTGAAACCATGTTGGGAATGGACCACAAATCTTTGTTGTGTCCATTGCGAATTATCCCTAGTTTACTTACATGCAAGGAAAGGGAGGGCCTTCAGACACAGATTCTCTCAAAGCTTAGGTTTTACTAGTCTCATTTCCCCACCCTTGTTCTTTCAACATAGCACTGTTCTTTCCTAGAAATATATATCGTTTTTTGACATTTTAAGTTCAAAGTGATGCTCCAATCACTGCAGGCAGAAGGGCAGGGGCTGGTCCCAGTTGCTACCAGAAGCTGGTTTGCTTCAACGAGACCACTGCTGAGAGAGGAGCCAGCTACTGTGTGCTATGTCACACCCATCCCCACACTTTTTCAAGTTTGTCCAAAAACAGAATCAAGGGTCATGTTAGCTGCAAAAGGAAAACTATTTGAAAACAATTGTGCTGATCTGCTGTCTTACAAATTTAACTGCAACAGTAAGCCATACATACACTGTGTTTTACTTAGTCAAGATATTTCAAATGGAAGCGTTGCACTAAATTTGTAAGACAGAAAAATACCTGGTGGAACAATTAAGAGTTCAGGAAATTGGCTGCTTTGTGTCAAAGAACAAATTTCCTTATAGTTTAGCAGCAAAAACGTCAGCGAGGGCTTGAACAGGATTTAATTCTCAGCTGCAAATTCACATTTTGGTTCCACACTCACTTCGTAGAAAAAACCCCACAGATTGACAGTTGTTTGGTTTGTTGTTTGATTTTTTTTTCTTTTTTTTCTATTGCAGGGTGCTCACCATGGCTTGAACCCAAAACTGGTTTCAGCCCTTCTACCTGTTTCTAATAGGAATAGCAAATTAAGCAGGCTCAGCTCATACAGTAGGTCACATTCAAGCATGTAAGAATTACTGCTAAAAAAGCAGCTGGGAAGATGGGTTTGAACACAGTCTTCAAATGCTCAGCTGCCCTCTCTTGTGCACTTTATGCTTCAAGTAGTTTTACTTCTTTTATCCTCCCAGTCAGAACCACAGTGATTCCCTCTCTTCAGTTATCGTAGGAAAGGAGATGAATCACCACAACGGTAAGATACACCATTTACAGCTGCCGGTACAACAGCAGGTAAAATAAAGACAGAGAAGGAGGCCTGTTTTTCTTAAATAGGCATTTTCTGTAATCCTTTCAGTCCCCCAGGTGGAAAGGAAACTTAAGAAATTTTCCTTAAATAAAAGCTATGTACAAATTGCACACGTTGCAAAATGGAGCACTGAGATCAGTTACAGAAAATAAGATGTACAGTCTTCACTGATAACATCTCTCTTGCTATAAACAGTGATAAACAGCATATGCTTTCTTCAGATGTCAGAACCCAGCAAGACTGCAATATTATGTATACAGGGCTTGTTTGCCTTCTGCCTCCCGCGGCAGAGCCCCCCTCCAAACTCTGTTTTGGCTTCAGGAAGCTGTGCAGTGACGTCCCTCCCGCTCGGCAGATCACAGGAGAGCTGTCATCGCTGTCTGGCTTATTGGCTTTAGGCAGTCTCTGGGCGTGGAGTAGCCCTCGCTGCCCAGGGCGTTGGGCTGGGGTTTCTGGTAGTCCGTGCTGTAGCTCACGGAGGTCAGAACACCGTTAACTTTGGGCTTGTCGTAGTTTGTGACACTCTGGGGTGTCTGATAGTCTCCGTTCCTGAGATCGCTCTTACACGAACTGGAGAAGCTGCTGGCGGAAAGGGAGTGTTTCTGGGAGGAGGCGACGGGGACGTTGTAGCCGTTTTCAGAGGGAAAATTCTTTTCCCTGGTGATGTGCCGCTCGATGATGGGGGTGGCGTATTCGGGCTCTTGGCTGGCCAGGGGCAGAGCGTACTCGTGCCGGGTGGCTCTGAGGGGACAGTGATAGTGATTTTCCAACTCTGAACTTCCTCTTCTTCCTTCACCTTCCGTGTCCATGGGTCTAAAAGTAGATCCTTTCCGTGTTACCGTCCCAGTCCCAATCATGAGAGGCTGCTGATAATCTAAAAGGAAGCATGAATTGCTCAATAAGCCAGAGATAAATTACTTTATGTATCCAAGACTTTGATAAGTATTTTATGTTGAAAAATTACTCGTATCAACCACGTGGTTATCAGGGATGTGAGGAAGGAAACCCTGCCCCAGCACCAGTCCTGTAACCTCCTTCATTGCAGAGTGTGGCAGAAACTCCTTCCTGAAGGAGCTCCAATCTTACCTCCCTTTCCCTACTCCTTCCTTCCCTTTTCTTACCTACCCACTCAAATAAATGAATGTCATTTCCAAAGTATACTCAAAAATCTTAGGAAAAGAGAAGTCAACAAAATACTAGCAACAAACTGGTTCTCCAAAGCAAATGCTCTACTTTTGAAATAATTAAAATGCCCAGAGGATTCTTAACAAGCCTGACCAAGTGCTGGCTTTATTTAAAAGGCATCTTGCAGTAGCTGACTAGCAAGAAGGATGAAGTTTGGCAGAACAGCAGCCGAGAGAAGAGTCAAGGGAAGTGTGAAATGTGCTAAGCCAGCTCAGCACTGCCGCTGGTGTGCGAGGGGGGACCAGCCACGGGTGGAGAAGCGGCACTGGAACTGCCAGAGGAACCAGGGTGGGTGGATGGGGATGTCACCATGGCCAAGAGGGACATGAGGGACAGGGCTGGGGCTGGGCAAACAGCAGGAGCAGGAGCAGGGCACGGGGTGGAAATGCAGCCGCAAGCAGTGCGTGTTCACAGCTCTAGCGGAGGAGGCTGATGGGCAAGAAGATCTGGGTTTTCAAAAAAACCCAGTGAAACTATTATGAGAAGATTCAGCGTTCTAACTTTCTCGCTTTGGTGCTAGTGACAATCTCTGAGGGATACATACGGTGGCCTGAACAGCTCTAGTAAATGACACTGCTAAAGTATCATGTTTTGACGCAGGCGTGAAGAAGTTAGCTCAGTTTCTGTTCTGGCATCGTGGCTCATCTGACATGAGCGTCGAATTCCATCCCATATGGCCTGTGAAATTTTTTGGCAGTTCCTGGCGGCTTCCCAAACTTCAGCACGTAGGGTGAAGGTGTTATGATATTTCACTAAGGAAGTGGTGCAGCTCTCCCTGGCATCGCTGTTGCCATCCCCAGCAATCTCCCTCGCTCGGGACGAAGCATCTCGACTGCTTCCTGACTGCCTTTGGGAACTGGCAGCCAGGGATTCAAAGGGGGAGTGGAATTTCAGGCAGCGTCTTAACCTGTATGCAATTTGCATGCCCTCTGCAATTAAATGGCACATTTCTGGGCGCTGTGTTCCTGATTTTATTTAATGTTTCCTATTTTTAAGGAGACTGTAGGTGAAACGCTAAGGCTGGGGAGCTGCCTGGCCAGGCTGAGAGTTCAGATTTCCCACGCAGGGTGGGAGGGGAGGATGGAGAGAGTAGAGGCTCCCTAGACACAGCCCGAGGAGCCAGATGACCGTGATCCATGAGCAAGCTTTATTCACTGCCTTTCCTTCATGAAATATAGCTGCTTTATAGGTTTCTACAAATTTATACTGAAAGTTTCTGTAAAGGGTTGAAATCATCTTTGAAAGATATCCAGGGCAGTACCATATGGAATTACAGTAACCATCCATTCGCTTTTTGAATCTATTTCTCTGCCAAACTTATTGGAGAGATTCTAAGGAATTTCTATGGTGTGGAGCCTGGAAACAGCAAATTAATCTTTCTGGAAGATTGCTGATCACTGATCCTATGAAATGGCTGGTCTCACTAGCCTTTCCAGACAGACTAAACTAGGCAGGGATAAGATGTGCTAAGAGGATGAATTAAAAAAAACACCCCTTTGGGATGCAAATAGTAGTGATGTGGGGATTTGCTCTATCGAAACAACAACTTGGAGCCAAGGTAGCACAGGAGAGAAGCACTGTGGTTGTTTTACTGATTCTCCCTCATCTACCTGCTTCCACTTCAGGGGGCCTTGTCTCCAAAATAGTTCAGTTACCAAGAAAGCTGCATGGGGATCTCAGCACGACTTCCAGCTGGGTGTGAAATCCCACTGCAAACCAACTAAACAAGTTTTCTATTTGCTCAGCAGCAAGGGGCATTATGTTTTGTTCCATTTCCAGAGACATTTGTGTTTAAGTAGAAACACAAAAATTAATTAGCAAAGCCAAACTATCCTATCCAAGGCACATTCCTGCCATGCATCTACGCCTGACTGCCTTCCATGGTTACCTTCAGCATAACTATTTCAGAGTCAGGCAATCTTTCCTGAAAAGTCCAAGAACAGTTTTTCAAAATAGTGGGCTTTTTTCCACTGATATATTTAGCTACTTCACTATACATCTGGGATGAACACAGATAAATCTGTTCCTGGGTCTCAGCTTGTGTGAGAGCTGGAGCTTGTAACATTGCTGGCCCATCTCTCTCCCGGTACCTGCTCTGCTTGCAGAGAGCCATCGAGACATCACAGGGGGAGGGAGAAACTGTTACCTGCCATGTCACTGGTGACCAGATCTAGTTTTTGTGATGTCTCCTTCTCATTATTATAGCTGATGGTAAATTCAGTCGACTGATGTCTAGTGAAGGGCTGCTTGATTTGTTTCCAACAACCTATGATAAAGAAAGAAAAACAGAAGGCTTATCGACAAGTCAAATGTTCTTAATCAGAAGGCTTATTAGAAAGTTTAATTTTTGGTGTACTCATTGCTGTTGATATATTAAAGTAGTTAAAAGACAAGACTAAAACAAGCTGTTTAGGGGTGGGGGGAAGCTCCCTAAATTTGGTGGGTGAAAGGGAAAAAGTGAATCATCAGCTGGGATTTCCAAGTGAAAACGAAATCTTATAGAGGACTTACTTGGCAAGAAATACTCAAACTCTGTAGGTGCCTGCACTGATGCCTTAGCAAAGTGTATCAGTAAAATACCAGCTTTAGATCAGTTACACATTTTGCCGTTGCTTAAGTGGCAAAAATAATGCTTAAAATTTTCTTTTTTAATCAGTAGACTAGCATGGCTGATGTTTCCTTGATATCTGAGCACATACCAATTAATTCGTTCTCCCAACATCCTCATGAGACAGAAAAGAGAAAACCCACCGTGTCAGGCACTTGCCTGGAGCCTGCAACAGGAGGCCTGTGGAGAGCAGGTTCGACTCCCAGCTTTCTAAGTCCCAAGCCTGGTTCGCCAGGGCTTAGGAGCTTGATTTATGAAGCATCCAAGCTACAAACGAACTGACGGGGTAAGAAGCTATATCCAGTTTCTTGGGATTTGTCCTCATTAGCAAGTGAGAAAGGATTATGATGTGACCTTCAAAAATCATATTAGCAAATATGATGTTAAGTACAAATTAATGTTCTGATGAGGGTGAGCTGCAGTGGGTAACAATGTTCTTTTCACTGACGTCAGCACCTGCTGAGGGATGAAATTTTGGAGCTAAGCTACTGCAAGGCACTTGTCAAGAGCTGTGGATTGCTTAGGGGTTTCTTTTTTGTTGGAAAGCTGAGATTCAGAAGGATATTCTTCTACAAAGATGGCAGACCAGGAAAAACAGCTAAACTCCAACTTCCAAGCTGATGGCAGCCACTGCATTAGAAAGCATTATCAAACGAGACAGATTCTCACTTCACTGGGGTTTTGCAGGCACCTCCTGAAGCAGAGTCCTCAAGCTGATCCCCTATTCGGATTTTACACGTGAAGTACAATTCAGTAGTGTTAGGTTTTATAAATATAGTCCCAACCAGGGAGGGCAGCGAGATAGAAATATTAAAGTCGTAAAAAATTATTAGCCTTTGCTGTCTTGGAGAAAAGCAATCCCCCCTGCTGTAGGGGAAAAAAAAAAAAAAAAAAAAGCAGCAATATTCTGCGAAATAGGTATTTTGGAGGAGGGAAGGAAATGGAGGGCACCTGGGGGCACTCTTACATGCTAATTTATGCGCTTTGTATAATAGATCTTTTGCTAATTGCCTTTCTGTCATAGAAACCAAATTATATTGTTTCTCAGGGCACTGTGCTAGGATGACACAAGTGGGACTATCGTTTGCTGTTTCTCTTGTATGAAGTAGTGAGTTAGAACGAGGAAATGTGGATGCTATTTCACAGGCATTTCATGCTTAGTTGCATAAACCCCCTTCCCCTTGGCCCAATGGACTGGACAGGACAGGACAAAGCACGTGATTTTCCACTAACCTGATTTCTGAGCACTGGATAATCTGTAAGAAAGTCCTTTGGCTTCTCGCCTGCAAGAAGAAGAAAGCATTTATAAACATCTGCACTTACAGCATTTCAGCTTTGTGCCTTAGCTCCAGCAGAGAGAGCCTTTGCATTTAGTGGCTGAGGACAAAGCTTCATTTTCAGTTTCTGGAGGCTTCTGCCTGCTGGAACATAAGGCATACAACAACCCAGGGTTTCAACATTTTGTTTTTCCCCATCTACGTGCAAGTTGCGAGCGCTGGCTTTCAAATCTCGTGTCTGGCACTCATCAACTTGATGTGTCCGTGTGCTATGTTTTGGTGGGACTGCTCTTCTGAATTCTTTGGCTAGTTTGCAAAGTTACTGGGACTGCAGGGCAGAGCTGGGTACTGCTAGTGAGGAAGCAACACCACCAGAGCATTGCTTATACTTCCAAATCCCCATCTGCTGACAGAAGTGCTTCCCAGCTCTACATGCAAACGCAGGTTCATATGAAGGGATGTCCAGCAAGAACCACAGTGAGCAGTGCTGCTTCCAGCCCTCTGACTTGTGAACCGAAGCGACTTAGTACTAGCTGCTCACAAGTGTGTGTGTACAAATCCTTACAGCAGGGCTCTGCTTTCAGCCCGCTAGGTTGGGTACTCTAACTTAAGGGACTGTGAAGCGGAAACACAACAGGAGAGAAATAAAAGAAAACAGTTCAGATAAACAGCTCAAATCCTCTCCTCACTAAATTTTTACTTGACTTTGGTGTAGAAAGCATTCCCTCCTTGACTGCTTTACCCCTTAGTATTTGTGGTTCTTTGTAGGCTGAAGACAACAGCTGGTTATGTTGGACTGTAATTTGGGGTGTGCAGATCTGACCTGCTTTACCTGCGTTTTTGACCAACTAGGGGAGACGTACAATATGAAACACAATTTACAGAGGCACGGTATAAGTTCTACTTAAAAGGAAGACTGCTGAACAGGATCAGTTTCCAGCTCCCTGGTAAAGAGGATCTGGAAAGAGGGCATGTAGTTGGAGGTGCTAGGTAGCTTTTTGTAGCTAGGTAGCCACAAAAGCCAGTATCTTACTTGCGGAGGGCTGCACAGATACAGATTCCAGAGAACAGGAACAGACACAGCACAATGAGGATGGGGACAATTATGGCTGTAAGCTTCAAGCCTGCATGAGAAAAAAAACAACAAAAAGGATAAAAGTTTAAAAGGCAAATGACTTAGAAGCTGGTATTTTTTACTACAGAGAATACAGTAAAAAGCAGATAATCTTGCAGGAACGCTCCTTGCAAGAGGGTATGAAAAGGTAAAACTATAAAACTGCAAGGCCTTTCCTCAGCCTGCATGGAACGGTGTTGAGAGAGTGAAACATTCTTTCTCAAGGCTGACACTTGGCTTAGTATCTATATACATCCTCACAAAGAGCAGTTTTTTCTTATTACACACTAGGTAACTTACAAAAAGCCACTTATAACTCCTCTGTTTTCAGTTGCTTATAAATCTGCCAAATGAGGCTGCAATTTTACATGCCGAGTATCTGGCTCATGCTGAACTGGTTTAAAAACATTTCGGTCAAAGTAGATCAAAGATTTCCAGGAGTGGAGCTTGAGAAAAACCTGTTTAGCCCCTGTTAAATTCTAACACAACATAGTTTAGAACAGGGATTTGAAAATTAGCAGTGGGGTGGCTCTTTGGTCAGGAGTGCACCATCTGCTATTCCTACAGACACTTACCAGGCTGCGAGAATAAGGTAGGACACGTGTCCACAGGGTATTTACCATTCAGCAGATGAAAACTCAGTATATTTCATTTTCAGTGAACACGGATACTATTTACCCATACCATGGCACAGATGGACTGAGCTTGCCTTGGCAAAAGCAGTGCAGTTTCAGAAGAGCTTTCTTCTTACAGCAATTGTTTCTTGCAGCCAGGTTTTCACAGAGACATTCCTACAACTATCAGCTACCTAATGGGTAGTAGAGGTTGGTGTGGTGGGTCTGGTAATTCCTGCCTGGCTCTGGGTCCACCAAATGGTCTGTGTAAGACCTTTAAGATCTTAAGATCTAAGAAATTAGATCCATGATGTTAAAGGATAAAGATCACATACTCAGGGAGAAGTATGAGAATGAAGGTCTGCCTGCCTGGTGAACACAGGCACTATGAAAGAATGTTTACTTACACAACCATGAACTACTACTGTGTGTTGCTTCAACCTGGGGACATGCTCTGGGAGAAGTCATGGCTGTGTAGAAGAAGACAATGTTTTTGTGAGACCACTGCCTCACATATCACAAAAATTGTAAAACAGAAGAAGAGAGTGAGGTAGAGGTCCTCCAAAAATCCTAATGAGTTACTCCCTTGAGTATAGCCCCTTGAGCCCCCTAACAAGCATGGCAAGTAAACCAATATGACAGGGCAACCAAAGCCTGATGTTTCACACATCAAAGAAAATTAAGGCTTTCAATCACTTTTCTTCTGTGCCTTAAGAAAAAAAGAACATATGCTCCTCCCTCTTCTCTCTGTCATTAACCTGTAATGAAGTCTGAAGGGAAAACAGAAGTTGTGATTTGTGATTGAGATTAAAGCTCATTCAGGCTGGGCTGAAGACATGATGCATCCTGGAGAAAATGCAGTGCTAGGTAGTCTTACCCAAGTTAGTTTCTTCTGGTGGCATGGGCTCCGTAACAGTCCTGCCTTCTTTTCCAAGGGAGGATTCTGTGCTCTGACTTGGTTTCTGCCACATTGAATGCGTAAATGAACTATTAGCTGCAAAAGAGAAAGGGGCCATCAGTGGCAGTGTGGCACCGTGGGGGGCTTTGGGGACACCATGCCTGGGGAGCACTGCTTACCCCATACCTTGCATTATTCGACAACCCATCAGCTCGAGCTTCAATGCTATTCTTTGGTTCCAGGTTTGGGGGATAATTCGCACGTAACGGGCCACTATGGGAGGGATGAAATTATTGCGTACTATGTCACCAGAGTTGGAGTTGCCTTGGAATACCTGTAACGAAATACAAGCACGTATTTTGCTCTCTTTTAATAGTCTCTTTTATTAAAGTGCTCCTGAGATCCAACTTCAAAGATTTTCATTATCCTAAAACTAATATATTGATAATCTGGGACGCAGCCACAATAATTTTGGAATTGGAGAATTCTGGAAAGAAAGAATCTTTTCAGGACTGACTGCAGCAGATGATCATTTTTCTGTTAGCTTGGAGAAGAAAGATCATCACTCTGTTTCAATTCTGTGTAATTTCTAGTTAATGTATGCTGGCATAATGCTGTCATTCTTGATTTAATAGCACTGCAGCATCCTTACTTGGGCAACAGGATAAAAATGTAAGAAGAAAAAATTGAAGTATTTCTAGACATTTTAGTAAAAAGGTCAGTTTTCTGTATCAAGCTTGAAGAGTGATGCGTTTGTCTCCTTTTTCCTGCACTTACGCAGTATTTCCCAGCATCAGCTCAGCCCGTGTGTGGAACATTAGTCCTTGCAAAATTAGTTCTTGGAGATGCTTCAGCATGATCTAGGACAACTTAAAAGCCTGATGAGATAGGGAAGTGAGTTCAGCACATCTCAGATAAAATAGCAGGCCACATGGGGTTCCGATGGGACAAGCTTTTTTCACAAACTTTAGCTGAAACTCAGATCATATAGAATACTTTCATAAGATTCTATGTATATAATGAGTCATTGTGGAAAATGGCAAACTTGTAGGTTTTCAATAGTGTCCTTCACAGTTCAGCCACTACTAGGTTGATTTGTCACTTTTTGGGCCAACACCACTTCAGTTTAACATTTGAAAAACAATGAAGCCAGTTAAAGTTATGCAGTGAAATTCCTTGCCATACAAACTAAGAAGACAGGATCTAATAGGAAACCTCTCTACATTCAACTCTACCAAGTTTTTAAAAACTGCTGCAAGGACCGAAGACCTGGTAGAGCCTTATCCTGAGGCAAGCAGAGCTCCCTAAAAAATGATGGGTGAAGGTCTGACTTTGAACGCTGTCAGGGCTTCTGCACTGGTACAGGATTCCTAGCACCGGGAAGCGCTGAGCTGAGCTAAAGACTTGCCCAAACAGCCTGTTGTACAGCTGTAATTATGTTGTGGTGGTTTTTGTTGTTTAAAAAAAAACACAACCTGAACCAAAAAACAAAGGGACACACACATACATATGCCTCCCTGTATGTGTCTCAAAACTTCAGCTGCCCTGGGTAACTTCTTTGTTTCCACAAGCTCACTATCTACTTCAGCGCCATAAATTACACTGGTGAAGACAACCCAAGTCTAGACAAGCCTGAAACTCCTAATCTTTCTTGACAGTGAAAGCCTGCCCTTCAATGTCAAGGCAGTGTTCTGTGTGCATTGTTGCTCTGTGTTTTCTTACCCTTCCCGCTTTCCCTTACCTTTTCTTCGTTGCTCAGAATCCCTTTGTAAGTTCTCCATTTTGAGTTGTTATTTTTGTAGTTCATTGTAAATGTCTTTACGTAAAAGTTGAAATTCAGCATCGTGGATCCAGAACCAGTGGTCTTAATCCCTTTGAACAAAATGCAAAATACATTTTAATTTACTACGTGTCTTTTCAAAAAGAACATTTTCAACTGCAAACACAGAAGCCAAAGCAATTTGGAGAACTTTACCTTCAAAACCTTAATCAATTTTTCAAGCTATGTTGGAACTGAGTTTAAAAGTTGGGTGAAGAATGGAAATCAGTTTTAAACTGTGAATTTAGAGCAATGGAATTTTTAATAGATCTCAAATTAATAGCTCCATCTTTTTGATGTTATAGCTTATAACATTAATCTTTACATATTTAGCAGCAACTGTAATTTACATTTTTACAACTCAACCAGGAGTTGGAATTAGGCATTTCTTTCACCTGGACCACTGTTTCAAAGGCTGTGATTTTGATGTTTCTTATTGATTCCAGAACCACACCTTTAATAGGTCCTAAGCAATTCTCATCCATCCAGACTTTACTGGTTGCTGTCCAAGTATTTTGTTCTGAGCGTAACAGCACGTTTACAGATCAGGCACGCACGACAGCTGACTTCAATCCTACATCCCCATAGAAAGACCATTCTTGTGAATAGCCATGATTTTTTAAAAAGGAAAAAAAATATTCTTCTATGCAGAATGTTTCATTATATTTAATGAAGGAAACACTACATTAGAACACTATTAGCTTTTCAGCTGCATTCAGTTTCTTCTGCAGCTGAAACTGCAGCTTCTACTAGGAAGACAGTGACATACCAGTTATTCTCTTCTTCTCTCCCAGGTCAATCTCCAGCCATTCACGATTGCTGCTGTGGTTAGAGGCCCATGCCAATCCTGGGATGTGAAGCCAAGCCTTGTCAGGAGACCACTGGAACAGTTGCCCAAATTCGTTTGTCTCCTCCCAGTAGGAAGATGCAGTAACCTGGCCCTTGGAAAGGAATCCCTCTTCCAGACTGAGAGATTTGTTGCAGCCTAGGAGTCCCCACACAGACAGGCAGAAGGAGTTATTTTGTGTTTTCACAGCGTATTTTTATATTAGGCTAGCAACATATGAAGACCACCCACAACAGCAAAGTCAGACGTTGCTTAATCTAGTGCTAGCTTGATGCTATCCATTAGCTGTGGCGTTTGCCAGTCAATTTGTAATGGATGATCCAGTACCAGAGTGCTGCAAGCCCTCTGCTTTACCAGTTTAACTCAAGATGCCTTCTACATCTGTTATTTTTGCTGTTTTGTTTAATTTGTTTTTATCTTGGCAGTTTTGTCTCATTTCTGTGAAGTCTTCTTATATTTTTGAATTCTCTTTCTGAAACGTATTTATTTTGAAATCGCCATTAACTAATTTTGCTGCACGAAACATTTCTCAGATGTTTCACTATATTGAAAGGAACACTTTACTGTAAATATTTCATGATTCTCACCTGCAATTAGGGCTAGGAAAGTTACTCATTAGAGAAGGTCCTTGATACTGCTGCCAAGAGGTGATATCATGAAGATAATAGCTGGAGGCAAGTATTACAAACTCCACCAAAGAACCCGCAAAATTTCTACACATCAAGGTTCTTCAGAGAAAACAGTGGAGTAAGGTTTCAATGAAGTTAAAAATAATTCCCTGGCAGTTTCAAAGGCCTATACATGCTCTACAGTTTCCAGTGGAATAGTGAATGATTTTCTCTCAGATGACTGAAATATAATTCAAATGAACGAGCGCGAACTTTTCCCCCCTCTTTGCTATGTTTTATGCAAATGAACAGCTTGACAGATTAAAGATGCTTTTGCATCTTGGAAAGTCATAAACAAAAACTCGTTCTGTATCAGTGCAATGTAAATATATTTTCATTCCTCTCTCTGTCTTCATTCTCTTCTTGTATAACGAAGATCGAATTAATAAACGTCTGAGGAAAAACCACGTTCATTTTCTGCCGTCTGAAGTACATTAAAACGGGATTATCTGATTGCCGTTTTTCATCTGCTGGCACCAGAAATGTAACAGCAGAACACTGTTACTGTTTCTCATCTATGTGCGTATGACCTATTCCTGTTCTGTGTTTTTTCCTAGCTCGCTTCACATCCCTTCAATTTTTTTATTCAGCTTGCCAATTTAAAAAAAATAGCTGTCCTAAAATATCCTTCCTAGACACAGCCTGACACTCTTCCTGATTCCTCTTCAAAACTTTTACAGCAAATACTTAAATAAAAAGGTAATGTTTGAATAGCTGAACATAAAGCCATTAGTCTTACCATTTGAAGTGAATATAAACCGCTTATCTGACAGCGAACCACTGTAAGAAAAGAAAAAGGTAACTCAGCCTTTCAGGAGGAGGTCACGGGAACACCAAGGTACAGTTTTGGAATCACTGTTTATCAAGCAAAGTATCTCTTGCCAGACAGCCGCTTACTTTGCAGGATGGTTACCAACCCCAGTAAGAGCATTTTTTGTGCATCTCTCACCGTGACTGAATTCAGATCAATTTTTTAACGGTTTTGAGCATTACTTATTCTTTAAAGCGACTCCCCGTCCCATCAGCCTGTTACTCTTGCTGCATGCTTCTGCTTTTCTCCTCTGCACAAACCCTGTACTGCTGGGAGAAAGCTTTCCTCTTCTGCTCCTTGGACCAGCCACGTGAGAACACTCAAAAGAGCCAGGAACGGAAAGATGACAGGGCCTGGAGCTACTGGCCGTACACTGCTCCAGCACCAGGCTTAGGTCTCCTCACCCACATTAGCTTAAATTAGAGCAACTTCACTGAAATCAATGACTTTCTATTAGTCATTTGAAGAAAATCCAGCCTTAAGCACAGTGAAAGAGTTAATGCTTGATGGTGACCAAGAACATCAGCTCTGATGGTTCCTACTTGGGCTACAGGTGTATCACAGCCAGGCTGAATGAAAACTACCCGTTGTTTTAATTGGGGTGGGAACCGGTTCTGTTATAACCCTGACCTACAGCTCCCGTCAGGAATGGTTCTTTTTGTTCCATTAACAGGATCACTTCTGTGCCTTGCTTTTCTTCCTCCTTCTGACTACTCGGCTTCAGGAGAAAAGCCATTTCTTGGGCCACTCCACATCACCCTGCACAACTCAGGACAAGCTAAAATCACCACTGTAAGGGAAAGCTGTGCTTTGTGCTTTCTTTGGCCTTCCATGGAGCTACTTTTTGACTCCCAACAAGATGCCCCTTGGGTTTCATTCCAGAAGCTCTGGACTGGCTGCCTAACATAAATAAAAGCCCGGGTTTTAACGGGAAATTAGTTTGGCTTTCTTGAAAATCTGACCCCTTCAACGTCGCTCCAATTAGCTGCACGCATCACTTGCCCCTTTGGAAAAGTCTTGGCCAGCAGCATCACTGAGCAGTAAAACAACTTCTGCACTGAAGTGTCAAGACAGCTCCCTTTTAGGCTGCCCTTTCTTGTTGGCCAGGAAATTTTTTCCCTGAGGTACCACCTATGGGCTCCCAGCGATGAGCAGGGCTATATGTTTTGAGAGCACTGTAACAGGGGATAGGAAAGCGGTCTCCCGTCAAGGTCAATAAAAACACTGCCTTTTTTTGTCACTGAGGGAAGACTAATGACAACAGGCAAACGAAGCCCTTTGGAGATGACGGAGAGCACTGGGATGGAGCTGATTTATTTGGGCACGTAGGCGGCAGAGCAGCTAGCAGGAGAAACTCAAGCCCTCCCTCCCACATCTTCCCCCCAGGCAATCCTCAGGGGCGATCAGATGTGCTCTGCTCACTTCAAACCAGTTCGACATTACAGCCAAAACAATTTTTGCTTTCTTACTGAATACAAAGCAATCCGTTCCGAGAGAAAGGAAGAAAATAAAAACCCATCGTGATCAGTAAAATCTACCCAAAACAAATCACAGCGCTCCTTGAATACTTATTTATGAGACAACGCTTTGTAATAAAGAAGTCACCCAGATCACTTTCAAATAGCTGCAATTTTAGCAATTAAGGGAGGAGGTTAGAATTTCTAAGGTCTATAAAGCTATGAAATCAAGCTGATATATTTCTGGTATCGTCTGCAAGACACCAAAGAGGACAAACTAATTCAGTAAGTGGTAATTCATCAGTTTCCAAATGTGACAGGTGGCATTTGTCACACAAATTTCACTTTGTCCTTTAAGGGATGGCATAGCCCCATGCTCCTTATTTTCCTGACAACCTTCAGGATCCTGCCTTGCCAACAGTACCAATGGCAGGACTGCAAGGGAGACCTGTGCCGGTAGCTCTGCAAAAAAAAATGATGCTGTTTCCCATGATAAATTTCTGTCAGCATCAGATATTTTTTTTTCTCCCCAGAGTCGGTCTCAAGCAAGCTTTTTAGATGCAGTGCAGGTTAACTGCAAATCTCATCTTTCACAATTCACAGGTTGAGGTCTCTTGCATTCTCCAAGACAAATGACTTCACATGCGCTGATGGACCGTCAACAGGCCAGCTCACATGACAAAGTTAAATCTCCATATATCCGTCCTGGGGTACCCCGGACTGCCCAATAAAGCCATTAGGGCCTTTGCAGGTGCAGGTCCAGGCATGGATCATGAGAACCGAAAACCTCAGAGATGCTGGAGCATAACAAGCACAGTGGGATCTGGAGCCAGGGAGACCCAGGTCAGCTTCTTGCGGCTGGTGCGGGGGGCGAGCTGTGACTCCGCCGTCATGTTACAACATGAGGTGAGTCTCAGCAAAAGTCACTAAATAACTTAAACCTGTAATACTGAAATCCACTACAAGTAAGATTTTAAAACCTTGAGTAAGATTTTATTTAAGGGTGTCTAAAAAGCTCTTAAAGCACTGCCGTCTAAGCGCTGCACTGGCTACTCCACAGGAATCTCTGGCAGCTTGTAGGTATCCTGAGGATGTGAAAGCCGTGCAGCTTTGGAAATACCTCTTACAAAAGCCTTTTTAAAGCATGAAATGCATTGGCTCATTTTATTAGTAAATAGACTCACTCTTTCTAGGAATGCTTTCTCAGGTTTTGAAATAAAAGGATTTCCCTGCATCCTCCAGTTTCTAACTCCTGGGATAATGGACTCACACTGGCAGCTCATCTGCTCCTGGGATTGTCCCAGCTGCCAGGAGCAGCAGACGCATTCTGGGAAGCACTGTGCTCACACTCCCATTTTTCTTAAAATCCGTGCCATCTAGTTTGCAGGCATCCATCCCAGTATGAGCCCATTTACCTGTGGCTCCCTGTGTAATGTGCAGAAAGCAACAGTTGACTCCTGGGGGCAATTCAGCCCCGTTGAGATGTGGATCATGCTGGAGGAGTGCCTCTGCCTGTCCCCATAGGCAGGAGAGCTGAGGGGGCTGCACACCTCATTGGGGTGCTCTCTCAGGGGCCTCATGTTAAATTGGCCAAATCCGAGCCCTGGAGGCTGGCTTCAGCCTGGAAGGACACATTTCAGCTCTCCTTCAAGCAAATGGGAGTTTCCCCACTTGAGACAAGTTTGCATGTCTGTGAGAACTTCTATTACTCATGTGAAATCTATAGGATGTTTTGTGAGTAGCAACATTAAAAGGGCGCTTGGCAGTTAATGTGGTGGGTTAATTATGCAAAGAGTGTTTTCCTGCCAGCACATATACATTTGCTGTCTTATCCACTTCATTTGTTGCCCACTAGCTCTTCTACTGTGAAAAAAGTACAAACAGGAATGCCAGCTGCCTTCCATTATAACATTTTATGTGCTATTCTCTGATTTATTCCGTCTGGGATTCTCAAGGATCACGAACAAACAGATGTATGTAAACAGCTCCGTAACATCTTCAGATAAGGGACAAAATAGTTAATTCAGGGTTCCACTAAGCTGGCATCTGTGGTGGAAAGAATTTGTATTATTTGTTTTATGGAGGGGCTTGGTGCCTGAGCTGAGCTCTCAGTCCTGCTTAGCTTGAGACAAGTTTATATTAATTTTCTTTGTCAATTAACTTTCAAGAGAAATAGAAAATATTTAAGCTTTCCAGGCCTTCAGGTAGTGGTCTACATGCTACCCAGCTTCATATACTCCAGTGCAATTATATATACAGCATTTCAATCTGTGCTGAAGTTCAAGCACAGCAACAGACCAAAATAATGCTTTTTCATTATTTTTTTTAGTGAATGAAAACATGATTGTAAAATTGTCAGGAGCGTATGGAGAAATCACGGGGAAAACAGGAAAAAAGTATAAAAAGGACATATTCCTGTAGCTCTCATAAGCTATGGGACTGAGGAGATTTCCCTTCCTACAAAAAGCCTCACGTAAAATCCAGATAAAGTTTGAAAATTAAAAAATAAACCAATAGGAATGACAGAGGCAGTTGCTGGAAGGGCTTACTGTGCTGGATAGAGATTAGAGGATTTATTTCTACTTCAACAACAGTACAATTAAAAGCCAGAAGATAAGTGGTAAATATAACACCCTTGCTATAAATATTCTAAAAGAGAAAAACTCTTGAACGTGTCAAAAGCACAATGTTTAAGAAGCTGTTCATTAAATCCCCTATGGCTCAACAGCACTTTTTATTTATTCATTCTTCCTTGCTTTTTTTAAACTTTAACATGAATTTAGCATGATTTATTAGCACATCGATTAAAGGTGTTTGTTGCAGAACATTGTACTTTCATGTATCTGCTAACAAAGTAATTTGCAAATACGTTTTGGAAGGTACAGGAGAAAAAAGGAAAAAAAGAAAATACTGCCTTACATGGTACAGAGCCGCTGAAAACTTGGACCACTTGCCTATATCCAATGCCAACACCATTTTAATAGAGCTGTAGAAACAAAGCCCAAAAGCCCCTAGACCCACGCCTAACAGCCTTCCAGGATCTGAAGGGAGCCTACAGGAGAGCTGGGGAGGGACTGTTTGTCAGGAAGTCTAGTGACAGGACAAGGGGTAATGGCTTTAAATTGGAAGAGGGGAGATTTAGATGAGATCTTAGGAAGAAGTTCTTTGCTGTGAGGGTGGTGAGGCACTGGAACAGATTGCCCAGGGAAGTTGTTGATGCCCCATCCCTGGAAGTGTTTAAGGCCAGGCTGGATGGGGCTTGGAGCAACCTGCTCTAGGGAGAGGTGTCCCTGCCCATGGCAGGGGGGTTGGAACTTGATGATCTTTAAGGTCCCTTCCAACTCTGACCATTCTATGATTCTATGATCTTTCCCTCCCCCAAAAAAAGCCTCCCCACATGCTTGTGCTGATCTGGGGGGTTGCTCCCGGAGCCAGCCCTGACAGTGGTACTCACTCGTGCGAGGGGACGCCGTTGGCAACAACGCCTTCATAGCGGCTGATGCCCTTCTGCTGGGTGACGCTGATCTGGCCGCCCAGCTCATCAGCGATAACGCCAGCATGTACGGCCGCCTTGCAGAGCAACGAGGTCTGGAAGGCAGAAGAAGCCAAAGCTCAGAGGATCGGTCTGATGAACTGCTAATGCTTTTCACTTCCAAGCCACTAGCATACAGGTGCTACAGCTCATACAGTCTGGCAAAGGCTAAAGAGGACTAAGAGGCAGGGGAGGGAGAAAGAACGGTAATCTTAAAAAAAAAATTTTTTCCAAGTCACCTGTTTATTTTTTTTCCCCCCTCCAAAAGAAAAAGCAAATAATCTGCTTCCGAGAAGTCACTGTAAGATCTCAAACTGGGAAGTACTGTGTCACTTTTCAGGTGAACAAAGTCAAAGGCAAGGCAACTCTTCTTTGCAAAGAGAAAATGATAATTACTTTATGGACTTGCCTGAAGGCAGACCTATCTATTACCTCACCTTAGGGTTTGCGTCATGGCACACAGTAGGAGATTTAGCTATGTGTTGACTAGCTGCTGCTGGGTTTTACATATAGCCCATTTCCCAGTATCTCAGGTGGGATAACGCAGAAAAATACAGGCAAGACAGCTTGTGTGCCACCTAGGTGGCAATAACGTACCACTGGGCTAGTGCAGAGCGGAGAAGGGCCAGTGGAAAGCCCCAGAGGAGATATCCCCAGGGGCTACTGGCAGAGGCTGGTCTTGCTCATGTGGGTGCAACTCGGGCTAAACTACTCAACAAGATGGGGTGCCCGGCTGTCCCCTCCAGGGAGGGGTGGGGACACAAAGGCAACAGGGCTCCAGGGGAATACTCCAGGTTCTTCCCACCAGAAAAGCTTAATCCCTCTTAACAGTGGAGGGAAAGGTTTTTTTTTTCAAAAATTCCTCAGGGCAGATAAGATCTGCATGAGGTCATGCCATATGCTGCTTTTCTTTCCTAATCACCCATAGGAAAGGCAGGAATAACTCCAGCTAATGAGAATGTAAAATGGCATTTCTTTGTTTCTTCAGCTCTGCCACTTTCCAGGCTGGAGCTGCACGCTCAAATAACTGGATGAACAGGTTAAACGTGAACACTGGCATTTCGGAAACTCAGCAACTACTACATTTGTGATAGGGTGGGATTTTACTTCAGTGGTATGATTAAATTTACTCCACTGTGAGAGATGTAAAGATTTCACAGCCATGACAGGAGAGTCCAGGGTGGGGGGCACTGAGAGGGCAAAGCACTGTGTGCTGTGAACTGTAAATAAATGCAACCACTCAGGCAACTTCTTCGCTTTAAAGAACAAGCGGTTAAAACAACCCAAGAGGTTGGTAGTTATCAGTGGGATGTGATTAAGCAGTGTATAACTATTTATTTTATCTCAGAGCTGATCGCTGGGATACTGCAGGTGTAATTGCAAAGAAAACCTGCATGTTACTGAAACGTATTTTCTTTCCTACAACAGATAGCTTTAGAAAAGAAATGCACATGGACCCCAAACAAGTAAAACCTTTAGTCATAGGAATATTTGAGTACTGCCTCAAAAGGGACTAACCCTATGCAGGCTTTTTCCAGAAAGCCAGAAACCACAAGCCAGTAGGTATATCTGAGAATCAGTGGACTTTGTTCTCACAAGATCGACTGGTCTGTTTGAAAAGTATCTCTGTGTGCTTGTATACTGATAACACACTCATATAATAAAAGGTATATCTAACACAACTGGGAAGAACTCCTGACAAAAGTCAAGCAGCAGAAGTTGAAACCAAGTTGTGTGCTATGCTTCCCTCTTCTGTTTTTACAAATTTCATTATCCTGTTTACTTACATCTCTGTATCCTTCTCCAATATTCCCAGAAATGTCACCTGCTATGTCTCTGCAGCCAGCGGGACAGTATCTGCTGTAGTGAGAGAAGAGAGGCTTGTTTAAAATATGAACTGTAGTGAGGATACACAGAAACAAGCTCCTACAAAAGAAATGCTCTCAAACTGATAAATATTTTGGCAATAAGCTCTGGCTGATAGTCTGTTAGTGAGTCCAGGAAGTAAATAAATGGGCCCTTGAGTTCATAAGTGGACTGTACACAGCAGCACACAAAGAACCAGAAAAGCAGTCTTGCAAGGGCATTTCTGTTTAATTCTCTTGTTCTGGAAATGCTACCACATGAGTTTTCAGCACAGCCCAGACAAGAAGCCTATACGCACATCCAGACAGTAGCCAGAAGAGCACAATATATTACCATTTCAAATCCTATCACAAGGTTCAAGGAACCAAGAAATTATATCTTGTCCTCAGATAATCTTTTATCAGCTAGGGTGTGATCTGCTCTTAGGAGACACAGTAGAATTTAAAGCTACTTTGAATTTCAAAGTGGAAACCCTTTTTACATATCCCACGTATATGTATTCCCAAATGAAACTTGCTCTGTAACTCTATTCCCCCGTCTTTCTGGGCCACAGACTTCCATTCTGCACCACTGCTTCTCACAACTGAGCCTTGGAGTTCTATAGCATCAGAACTCAAAAAAATTCACTTCTCCAAAAAATGAAGGCTGTACCTGCCTTACATGACATTCTCTAACAGCTGGACCAGGCGGCAGCTACAGCAAAGCAAGCCACAGAGTAGAGAGCTGCAAACCCTCTTTACCTGTATTCAGCCTTCGTGTAGTGGTTCGCTCGTTCCAAACATGTGATTAGATCTGTGAAAAGTTTACAAATGTCAATCCCCATTGCAGGATGTAGAAATACAGGCACACATTTGGCTACATGTGAAATTACATTTAAATATCTCTCTGTATAACACTTACACAATTTTATTAGATAGAAAGGGAGAGCTATGGTTTTCCCTCATTCTTTTAATCTCTCTTCTACTCTTCTTATGTTTTATACCTTCAACAAAGTTGCACAGATCCCCAGAATATTAAATGTAGGAATCAAATCTTAATCTATCCTACCCCCTCATACTTTCTATCACTGTGTGATAGAAGATAGAGCCCAGAATACAGGGGAGCTTCAAGCAAAAGGTACTAATTTTCTCTTTTACTGGGCCTGTATTGCAAATCATCTAGGAAAGCTTTTTTTTAATCTGGTTAATGGTACAACTGTTCTTGAGCACATACTATGAAAAATACCGTGGTTTATGCTAATCTGGAAATATTTAGGACCAAACATTTGGGTTAAAGTCTATTTGTGTAGAGAAGATAATGACAACAGGAAGGACTATGCCACTAATCCATCAGTACTTTTGGATTTCACTTTACCTGGATGATCACTACTGGCGTAGGACAAAAGAAAGCCTCGTCCTGACACATGGGATCTGCTCTCAAAGTGAATAGTCGCCTCGTTGCTGTCCAGAATGATTTCTTTGGGAACAGGCATCACATTACCACAGTATGGCCCTACAGACAGAACAAAGAAGGTTTCAAACGTTCAGATGACGTAATTAGGTTGGAATATTCTCAGGATTAGTGAAGAGTTTCATAACGCACTCATTCTCCTTCAGTACCCATCGCAATGTTGACAAAAGGGTTTTGGCTTCAATCCTGTATGGGTATGAGCTCCTAAGTTACCCTGACAAAGAGTGGCTAGCATCCAATTGTCTCTCCATGGTAGCAATTCCAGCATCCACATCTCTCATCACATGAGCCTTAAGAGAATGATTAATGCCCTTCGGCCTTTGAAGTACAGCGTGCTTACAACTAGCAGTAACTCATTAGAAAAAAGAACAGAACATTCAAAGGCAAACCAAGGGATCTACACAGAGTCCCCTAGATAAACTCTCCAGAGGCGTACAGCTCCTGCTGCTGCAGCACAGCAGCCGTTCAGGAAAGATTAAGATCACAAACAGGGTACCTGATTTTCAAGGACTTGTGTGCCGCAAACCAAACCGCACTACAAGGCACTTTACTCAGAAAATTTCTTAATTTATTTTCCTTTCTAAAACATCATCAGACCACTGGAGTTACAGTTCAAGTCTCTGGAGTTTTAAATGAAAAAGAGAGGGAGAGAAAGGCGAAAATGAAGGGAGTGAGACAGGGAGTCAAGAGCTTTCCACTTACATTGAATTAGATAAGGGTTTTCTGGCTATCAGCTGCAGTATCTTGGAACAGTCTTTGGGACACTCCTTTCTTGTGACAGGAGGTGTGCCCAGGACTCTTAATAGTTATATTTGCTTCTTCAGAAGTTAGCTCCAGAGGGGAGCTTTCTTTTGAGATTGTCACAGTCTTTGCTCTCGTCTTCTGTCACTACACCTGGGTGCAAACACTTGTCCCTGGCTGCCCTCAGGCAGAGATGACACAGAAAATCCAAAGCAGTTTGGGTATGATTTTTTGATTATATGAGGATGCTTACAGTATAAACTGCTAAGAAGAGGGTTTTTATAAAATAGCAAACACATTTTTTTTCCCTTGAGAAAACACAAACAAGACCCTTTACAAGCCCTCAGCCCATCTGTTCTGTTGAGGTGAATGACAGCTTTTGTTTCCTAAAAGAAGTCCTTGGGATGAAAAATGATCACTTTGATTTTTCCTAGACAACCTTGATTTTATTGGTGGCAGCTACTCAAGGGCAACCTGGAACTGACTTCTGAGATACAGGCACAGCATGACACAAATTTGATGAGAAGTACCCTCCCTAATGGGGTCCTAAGAGCATCTTCATTTTGCTTGGTACTCTTTGGGGTGTCTTTCCCAAGCACTTTGTTCACCTTATAAAACCACAGATCAACCTACAGAGTGGCCCAATCGGAGCCAAAGACAGCCAGTTGTCAGCAGAATGGGACAAACCAAAAGAGGAATCTGTCTTTTGGTTTATAAAAATCATACGGTGAAGCCAGGCAGGCAGAGAAACAATCCACGAGTGTGACATTTCCCTGGAGTACTCATGTTGAAAATGACTCACGACTTAGTCAGAGAAAACAATGCCTGTAAAAAGGGTTAAACAAATTGCTTAGGAAATGAACTTATCAAAAAGACAGCATCTGACACTGTGTCATACCAGACAACTGCACGAGTGATTTATCTGAGAAGGTCTTTTGTGTCAGATTGCAGTGGGAGAAGTAAAGTGCTAACTTAGATTTTATTTTTTTTTCAAAAGAGAGAAAGGGGAAGAAGACAGGGAGATGTTGCATTTCTTCAAAATGAAACACCTGAGAAAGCTTTGATTCTTTTCTTTTCTCGGGGACTGCCTCTACATATTTTTTCATAAGTGCTCTTTGGCTTTCTCCCTCACAGCGATTGGCAGTGACCTGTTTACTCTGTAGGTACAATTCAGATGGCTGATTCACTCAACCACACACCGGTGCTGGATCATGGCTATGTGTCTTCTCCAGCAGCAAGTCTATGTTTGTTCCAGATAATTATACAAGCAAATCACGCATGTCATAAGCAAAACCAATAAAATGATAGTCTAGACACATACGTGGAGTTGTATAATCCAAATGAAAGCCAAAAATTCAGAAACAATCAGCTTAAGAAATCAGCCTATGATGCCTAAAGACACGTTTCTGCTGTTAAGTAATAAATCCAAGAAGGGTTACCAGGCTATACTTATATTCTGCCAAGAGCAGTCCCTGCATGAGAGATTCCCATAGGTAGCTCAAAACTAAGGGGGCCTAGAATTAACTCCTTAAAGGATATGTAAGCAAGAAAGAGTATACGCTGATGAAAGAAATACTTTCCAAAAGTGTATCAGTTTTCTGCATAGATTTGGGGGAAAAAAAAAAATAGAAGAGACAATTATTAATACTACAAAACATTCACTTGTTCTTTTGTTGCAAACTGAGGAAGCCTTGCAAAATATTTCAATGTTATTTCTTCTCAATAATTCAGGTAATACCATATTGGCAGTACACTGCCAGGTCTTCAGACTCTCCTGGGATCTGGCCAAGTTTATTTCTGTGTTATCAAATACAGAAATGAGTGCTGAGAGGGAGAGTTTAGAAAAAAGTATAAGCATTGTCTCACCCCTCTATTGCTCTTCTTAAAGAAACTGATCTGATATTGGTTTGTTTAGAGGTTTTTCCTGAAAGAACTAGAGACATGTGCAATTGATTTTTAGGAAAAGGTATTATTCCACACTTTCCTGTTTAAAATGACCAGTGTAAGCACCTTTATGATTTGGTTTACCCAATGATGTTCTTAGGTTTAGCAGTACCTCTCTCCATTTTGCCAAATTTTTCCAAAGTGGCCTTTTTTAACCCTGATTCTCATTTTCCCCCTGAACAATTTATTTTAAATAGACGGTCTTCCAAGAAACTCCCCAAGGGGACTAAGACCAACACTTAGAAAATAAAGCTGACACAGGGTCAAGACAAGATTTTGGGTTCAGTTTGGACTGATGAGAGAATGTTATGCTTTCACCTGTTTCTACTTTTCTTCAGAAAAATAACATCTTTATTATTACCAACACGGATCTTTCCTATGCACTTCCATCCAGCGATCCTCCATCTACTTCAATGCTGCAGAGCCAGAGAAAGGACAGTCTTCCAGGGTGCCCGCATTTCAGCTTGTGGTGTGCCTGAATTAGCTGCACTTTCTATACACACAGTAATGCCTAGATTTGCTCTCCATTGACTTACCTATTGCCTTGAATACACCTCTTGTGAGATTTTATAGACATTAGAAGATTAAAACCAAGGAGGATCTGTAGACATTAGACTTTGTCTGAAAACTGTATTTACTAACCAGTATTTTCCACTTGCAATTGAAGCAACAGAAATACTACTTTATCATCTGCTTTTAAAACTCATACATACTCCCTGTCTATCCCACCTAGGATTTATTGATTTCTGCAGGCTGTCTATATGAATACTGTACAACCATAGTGGAGAGGAAGGATGATGGAGAAAGCCTTGGTTTGTATCTCTAGACAAGAAACTTGTGTATAGGGCCCTGTTAACTTTTACTGCAGCATTTGGACTTGACTCTGGGTAAATATTTAATTCCTAAATCTGGGATTAAGCCAAAAGTTTTTTTAAGATCCCTTTTGAGAACTGCCAGATCACATTATCAGTTTTCCATCTTCTAATTTTAGTTGTGAGGTGGGTTGTTCTGCATATTCAGCTTGAAAAACCAGTTATGAATGCTGATCTCTCTCCCTGTTCCCTCTTAAAGTGACTTGGCTGGAGCTCTGCCGGGGTAAATAGGCAGGATTATTTGGTTTGTTTACTAAGAACAAAGAAAATTGTTTGATTTAATAAACAGATGAGTTACATGTCATGAAACTGAGTAGGTGTTCCCCATATTTTAGTATTGCTACATCTAGATGCCAGGGCCTTTTCTTCTTTCCATGTCTCATTAAGGAGTTGACCCAACTGTGGTTCCATCTGTTCACTCCCTATTCTTTATTATATACACATTTTAAATTCTACAGGAGAGCTATTAGGGGCCTAGGAATTTCAAATGTTAAATGATATAACATTCTCTAGAATTAAAGTAACATTTAATGCCTTTTGTCCAGAACTACTGATCTGTTGGTCTAGTTTAGGTGGTTTAAATTAAATACTTTTATTTTGGAATCACTGTCTCCAAGCGGTATTAACATCCTGCAAGATACGTGGTAAACTCTCTTGTGGATATCCTTTGGCTGGCTTCTCTGGAGGCTGAAGAGACTATTTTACGTGTTGTTTATTTTTTAAATGTTAGCAATAGTCTACTGCTTTTGTTTTTTTCATAATAGTGTTGTTTTGCAAATCTGATGATCTTTACAACATTGTCTGGTTTTATGAGGTCTAGTTTACTTCTACTGTCAACCAGGCTCTGGCATATTTCCTGAGATTGCTTTGTTGAATTATGTTCCTTTCTTTTTTCTGCTTCCCTTAAGAAGTGCTGTGCCTGGAGGACTCTCTTCTCCGACACCAGCTGGCAATGCCTACGAGCCAGTTGTTTCTGTGGTTCTTAATACTTTCTGCCTCTTCTGCAAGGCTTTTGCTTCCTTTTAAAATAAGTTGTTTCCTTCTTTAGCTATTGCATGCCCAGTTCCTATGCTTGTTCTGCTTTCAAATTCCTCAACTTCATTTGAAATCTGCAGTTTGACATTGACAGAGGTCTTCTAAGAAACCCAGTTTAGATATCAAGCCATGGTGTCCTCTTTTTAACAGGGAATCTTCTCCCTTTTTTTCTGTCTTGACTTGCAGAGCGAGCCACAGCTGGTGAGGAATGTGTAGCAACGATCCCATAGATCTACCTTCTCCAGGATTATAATTTCCTAACGCATTTGTTTGGGGGAGAAAAAAAAAACATTAAATTGTGATCCTTATATTCAGTAGCCTTTTCTCAAAGAAAGCAATTTGGAAGTCCCTCAGTAGCTGGGGAAAGTCAGGGGCTAAAAACTCAGGCAGAGAGCAAGTCTTTCAAAAACAGCTCATAAAACCAGCAAGGATCTGTTGTATGAAAACATCTGCATTGTTGAAATTCGTCTGCATCCCACATTCACACAAGGGGAGAGGGGGAAGGGGGGATCTTCGCTTCAACTTGGCCATGCACACGTGCAGGGATAACCAGTGTCACCCTGCAAAGACATGCCAGGAAATGAAAAGTGCTGCTCTATGTCCTTTGCAAGACGTGGGGAAGGTGGTGTTTAATACTCAGTAGATACGAGTTGACAGAGTAGTCAGGATGAGACAGCCTGGTTATTCAACATTTAACTCTGTGCAACAGTCTGACCTCAGGCTGAGTGGTTGGTAAGCATTTCTTGCTCTAGAAAAAAACAAATCTAACTTTCAGTTAGTGTTTCCAAAGGGTTGCCAAAGACTGTGATACAGAAAGAAAAAGGCACCCAAGTCAAGTCAGGCTGGAGAAGTAATTACATTTTTAAAAGGGAGGGTCTGGGCCACCTGCACAAGCTGTAGGTCTGCTTGCCTGCATCACCTCAGGTGAGATCCCCCACTTCTAACATGGCTGTGGTTTTATCCAAACCCAAAGACAGAAGCACAGCAACAGTTCAGAATTGTTAGTAAAGAACTGCAGCTGTTTGATAAAACCCACAGAAATATACACAATACACTTTATGCAGCTAAGGGGGAAAAAGAGTTCATTTGATAAAACAAATGCGGACATTCTTTGTTGCATAAATCTTTCCCAAGTTGAAACCTCAGGATACTGCAACCACTCAGGCGAAACCCAACTGTTAGAAGAACTTTGACTGTTAAGAAACTGCTCAACTTGATCTTCAGCAGGAACCTGTCTGGGCATTTCCCTTGATTTCCTGAAATACCAGAAACAATACTGTAATAACAAGTTTCCTCTGAGGGGTGAAAAAGAAACCTGGGCGCACCCTTTATTCAAGCAAGACATTTATTACAATACATAAAAAGGAATGACTGGATCGATGAATCCCCTCGAGTCATTATGGCAGGTAGGAGGCACCCCAAGGCACTTGGTTCTCTTGCACACACGTATGTGCACACACACACACACACACACACACGTGTGCACACACTCGCTCAGCAGCCAACAGACACTCACACATCAGTAATACTCAATTTGCCTAACAACCCTTAGTGACTTGGTGCGGGGAGGAGAAAGCATTCTCAGTCATCTTTTTTAATCTATTTCACGGTAGTTACTGGCTGCAAATTATGCAAGAAGTAGTTAACAGCACTAACTCTCCAAATTATTACTAGTCACTCAGCAGATCTGACATCCACCCCAGAGGAACACATCAACCTCCTACTGACTGCAAGTGAATGGAGAAGTAAGTAGGCACTTATCTCGTCTTTATCTCTCCAGTCAAGACTGATGATCATCTCACAAAATTAAGGGAAAAAATACTAAGCCATTAGTTGGGGAAAGAGAGGGGAAAAAAGCAAGAAAAAAGGGTCAAAAGAGGTACAGAAATCTGATAAAGACATGAAAAGAAGCTGCCTAAAAGCAGTTCCTACTGAACTTTTAAAACGCTTGTTACTCCATCATAAATAGTGCAAGTTTTGTTCTTGAGAACTACAGGGCCCGCATGGTTAATCTTGTTTTCACATATCCCTTTAACTAATTAAAAAATCAGAAGCTCTTATTCAGAGCTCGGTATTTTTAATATACTCAGATAATGCAATTAACTCGAGAAGAAAAGCATTTCCGCAAAGGTTGCGCTTTGTCTACACCAGGAGATCACACCTCATATTATTATTTTTTATTCTAGATTCCTCCTGTGGGACCAAACCCACTCACCCTCACCCTCCCATTTTCATCCACTGCAAAGCCACATCTTTGAAACAGGACACGATCATCTATTTATTTCTCCGGGAGACAATGTGCAAAACTGTGCTAATATTTAAAGGTTTGTCAGACAAAGGGGACTCAGTTTCAACAAAACTGCTGTTAGACTACCTTTGCTGACTGACAATTTATATTTTCACATCTAAGTCTGGATACAAAGCTAATAGTTTGAAAGAGAAGGTTTGCTACAGGTTCTTTCCTCCAGTGATCACTGCAGAAAATAGTCTGCAGAGCAACAACCCAAGAGACACACTGTTCAGCCCCTTTATGTCTCCAGTTTTAGAGCTTCATCAAGGTTATCTAATGACCATCTTTTTATCGTAATATTGGAGAAATCTACATGCAATGTCTGCCTTCACAGGTTCTTCAAAGCTTAGAAGTATCAAAGGTGAGAAGAACCATAGTGTCATATTTGTGTCCCAGCTGAGCAGGGAGGCTTCAGCAGATGAGCACATGCAACAATGCTACATGCTTTTCTGGAAAGGGATTCCCAGTACTCTTCTGTCAGTCTATGATATTTGAGGAATGCCCTGAATTTAAAAAAAAAAAAAAAACAACAACAAAAAAAAAACACAACCCAAAACTTGCATGCAAATGGCCTAATCTGTAGTCACCCACTTACAAAATCGTGGAAAACAATGTTAGGGTTAACTCCTGTTAACATAAATCAATTAATCTTCTCCTTACCACATGAAACATAAATACCCCAAATAAGAATTGAGTTATTCCCTGCTGTATTGCATGAATCCCAGATAGGCTAGAACAACCAATGAATCACAATTAAGTTTAAAGACAACATGTGGGAGAATTCTGAAAGGAAAACAATACTTTGTCGTCTGAAGACTTGTTTACACTGATTTTATTTTTACGCACATAATCTCGCGTTTTGCCTCTGACCAGTTTTCTAAGCATCAGACACACTCCTCAATAGACATTTGTACTCACACCAACATTCACTCTGTTGTTTTCTGTAGAGTTGAAGAGATCAGCATGGTATTTAAAACATATTTCCATTTGGACTTATTGTCTTATAATCGCAAACTTCTTAAAGAGCAAAGGCTGCTTGACGAATTTGAAACATGAGTAATATTCACACTGCCAGCTTTCGTACTTAGCTTTTTAGGTTTTCCTTTTCAAATCCAGGTCAAATACAGAAAATATGCAAAGATTAGTTTTGAATTGGTCAGGTGTTTCAATGCTTTCAAAATCTTTCCAGCTCACCATCACCCCATGAAAGAATTTTGATGGCAAAGGTCAGTACCTTCTCGGCCAAGGGAAGATGTTGACCTGTCTGTAGGTGTTCATGAAGAGGGGAGGGTTGGGAAGAGGAGATCTAGGGTCAGAAACTGCTACCTAAAAGGACACTTAACAGACTGAATGGACTTAGCAGTGCTCACTCACAGAGCTTCTTTTGCTTATGTAAACACAGATAGCACAGAGCCATAGGCAAAACTATTGAACCAAGTGACTTAGAGAAGCTCTGATCTCACATATGAATTCCTGTGCCTTTCAAAACACAAGCAGCATCATGTATTTATGCATATAGCACTATTTCCACACTGCTGTTCTGCAAAGATTCACCTGAGTGTAGGGCAGGGACTCTGTAGGTATGCTAGTGGCAAAGTCTACAGCCAGCTGCAGACCACAAAAACCATTACAGATGGTATGTATGCCTAAACTATAAAACTTGTTTAATCAGATAAGAGCAAAATCTGCTAATTGTGCAGTTCGTTAGTGAGAATGCAAATTATAATCCACATGCATCAGACATTACCAATCAAGAATAAAAATGGGTGTGGGAATACTTTAAAGAAATTCATTATATGGATTTGATTGCATAACACAGGAATTCTGTGTTTACAGGCTGGATAAGTGCAGGGCTAAACTATGTGAAGATGTCTTCAGGCTAATGTGTAAGAAGCCAGAATTTCAAGCACCCAAGCTTCATTTTTCACTTCAGAAAACAATATACTGATTTATCCCTGTTTACCAGAAAAGCCTTTGATTAGAAATGTCAAGACAGCATCAACAAAAATTATTCAAAGATATGATAATGCAATACTAAACACCTCTCTCTTACTGCCAAATACAGACACAACTGCTTCAGGTGAACACAACTCATTGCTTACAGATCTGAAATCTGGTAAACACTATAAAAAAACCACAAAACCAGCACACACGAACAGAAACATTCCTTGTGCTTCAAATCAAGCTCTATGCAAGACTTAGATATCAACATCACTGCCCACCCTTAGCGAAGGCTGTCTCAAAACTTAATACCTCCCTCATGAGAACAATAATTACCTTTACCTTCATTTGCCGGCAAGGCTTTAATACCTCTCTTTATCTCACCTTACCATATGAGTGATAGACCTATCATGCTCATGAATGAAAAGGCAATCATCCCTCTTTACAACTGAGATACCTTATGAGTCCTCAGGAGAACCACAGACTTCACTGAGCCGAGCAATGAGCTAGGTGACCTGGAAAACCTGAAGAAGCTCTGTGTACCTTCAGCATCTTTTTCCACTAAACCCATTGTGCCTGTAAAGTCCACTAGAGCACGCTCAGATGACTACAGCCCACTCCCAGCAGGCAAAAAATTCATGAACTGTGGATTCACAAGTATATTCCTGCATTGTGGAACTCCTTGCAGACCTGAATTTAAATCAGACTTCTGAAAAAGGGCACACTGATTCAAAATCAGTTTGACTCTTCTAGAAAAAGCAGATCAAAAGTTCCAGCAACAACTGGTTGGGAAAACCAATTTGAGGAAGGCCTCAGGTTCTCCCTGGGGAGGATCCTGTTGTCATTATGATTGTTCTGAGTGCACAGCTGTAGCATATTTACTCACTTATCTTCCCGTGCAAATCTCTTGCAGGAGTGTAGACTGGCTGCACGCATTTAATGTCTACAAGTATTAAAGCCTGTACATTAGCAAAGGTTATCAGTGACTAATAACTAGCAATAATAAAGGTTATCTCCTCTCCCAGGCCTGAACTGCCTAAGAAATAGAGACACATGGGATCATTGACTCCAATTTCTAATCTTGTTTCTGTCTGGTTAGTGAGCTAGCTCTTCCCCTACCCTAAAAAGGTAGAGGGCTGATACAGACCCACGTGCTTGCTGCACTAAAGCTGTGACAATACAGCTCTGCAGGGCTGAGGGTAGAGCTCCAGGATGGATGTGCCAGAGCCCTCCTGGCCCCAGCACCCCCAGTCTTGGCAGAACAAAACGTAACACACTTGAATGCGGAATCATAGAACAGTTTAGGTTGGAAGGGAACTCTAAGATCATCTCGTTCCACCCCCCCTTCCACTAGACCAGGTTGCTCAAAGCCCCATCCAGCCTTGAGCACTTCCAGGGATACGGAACCCACAACTTCCCTAGGCAACTGTTCCAGTGGCTCACCACCCTCATAGTGAAAAATTTCCTTGCTAAAAATGGAAAGGAGGAGGAAAGGTCAAAGGCTGACGTTTTGCTCACATGGGTTTTACAAAATTTTACCAATTACGGTAAAAAATTGGCATCGAGCATTGCCAAAATGGCATCGACCATTGCCTTATCTGTTACATACCATGCAATGTTGAAGAACTCTGGATGGTAAGGTAGCTGGATTCGCATTTCTGTGATTCGATATCCAGGTCTCCAATTTTTAAGATCAGACGTTTTCCTGGAGGCACTTGGATTTTCTTTTCACAAAGAGTGTAATTTGGGTACGTCCCAGGATAGTTCTTGGATGCCAGTGTCCCACTGTCTTGGTACATCACTGTGTGGCCACATCCATCCCCTGCAGTAGGAGAAGAAACAATGAAGAGAAACATATTCCCCAATAAAAAATGTCTGTAAGAAAATGCTGACCACAAAAATCACATCTCATGTGCACTTCCACCTTTTAAAAAAGTATTTTGTAATACTCTACCTCAGTTACACGGTTGTTTGAAAAGAGGTTATTAAAATAAATGCAGTCACGTTTCTCTTGTAAAGCAGTAGAGAGGAGGGCTGGAAATAATCATGAATTAAGATGTATTTGACAGTTCTGTACAAACAGAGTCTCTCTGGTTCTCTGTTTTACAGCCAAACCCTACTGAAACATTACAGATGCAATTCCACATGTAATAGGTAGGATCCTTTCTTAAATAGTTTTCTCCCAAATATCATTCTACATTTTATTTCCTTAGAAAGAGCCATCAGGGAGAAGGTAACCGAATCCTACATGAAAGCACAGACATGATTTAACTATGTACTATCACGGACCTGACTCATATCACTTTCCTGTTTGTTTTCTTGCTCCATTTGCACAACACCAAAAGCACAGGGGCTGAGGTAAGTCAGGTTAGCATGCCTGGAGATGTAAATGCTGCAGCCTCCTTGCTCAAGGGGTGAGGGTAGAGGCCAACAAAGTGCTAATTGTGGAGCTGTGTAGGGGCAGGCTTGGCACAGGAGCCTTCCCTCGGTGGAGGCATCCAAGGAGCAGCTGCAGCAGAATGTATGACAACAGGAAAATGCACATGGAAATACATGGGGGGATGTTGGGACCGAGATGGAAAACAGGAAGCGTCCATGAAGAGGAAGGAAGCAGGTATCAGACAAGAGACCCTGACCACCAAAGGAAGCAATTTTTAGTGAATTATTTAAAAGCGTACTAGGAAATTAAAAATTATATATTATAAAGCTTAAGCCATTTAATTATGCTGCATCTTCCAAATAATGAAACTGGTGCAACAGTGGAACTATTGCCATATGGACATGCATACACCCGGCAGTCCTCAGTTTTAAGTCAGTTAGGGCACAGGCACTCTGTACACTGGAGTCTTGTACCCTTTATCATTGCAAATGTGAGCCTAGTCCTAGAAGCGTTAATAAAATAAAGAATTTCACAGAGCTGGGAATTCACAACATTCACTTTAACTACCCAGAATTTTACTTTGGGCATATTTTTGTTAAACTGTTTTGGTCTGCTGATTTTAATTACTTTCTGATTTTTCTTTCCACACTCACTAGGAGGAACAAACTTTAAGATTTGATAAGATTATTTAAAGGTGAACAACTAGAAATGAATTGTTGATAAAGAAATGTGCCATACTGTGGGTTGGGGGTAAAGTGGCATGCTGTGCAACGATAAGCTCCAAGTTATCAAATTTTGACTTGCTACTATATAATTACACTGCCATGTCATCCAACTCACTCAACTGCTTTTTCACAAGCAACAGCACTTATTTTGAAGCTTTTATCATTATTACTAGCTTTGTTGCCTGCTATTTAATTTTGTTGCAGGATCATGCTTTGAATAGAGGTGAATAGGAGACATAGATCCAAAATCACATCACCATAAAACATATCAAATAGGTTTTTTTCGGATCTCGCTGTTCACACACTTTAAAAAACATCTGTTGTTCAAGTTTGTTATCCAAGCTCTATTGATTTTAGAATGCATAGGAATATACTCAATAAGAAAGGCAGACTGGCCTCTTAAGCAAATAATCTTTTTAATGAAAACTTTCTGCAGCAAGACTAAAAATACAAGGAGCAATAATATAGTACATGAGCTATCAGTTTTCTGAACTCAGAGAGTGGTCCAGGGACGTGCAGGCAGTGTAAAACCAGACCACTTCCAGCACCACACAGGACAACCTTGCTGCCTGAGTCGCTGCCTGCTATGTAGTAAAAAAAAAAACCCCACATGTTTCTGACTGTAAGCATTTACTTTAGCTGGGCTGATGAAAATAAAGTAACTACAATCTGGAACTTAGTTTGCAACTTACCCCTGTTGGGAAAGAAAAGGGAAAACAAAGGGAAAAGTTACACAACCACAACAAAATGTCATGGAGATGAACTCTTTAAAATGAAAAGTCCTGTATTCACAAGTCTTCTTCCTGCTGAGATACATTCTGGCCTGTGTCACCTTGGTACAACCCCAACTCTCCTCAAAAAGTTGAAAAGAGATTGCTATCATGGTAAGATCCTGACAATGGTCCAGGTCACAAAGCACTATATTTCTGCAGAAAGTGTACAGACAAAACTGCGCACCAGAGACCTCAGTCTGCCATCCTCCTCTGTTGAGGTTATGAAAGGTCTTGTTCCCAGGGAAACTCCTTTTTTTAACATCTGTCTTTGAGTCAGCCTTGAAATGTATTACCACTAGAACATTTTTTGAGCTAAGGCAGCATAAATGCTATTTTCCAACTTTTCACTGGTGATGCACAGACATTCAAACACTCCAACTGATTGAGAGGCAAAGTACAGCATCGTCCTGTACCTGTAATGTCCGTCCCTTCCTGCCTCTGTTCTCCCTCCCTCCCTGCCTGCCTCAAAGGAAAAGGTCATGACAAAAGCTTGTTCGCTACAAGAACTGAAGCAACGTCCAAAAAGTCAGACCAAGCCCTAGTAACTATTGCTTCTTACAGAGGAGCCTGACTGCAGCTCTAAATTTTGAGTTTCTAAGCAAGATTAGCAGAGCAAAGGAAAACCTCACACTGAAATGTGCTCGAAAATGAACACTAGGGAAGGGGTCTGAAGGTACAGAGGGAAGGTAGAATAAAACTCAGCAACTGATACTTCATTCCAAGAGACATTTAACGACTAAATATAGTAAAAAACTTATAACCCCACTATATACCAAGGGCTCTGAAACAGAGGCAAATTCTAAGGAATTCAAAGTGTATCCCTGATCACATCTCCAAATGAAAAATGTGGAAAATACTACCATTAGTTTTGTTCTTACCATTATTTTCCACATGAAATTTCAATTTTCAGTAGAAATGTATTGCTCAAAACCCAAATACATTGAGTTTAAAACACAACTGCTTGTCCTTATGAAAACTATGGTTTAAATACCTGATCTTGTATTCTTTTCTATAGGCACAGCTCTTCTAGCTGGAAATGCGTGTATTCAACTGGTCAGTTTGACACAGGATTTCTTGCTAACACTATAATTTCACTTAGCAGTACAATATGGAGAACTGCTTTCTATCATCCCATTTGTCAAGAAGCTGGCAGCCTTGCCTCAGACATCCACATTTCATCACTTTTCACTGGATGGGAGCAAAGCAAAATATTTGAGCACAAGATATTCAGCAGCCAGAAAGTCTAAACATGCTTACATTTAGTAAAACTCCTCCTCAGCACCGGGAGTTACTAAAAGCACATTAAACATGCTTTGTAAACCAAGTTCCCAAGGGCATTTGAACCAAGATCAAGATCGTGGTCTCTGGATTGTGGCTGCCCACCTGTTGGCCTACATTCAGGTTGTACCAAAGATCACACGGCTTTGAAATTAAGGCTGTTTACCACAGACAAAAATAGTCTCCTATGGCAGATGATGGAAATAATTCCCCAAGACATGGGAACCACGACTGGCACCTTCTTCTGCAGCAGCAGGCACGCTGCTTGCACCTTGCCCTCTCTCACGTAGTGCTTGCTGAGAGCAGTGTATATGTAAAACCAAACCCTGCCAGAAGACACCAGTGCGTGTCCCTGCCGAGAGGAGGTTTGAGGTGGCTGGCAGGTACCACCACTTCCCCTCCTCGGATACATGCAAGAGGGATGTGTGTGGGACAAGGTGAAAGAGTATCTCCAGGCAGCTGTACCCAGCTGAACTGGACCTGACCACAGCTGTTCATAGGCAGGAGGCTCCCCTCCAGGATTTAACCTGCTGAGGAAGGACATAGGTGATGAAATTGATGCCCACGAACAAGTTCTGACCCCACACTGAGCTGCCCTGGACAGAGCCCCTGGCAGATACTGTGGCTTTAGCAAAACCATGGTGGTTCCAGAAGCAGCAGAGTTAGAGATCTCTGAAAACAATGCCAGTTCCTTGAGGTACCCTCCTGCCACTCAAAAATCACCTGGCTGGGTGGACTCACTCCTCCCATCTCTTCACAAGGCCAGTGCACAAGCCAAGCCCTGGCCCCTTACCCCTGCACCCACCCCTTGCTCACACACAGGACTGGATGTGTGCAGCACGTTCATCCAAGCACTCAGCACATCGCCCTCTCAGTCAGGGAAGAGGCTACAGTTTTTCAAATAACTGCTATAAAAAGTTTCCACGTGCTGCACCTTTCACTAAACTTGTTTATCCCGCCAACTGCAAAACAGTTACACAGAGTGATATCAAAGTGCATTTTCTAAAGCATTGCTACAATATCCCGGCAGCAAGCAGCTGCCTTTTTCATCCTTCTGATTCACCCTCACTAAGCAATTAATAACGGACTTGGACTCGCTCCAGTGCTAAATACGTGTTATACCTGGGCGTGCTCAAGCACACAGCCAGCAGCTCCCTGCCCTCTTGCTGCAGGACTCCCACCGGGCACCAGCATTTCTCCTGCAACCTCCCTTGGGTACAGACTCCCATTACCTGCTGCCCCTTGGCTGCCGATCTCCTCCCACCAGGACAAAGATCTCTAGGGTAACCTTACTTGCCTCTCTGCCTTACCTCTTCAGTCTGACATCCTTTCGGATGCCCACCTTCACAGTGGTGGCTCGGGACGAGGTGTGCTCTCCCTACCCCACCAGAAGGTTGGCTTACAAAGTCATCGTTGGGCTGCTGACCTGTCCTTTTTCCTTCCTGCTCCTCCTTCCCTTAAGAAGAAAGAGCAGAAAGCTGAGTTTGTACACCCAAATTTTGGATTCAGCCAAAAAGCACTGTTTTCTGAAGAGCCACAGCCACAAACAGACACAGCCAAGGTGAAGAAAACACCACTGAGTCAAGACTGTAGCTTTATGAGCTCCAATGAGAAGCATCATGAGGAGAAATGAGATTTGTCTCATCTTCCATGTTGCTTTCCACAAAGTAATAACTCCAGTTTATTAAAAGATACAATAATAACCAAATAAAGGAGTTTTGTGCCCATGTTTGAAAGAATATTCAAGTTATGCATAAAAACAGAGGAGTCTCTAAAAAAGAAATCAACTCTTTCCCAGTAAGCCTGTCTCCTCCCTGCTTACGTGGGATAAGAGAAAAGATTGGGTAAAAACCAAGGATTTTTTTGCGAGGTACCAACCACTGCTGTGGTCTGGCAACACTTTAGGTTTTCATAGAGCTACTCTGCCTTCAACACTAACAGAACTGTGCACGCTGCAAACACGAATGGCTTCTGAAATGATGGAGTAAAATCTAGAGTTAAGGACTTCATCTCTCACCTCTCTAACGACAAACCTGGGTCAAGAGCATCAGCTCATCATCAGGCCATTATAATGGGAGAGAGAGACACCACATCACCCACACCTTGAACTGGTCAGTTCTACAAAGAATGATGAAGATGTCAGATCCCTTTGCTTTTCCTGACAACCATGTATTTGGGGATTTAACAAAACACTGATTTCAGGGCAGACACCATTTACACAAGCTGAGGAACCCTGCACATAAAGAAGAGTATAAATCAACTGCAGTATTTTCAGCTTTACATTCTTCACAGTATTTTGTGGAGATCAGAAAAAAAATATTTTCAAATAATGAGAGAAACCACTGAAAATTAAGAGAAATCTACAACAATCTGAAAAAACAGTGACTGCAATCTTCCATGGTTTCTTAATTAGTATTAATCTCTTTTCAAGGGAAGAGGTCCCCCATTTTGCAGTATGCCCTGCTGCAAAAGGAAAAAAAAAAAAAGTGTATAAACTCTGTATTTGATCTGCATTTTAATTTCCTTGACTCTATTAGATTCCCAGGAAACATTTTAACCCCTGTGCTGCAGCAGTTCCTCAGGACAGGCATTTTGTTGCCCAAGCAAACCAAGGAGTATCTGGGATGCAGGCTGTGAGCAGGAAGAGAAGGTAGAGCAGCAGAAGAAACAAAGGAACATTGTGGAGTGCTGATTTCATTGCCCAAATTATTTACTTACCAACTTCAAAGGGATGCAAAAGGAGAAGGAGGTCAAACAAACCACAGCATGTTTTTCCCCTCCTCTTCAAAGACATTATTTACTGTAACGTCCCTCTTAAAGTAGGAAGGAGAAAGCAGCAAATGACCTCCAACTGGTTCCACAGTGGTTCCATAAATCACAAGTTCTCACCACGTGCCCAGCTGCGATCACTCCACAGCCATTCAGGCTGTGGCTGAGGGATGGCTTTCCTCAGGGTGTCCCCTGCTGCCAGCCTCAGGAGATGCCCTGCCTCAAACATCTAAGAAGTTATTTTGGTAACCAGCTGGACTGCCATCATCAAGTACAGAAAACAGCCATGACAACCATTCTAAGTGCCTAATCTGGCTTACAACCACACTCCAGTTTTTCAAAGTTAAAGCATTTTTTAGTAATTGAAGGCACAGCCATACACCCGTAGTCAGGGAGATCTTTACAGTTGTACAGACCTACGTAGAAGTGACTTCACTGGATTGCTGTGAACAATCTGGGCAGCCTTTACTATCCCCAAAACATCTCACCTTTGCAGAAGTTTGCAAAGACAAAAAAACTACTGAGACACGAGATTTTATTTATTTAGCTGCTAAAACATCTAAAGAAAACAGAAATCTCCTTATAAGCAACTTCTTCCATCAACAGGAAGCCATTTCCCCTTAAAGAGGGAACTTCACACTCAGCATTCAGGTTAGCAACCTTAACAAGTAGTAGAACAAGACTTACTTAAACTAACACAGATGCAAACCAGAAACTCATATACTAAAACTCCTCCAGCTTCACCGTACCCATAAAGATCTGAATAATTTTGCTGCTTAATCAAGTAACTTCCTGGAGAGCAACCATCTCATTTGCATATAGATCTTAGGTACTTGTGTCAGGATGAAGCCTAACATTACCTGGCCACATTTACACAAGACCTCAGTGGCAAGACAATTCAGATTACCACAGAAATCACAGTGCCCAAAGGAAAGAACCTCAGCTACAGCCTGGTAGTCCCTTCCCTATGAATTATTTCTGAGGACACAGGATTAAAAAGTTGATGCATTCTGCAGAGAACAAGATCTTTCAACACATTAAATAGTTTCATCTAGTTTTCTTGCTTCGCTTCCATTAAATATGCAAATAGTAGCAAGCTAGGTTTGCCTTTGCTTTTCAGGATCACTATCTGGTTCCATCACAATCTGTGAAAGACAGACAGTATCAGAGTATGTGTCAAAAATAAGCATGTTTTAGTCACTGCTTCCAGGACTTAGGCAGTATACCCAAATGTAGTCCTCCAGAGAAGCAAGTTTCGACACTGGAATTTGCTTTTCAGCACTCTAAATACAGCACTCTCGAGCCTGTGGGTGTGAGAAAACTTCTATGCCTTTTTAACTGCTGCAACAAAAGAGACTTGTAGTTTTTAATTTATTTATTTATTCCATGCATAGCTGCATTCAATATTTGTCAATGCTTTTCTTTTATGGATGTGGCATATTGCTGTGATTGACCACCTCAACATTTTATTAGCCTGTGTGTTCTTGGAAACAGAAACGAGAATGGAAATTTCAGAGTAACCTTGCAGCTTGGGTCTCCTTTTTGCAGAAGGGAAGTTGAGTTTTTGATTTCTAACAAATCCTTGCTTACTTTAAGATACATATCTACGTTCTGCACCTGAGAAGTTCACTGCCCAGACACGTGTAACTGCATGCTCAGAAGGAACCTTGAAGGACTGTAAATGAATGTTTCTCCACCAGCCACCCACAGAGTAACTCAGGACCCTGGTGAAGCTTCAGTGCTGTAAAGTGAAGTGGAGAACAAACATCCCACAAACAGGGGTTTCCTCCCTATCCCTCTGCCCACAGCATCCCAGCAGTGTGGCAGAGATGTGGGGCCAGAGTATAAGATGGAGCCCTCTCCCACCCCATGTTGGTTTTTCCCTGGGCTGGGGGGACATCATGCCGTTCGGGCATCTCCTCCGATTCTGCTGATTTGGGGCAAACATGCAGTTGGATTTCTATTAAGGACTTTCAAGCAAAGTAGGAAATGCTAATCTTAACCGAGAGACATATCATATATATGCAAATTGTTTGCTCTACTTTCTCCATCTGTTTTTTTCCCAGGTTTTCCTCTTTGCTACGCTTTACTGGAGATTAAGTTACAGCATATAGCACTGAATTTGGACTGTGTGGGAAACATATGCTGCAAGCTCAGGGCCAAACTTGAATATTGGGTTGCACAGGAATAGGAATATTCACAGCAGTGCTAAGGACTGACAAACCCACAGGGACAGGAAATTCAGAGACATCATGATAAGGAGAGGCTGAAGCAGAGCTGTTCCAGTTACAGTAGCAGGTGGAACAGCAAGATTTCAAAACAACTGTAATTTGGGTAAGAAGAAATTGCTGAAGATGATAAACCGAAACTACCCCCCCTCCCTTTTTATTTTAATATGTAACCCCCTTGTTAGTGCAACACAATTTAGGCAAGATTGCACTTATTAATGATTATGGGTGGTCTTTGTTGAAATCAAACCTGTCCCAACTTCCTTGAAAAACCACAATTTACCTTTCTTGCCTGTATGCCTAGATGGAGTATGTGATTTGTTAGCAAGGAAGGACAACAGAAAGCATACCACTTTTCTCAAAGTAAATTATGTAAACTCACCATTATCCCCAAGCTATAAATGAGTGAATCTCTCAAGAGATGATGAGCTGGTTTGTGATGGAAATGATAATTGCCATTTATTGGCACGATGCACTTTTCTGTTTTGTCTTTTGACTTGGTCATCCTAACTTCTAGGAAACTAGCTATTTCCTCGATAGTTGTTGCAATCTAACAACATGTGCGTCTTTACAAATCCAGTAGAAACAGAAGCAAAAACTAAGTGAACTAAGGTGAAGATACAAAGAGCTACATCAGAATTCTGAGCTGGATCACTGAAAGAGATGCCTTTATTGAGAATTCTCCTGCGACCAGCCTGCCTGATACTCATCAAGGTATTAACCACAATGAAGCATTCAGAGGCTCTGCAAACTGGGAAATTTTGTGATCTCTCTAGTTCCTTGTTGTTACATAGAGTTGCTGTGAAAGACATCTGAAATTAAAAAAAAAAAAAAAAGGAAAACAGCCATACCATTACTTAAGTACTATACTGTTGTGGTGCTGTATGTGATCTACAGCATCATTTCCGTGTCTCCTGTGACACATTAATATGAGACTGTATAAATGGTATTTGCAAATGGATGTGAAAAATAGCACAGAAGAGAGTGTTTCATTCCACCCTCCATACACCACTTATCCTGAAATTTAATAATTTCATTTTGTTTGACTGGATTTTCTGATTAGCAATAGTATCAAGCAATCATGTTCTCAAGTTTTGAAACACGGTACAGCAGAAAGATCTGAACAGTCTTTCCACTCATCTCAAGTGTGAATACCTCAGTGTAACTGCTCAATTTATTTTGATACAGCATTATTTTGCTTTCCACCTGAAGAACACTGGGACTGAAT
>VXBW01006787.1:556173-649196 GCA_013400375.1 Thinocorus orbignyianus
AATCTCGCAGCTACTCAGACACAGGGATAAACCCGGCAAGGATTAACCAGGTCAACTATATACAGCCCTAAGAGCAGCTCAGGCTGCGCTCCCACGGAGCGACGAGGCGAGGACCCCACCACCACCANACCGAGGGGCCAGCTTACCCCCGCCACCGCCCCCTCCCCTTCTTCGCTCCCCGGGTGCTGCTGCTCTGGGGGTGCTGCACCGGGGCCGGGAGGGGACCCCAAACCCGCGCAGCCCTGAGCATCGCCTGCCAGCACCCGAAGCTGGCAGGCTATATATATGTATACATATATATATATGTATGTATATACGCGCACACGTATTTTTAAGCAGACAGGATTGTCCCCCGGCGGCGCGCCCGCTGCCACAGCGAGAAGGGGCGCGGTGGGGTCGGGGTCGGGGTGAGGCCGCGGGGTCGGACACGAGTTGGGACCAGAGGAGGCAAAGGGGAGCATCCAGCCCCTGCCGCAGAGCTGAGGCTCTGCTGGGGCTTCCACCCCTGTAACCTGCTCCTGAGGTAGTATCTCTGTATGAGAGTGCAAAATGCACCTTTAGTGTGTGCAGACTTTTGTATGTTAAAGTTCTATGCTGCTTAATGAAGGATTTTTGTAGAGGATGTTGTGGGCAGCTCTCTGTCCAGGTGGGACCGGCCTCTGCTGCTTGGCTCTGGAGAAGACCTGTGGCACAGAGGGGATTGCAGGTGCTTGGGAAGGAAATGGCTGCAGTGCCAGCAGCCGCAGGAGACTCGCACATGGAACAGTCCACAGCTGCTGGCCTTTTAAAAGTATGCCAGAAAGTTCAAAGTAGCCTGTCTGACTCCTTACAGCCTTTTCTGGGTTGGCTTGCCATGGGGTGGGTAGATTCACCCTGTGGGCAGGTCAGAAATACTGTGCTGCCAGGCTGAACTGAAATACATAATTAACTTGCGTTTCCTAGAAGCAACTGATAATTGTTTGATTTTATAGTATTTTAGAGAAAGTCAAGTTTAGTAAACGCTTATTCTAATTGAGCTCTTGTTTTGTAAGTGTTAATGTCTGGTTTTTAACTTTTCAGACACCATATGTGATCAGGCACATTTTTCACCATGTACCCGGTACATTGCATTCTTGGTTTATGTATTTAACACAGGTTTTTAATAGTTGAAACTTACTCTTTCCTTGTAAAGGAGAGTTTGAAATCTAGACTAAAATGTTAGCTATGGTGTAAAGCAGAGGGAGTGTTTGTTACTGCAGCAGTTTAGTGTCAGACTAATCCTTGCTGGACCTTGAGAGCAAATGCCAACATCCTTCTGGCTGAAGAAGGTTGTGGTGGGTCACTCGCTTCAATAAGCTGAAGGCTGAGGGGCTTTTAAAGAGGAAAATGTCCATGTGAATAAAAGTGGCCTGTTACTGTATTTGTCTTGTAGTTTGTCTTTGTGGATGAGAAGCTCAAATTAGCAGGCAGTGTGCACTAGCAACCTAGAAAGCCAACTGCATCCTGGGCTGCAGCAAAAGAAGCATGGCTGGCAGGTTGTAGGAGATGGTTCTCCCCCTCTACTCTGCACTCATGAGACCCCACCTGGAGTACTGTGTTCAGCTCTGGAGTCCTCAACATAGAAAGGACATGGAACTGTTGGAACGGGTCCAGTGGAGCGTCACGAAGAAGGATGGAGCACCCCTCCTATGCAGACAGGCTGAGGGAGCTGGGACTGTTCACCCTGGACAAGAGAGGGCTCCAAGGAGACCTTCTAGCAGCCTTCCAGCATCTGAAGGGAGCTACAGGGGCGCTGAGGAGGGACTCATCGCCAGGAAGTGTAGTGACAGGACAAAGGGTAGTGGGTTTAAGTTGGAAGAGGGGAGATGTAGACTAGAAAGATAGATACTAGAAAGAAATTCTTTCCTGTGAGAGTGGTGAGGCACTGGAACAGGTTGCCCAGAGAAGTTGTGGATGCCCCATCCCTGGAAGTGTTTAAGGCCAGGCTGGATGGGGCTTGGAGCAATCTGCTCTGGTGGGAGATGTCCCTGCCCATGGCAGGGGAGTTGGAACTTGATGATCTTGAAGGTGCCTTCCAACTCTGACCNAGGAACAAATCCATACAAAAGGGGGTGATCGTGGAGGGGAAAGGGCGAGAAAATCAAACTCTGCAACAGCCTCAAGACTGGATTTAAAAAGAACACAGAATTGGTAAAAATGTAGTTGTAGAAAACTGCTTCTCCTTTATGAAATACTGGTTCAAAACCTGCAAATGAGACCCAACACAAATGAAAACATGAGGGAGATAAATATACAGGGCAACACAGATGTTGCAAAATAGGTATCTCTTGTGAAAGAGTTGCAGTTATTGAAAAGCAATGTATCAACACCAGAGCATACATTGTTTTGTATCAGTTTCAGCAGGCAATCACCCAGTCAGTCATAAATGGTTGGCACTGGGAATTAAACCGATTTGGATTCCATCAACTGAGATCTATGATATACTCCTTAACAATAGGCCCGAGTTTAAATTTGTTAAGGATCATGATAATAATGGCAGAAAGGCCCTGCAAATCAGCCCCAGGTAACTTTATGGAGGCAGTGTTGCAATAGAATGATCCTGGTGATCTCAGGCAATTTAACATACAGAAATCTCTTGGAAGGCCAAGACCATTGCCTGCCACACACGTTTAGGAGGCTCCTAAGGAGGAGGAAAGTAGGTTGGTAGGCAGCCAGAAAGGAACTTTTCTCCCACTCCTGGACATCAGAGGCTCAGCAATGCCCTCCGGGACAGATATCTAGAGACTAATTCTCTTCACAGTTACTTCTATTCTACCAATTTGTAGTAAAATCATAAGTCATGCACTTGCAGCTGTGGCTGTAAAATAGCCGGAGTGGCATTTGTTTCTCTTTCATTGTTGGTGAGGAGTTTAATGTACAGCAGTTTACTGTTTCAATCTCCTCACCACCCTGGGCTCAGAAGCAGCTGGTTGCTCATCCAAGGCCACGTGTTTCCCTTTGCAAATGTCTATAATATTCAGATGGAAACTTCTTCCAGGAGGTGTTAGAAGCATGGGTTTCCTATTGACTTCAGTAGCACAATGAATAACGCAATCAGTGCAGTAGTTCCTCTATTATTTATTTTGCTATTAAATTCACATTACTTTATCATGCCCTCTCCCTGTCCGTTTTCAATATGCTGTAGGCAAGGAACTTACTGTCAGCCTCCAAGATTAAATAATCATCAAGGTGAATGAAGTAGTCTATAGCTCTCAAAGCTGTTATTCAAGGACTTGTGTAACCCCTGTCACATCGCTACAGTAGTTCATGTGTACCTTTCCAAATTTCCTTTTGTAAGGAGGAGAATTAAAACCAGCTTTTAAATAAATGCAGTTTTGAAGGCAAAAGCAAAAAGATTAATTCAGAAAGAAGGCATACATTGAGCCTGACTAATAACTTTTGGGGATGTCACAAACTGGGAGCTTCACAGCAAGAAAACTCCCTGGCAGAGCACTTCTGACAGCTTAATGCAGCTGATTTTCAGCAGTAACACTGACTTAATTTGGAAGAGACAAGATTCACCCAAGGATGTAGACAAACTACTTTTTAGTGTGAGCACATGCCCTTCCTTTACAATTAAGTGTTCAAAGCATATCAGGAGTGTTTTGTGTGTTTAATGTAAATGGTATTAACTGTGTCATCTACGACTAGATAATGTATCTCATCTAGTATTCATTAGATGGATACCTTTACTGTGCAGCCACCTGCAAATGAGAAATAATGTTTTTGCTCCACAGATGTCTGGCCTCCGGATTAACAGTAAGACAGCACTTCAGGACAAAATCAGCTCAAAACAGTTTAAGAAGGTGGTTGGTCTGTATGGCGGGATTTCATTTATAGGCTTGTGCAGTCTATAGCTTCATGGATTTACCTTCTTTCCTATAGTTGTTACATGCTGTTACATCCTTGTACATGGTACGCACTGAAAGAGCTTCTTCTAAGCAGACCTAAAGTATCTAATGAGCCCTTGCCTGCCTCCTGTGACGTGTGAGGTTAGACTGGTAGTTTGCCTAGGAGAAAAGGAGAGGAGGAAGGAAAAACACACTGAAGAGTTTACCCAAGCTCGCAAGCTTGACACCATATATGTTCTTTTGAAAGCATGTTGTTCAGTACATTTGTCTGGGGGGCAGAGGGGAGAAGACAAACACCCCTAAATTATACAAAGAGGTTTACGTTTCATCTTACCAGAGCAGCCTTGCTTTTGTGTGGCTAACTGGGAAGTTCCTGTTCTTCAGAAGTTGTAAGCACTTTCTTTGCTGACTGTGTAGAAGAAGGGGGAGGAATCTAAGACACAATGAAGTGGAGGGGACCCGGGGTCACAAATGACAAAGTGCAAGAACAATCCTAGACATTGAGAGGTATGTTAATATTGTCACTTAGCAGAAGAATAGCTTGTAGATTGAGAGGTCTTTTAACAATCTTTATACATGGGCCAGGTTTTGCATTTTCATTGGTGCAAATGGAATGGTATAATGGATTTACAGGATAAAGCTGGGAACAATATGCTCTGGTTGCCGATCTTTATGTATTTGGGCACTGTGTTCTGCCAGGAGTGTATGTGGTGGTTGTACAAAAAATGAAACATAAATAGTAAGGGTCTGATATGTATCTAGGTTCAAGACTTGTATATGATATGCGTGGAGCCTGCCTTTCCAAAAATGGTTAGGCTACAGCAAAGTCAGTGCTGCTGCGAGGCTGTGACATGGCTTAGAAAGTCTAGCAAGTTCCTTGAGACACACCTGAATTATTCTCTGTATGTATTTAACGGATGCAGTATACCACGCTGTGTTTGTGTTGTTGGAAGGCTAAAGCCACAGCCACAGTGCAGTCAAGACATCTCAGCCTTTGAAACATCCCCCTCAATTAAGGTCTGCATACCATTAAAACAGCTGGAGGTGGACTGACCTCTGGAGCTCCTCTGGGCTTTCGAATATTCACCCAATTGCTGCTGAAAAAGAAGGTCAACTTCCATTTGTAGCAGACTGTGGGACTGGGGTATCCTCAGAGCCAGCCTTGGTGAGTCTTATGTTAGCAACCTCTGTCCTTGGTTACAGTAAGCATCCCTCTCCAGGTGTGAAACTGCACAGGACTGAGGGAGTTATTAAAATGACATCTCCACTTTTCAAGTAGTTCTGAGCAAGTAACTGAGAGGATTTCATGACTGAGTACTTCCTTACTTTAATGGAAACATGAGGCACAAAAAAACTCCTTCTAAGAGAAGAAACAGTTTAACTTGCACTGGCACAGGTCGCTGCACACACCCGTGCAGATGAGTAGGAACCACGGTACTGGCATCAAGCAATTACACTGTGTAGTAAAATCCCCGGTGGGGAGAGATCATAAATATTCTTAGACCTTAAGAACACAGAAAAAGAAATTGCTGGCTATAAATTCAGGCAATAATCTTTGGGAGAGAAAACCAAACTGCAGCAGGCTTCAAGACTGATGTCTTTTCTTTTTAGGAGCAGAGAAGAAGAGGTCTTTTTCCGGGTGGGAGTGGTTGCAGGGCCGTTACCAGGGCTGGCAGAGGATGCCTGTGGGATAATTGGATGCCAAGGAGGATGTGCAGCCTCATTCACTACAATAGCAGCAGTTGGGTGTAACTCTAATGAGAGCCGTATAAGGGATGAATGTGCACTTTTCATCACTTTAATTACTGTAACCTATCCAATCATGTCACCTATTATGATGTAATTATGAGATCAAGCTGAAGACTAATCATTTGTCCCACTGCCATATATTTTGCAGTTTCTCACAGCTGCTCGGTAGTCTTAGGTCATAATTTGTCTCACTTTCAAGCAAAATTAAATAAAGTTGCTAATCATCTGGATTTTGAAGATAATCAACCAGACGTGCCATGCTGCCGTCTTAAATTCTTCAAGAAATATGGGGCAGAATGTTCCTTTTCATTTTAACGTATTGTTTTAGGGTTGTCTTGAAAAATATTGTGATCTAAAGATTCATGACACTCTTTGTCAAAACAGAGCCTACTATTTTATAACTGACTAGTTGGCAGCATCCTTGATCAATTTGTCAATGACAAAGCTCTCATTGCTTTTTATAGGTGTTTTTAAGACTTTTCTGGTTTTTGTAAGGTATTAGCCCTCATATATTTAAAAAAATAACAACTTTTCCTCCTTAATAAATAACTAGTATGTAATTTTTAACTGTAGATTTTTTATTTTATTTTTTTTGAGGGGGAATTCACAGTAAAATTTGCATAGTCTGCATTTTTTTTTCCACGAGAAACCAGTAATCTTAATCATTTACTCATGTTTATGAGACTGCATCCAAGTAGGAGCTAAGAAATTATTTGTGCAAAATATGAAGCAATCCCGTGGTCACTTCCAGGAATAACCAATTACGTTTGAATCACACGCCTTTTTAATAAAGATAGCAATCAGTCTAGTTATATTCTTCCAAAAAAGGTGTGGAGTAATGGAAGCGGAATGCAAGTAAGCTGAGTTTACCCATTTCTAATACAGTGAGTGTGGCACATACTCTCATATACACGAGAGAGGGCAGTTTACATACTGTTTTATTGATCACTGTACCCCTGGCTATACAAGTAATAACTTAGAGAGCTGAAAGCAAATAAAAGTGTGAGCTGAGTGGCTGCCTGATTAAACAGAAATGATCCGATTGACAGGAGATCTAGCCTCACTTCCTAATTTCAAGTGTTCATGCCATGTTGCAGTTTTCTTGCAGGGTTTGATATGAACTCAGGCAGAAAGCCTCAGGGGTTAAAAAGTAAGTCCAGAGACAGCCATCTTCCTCTTCAGTTGATTTCTTGGAGAAGAGAGGGGTGGGAATCATGCTTATTGATTCAGTAGTTAGTGATGCGTGGGACTGCGCTCCCTCCCCACTCCCTGTGCTCTTGTGGGGCCCTGTGGAAGCTTGCACTCCTCAGGAGCATCCCAGAAGTAAGCCAGTTATGTGTAGTGGAAGCAGGGGTCATAAATCTGCCATAATCATTATGTGGGGAGAAAAACCTTCTTGTGCAACTTTTCCACATAACACTGGGTCAGTCCAATGAATTACAGGGTCAAATTCTTGTAATTCATAACTGTCACAGCTGTGGATTACAACTGTATATATGATTTGAGAGTTCACTGTGAATTGCTTTTAAGGCCAGGCTATTTATTAAATACAAAAAACTGATCAAATGTCATCTGTCTTTGCAAAGACCTTTGTGTCTTTTAAAATAATTAAAAAATATGGGCTCAAGTTTGAATTTTTTCTCATATATTAATTACAATATTAAATGTATTATTGTGCCTGTGTATGAAATAAAAAAAGTCAGAGCTTACCTTAGGTTCCTTATAAAAAATAACTGGATAACAGAAAGTAAACATGGCAGGTCGGTCAACACTCAAATCAGTTTTAAACATTCATTCCTCATAAAATAATAAATGATAAATAATTGAGAATTTTTATCACTGAAAGTTGGATTTCTGTGGACAGTATAATTTCCCAAACATTCCTTCCCAAAGTAAGAACTTTTTAAGTCCTTCTGTCTACTTCTTTTCATTAAAGATACTGTACTCTTATTTATGCTGGACCTGCATACTGGTAGTTGTACTTGGTCCTGAGGTTCATAAATGGCCCTAAAGGCCTTTTTCAAAATGTGATATATGCAGCTGAGACCTAATTTGGTCTGCCTCTTAGACTTAAATTCCTCTGCACCCAGTATGGCCTTTGTCAACCAAAATTGGATGTCATTTACCCTCCTTCCCTTCAGCATGGTGGTGTTTCTGGTGCAGGGTGGTGGGGTCCATCTGACTGTCCATGTTGTTTCAGCCCAGGAATTCACCTCCTGCAGGCTGCTCACCTGCGCTGATGGCTGACATTAGGGCCAGGCTTTCACCAGGTGAGTAATTCTGCTGACTAATTTTCATTTCTAGTTCTTGCTGCCTGGGCATGTTGAGTTCCCACTGTAAAGGCTCTGCAATAGATGTGCTCTCTTACCTGTTTCATACACATTTGTCCATAGCAGCTTAAAAAGTTGGAGTGAATGCAGCTGGCTTCATCTTAAGACATTCCTCCGGTGGATGAAGAGTGCTGAACTGCTAGAAGTGAAAAAACCTTCAGCTGGAATGACTAACCCTGGTAGAAGCTGTGTGTGACCAAAATCCCTGCAACAAACCCCTGCTACCCAGCTGCCATTCCTTGTGTATGCAGAGAAACAGGCAGCTTCACACAGGAGACACCTGTGGGGTGGCTCAGATTAGTGTGTCATGAAAGAGTGCAAGATGCACACCCAGAATCCCAAATGATGAGCATGGTGTTGGTGCAGTCAGCCACAGCTAAGGCTTTGCTGGTGACTGCTCAAACCAGGGCAAAACTAACCCTGGTAATAACTACCTGTTATAGTTCTGCAGTGGAAACACGTATCTCTTGCCTCTAAAGAGGACTTGAGTACCTGCAGCTTCTGACTTTCCCAGGAATTATGAGGGCTCAGCCCCTTTTCAGGGGTTAACATCATCTTTTAGGCTCAGACTTCTACGGTTGAATACTGTGCCATTTAAGCATTTTTAGGTATTTGACCTACTGCTTCAAAAAAGATCAACGTGCTATATTAGTCATCAAGATTCATGACAGCACTGTTGAATTGTTTTCTGACTGACTTCGTAGTTTCATCCTCATGGCATTATCTGGTTCCTTTCCCATACTCCCACTAGTACACCCTCATTACTAGGGATTTAGAGGGGTAAAGGCGTTGAAAAATGATGGCCAAATACCCTGTGTCACACTATCTACTCCTATCCACTTCAAGGTGGTGAATAATGACTTCTCAATTTTCCAGTTCAACCACTTCTAACTGAGGAGGAGCAGGGATCCTGGCTGCTCTTCAGCCTCCTCTCAGTTAAAAAACAGTGTTGCAGTGCATGTAGGTCATCCCACATTGGTTTCCTCTGCTTGCAGAGGCTGGCGATGGAGGACCATGAACCTTCACTTACTTCCTTGAATCTTAAAGCCTTGTTCTACGTTAGTGTCCTGGGGATTTTTTTTATTGTTTTGATCTGTGGAATTACATTAATGTAATAAACTAGCAAACATTGACGTAAAAGAAACAAAACCAGCATGACAGAGATAGCACAGTCAGAAAATAGTGATAACATTTGCAGACAGCCATTCTACCAAGTGGAGGCTAACTTGTTGCTACACAAGAGAAGTATTTATAGCTGTTTTGTTTTACTGGTGTTATAGAAACACCCATATAGACAATTTCTCATATATATTGTCTTTATCTGCGAACCATGTGCAAAAAAGCAGTAAACTATTTTGATTGGCACACAGACATTAAAGTGCATGTGCCTGGGCACTGCTTCTGGGCCTGGAAACTTTGCCAAAGAAAGCATTACTACTTACTAGTTCTGCTTGGGCCGTCTTGGCCTCCAACTTAGTTCTTGGGTCTAATCTAAAGCATCTTGAAGTTATCAGGGGAGCCTGTGCTGACACAGCATTGAGTGCTCCTTGGGGCCTATACTTTGCAGGTTCTGATGGATCTTGCTGTAGTGTTTCAAAATATTGCTGTACCTAAACTCTGCTCAACTCCTGTAGCTTGCAGAGCAGAAGAGAGCATGTACCTGCACCTCAGAAGTTCAGTCTTCACTTAAATTGCTATTAGCATGGCTATCCACCAGTATGAACATGAATGTCTGGTTGAAGAATAAGATCTCTTCTGCTTTGGATTGTTGCAAAAGGGCACATTACCCTGTTTCATATATTCTCTGGTATGTAATTTAGTCCATATCCCAAATGCTGCTGGAAAAGAAAAATATACAGAAGCATCTTCTCACAAATAGTTATTGCAGTATCCTTTGTTTTAAAATAAGGAATTATGATACAGCTGTTTTGATCTAGACTTTTTATCTTTCTAGTGCATTCCTTTCTTCTTTGAGCTCCACTGACTCCTTTCAGCATTAGAAGAGGTGTCTGTGTGCATGTGCTTGTGTTTGTGCATGTAAGCAATGCTGAAAAAGTAATGTACTTTTCGTAAGCCAATTTATATCTTTAATCTTGGGAGCATAAACACATGAACCAGTATGACACCCCTTGTTTAATGCTGCTTCTCTCTTATCCTGCTTCATCTTGAGGTAGTATTTGTCATTACAGCTCAAGCAGGTCATTGTTTTGCAAATCTTTTGGGAGTCCAGATGTGCTCACAATTAAAGGCCAACTCTTATTATTTGTATTATCATAATGCTGAGAGAGGTCACTACTCTATTGTGCAAGATCACATTCAAACACATCATAAGCAGCAGACCCTACTCCCCAGGCTTCTCTCTATTAAGGGACAATGATGTATCCTCAGACCTAAATTTAGTTAACAATAGCAGCTGTTAGAGTGGAGGTTCAGACCAGCCAGGTCAAAGGGACCCTTTCTTGTCCTTACTTCCCCTCTTCCTGATGCTCACCTGATGTTGTGTTGAGCCAATTCAAATCGCTGAACCCTTAGAATATTTTTTTGTCAAAAAGGTGAATGGCTTTCTGCTGTTTCAGGGACCTGAATTAGCTCAGCAGAGGACCAAAAAAGCCCCAGAACTGGTGTAAGGGGGAATGACCACCCTGCTGGGGCAGGGCAGGGGAAACTGAGGTCTGGGAATGTGGTGGGAGGGAAAGGGGAGTTAAAATGTTAGGGCTGCTTCTCTCACAGAGCAATAAATCCTCTCAACCTGGATGTGCGCCCTTACTGTTAGTGTTCAGGTATATTTCTGTGTGCTCACTCTGCTCCTTGCTCGAGCATCTGCCTGACTTCTCAGTGAAGAAAACTTCCTCAGGAAGGAAATTTCTCTCAGCTGTCAGGAAACTTCCTCAGGCGAGGAAAAGGAAAAGTTGTTTTGACACCCGAAGAACTGCTTTGTTGACAGAATGTCAGTGCCAGCGTGAGGAGCAACGTGCACACAGCTGAGGGCAGATAACACAGGCTGTTTTAAAGCATTATAATTAATTTAAAATCAATACATCTAAATACAGGCAACTGTTGTTGAGGTCAATGGAGATGTCAGGCACAATTCTATGGCTTAAACAGAGCCTCCTCCTGCCTTTTGAGATGCTTGAACAACCAACAGTCCTCCTGCCTCCCAGCTGCTGGTGCAGAAGGGCAGGGGTCTCTAATTGCTTTGGGGTGACACCTGCTTGTCCAGGCCCTGAGAGGACCCTGGCTGTCCCTGCCCAGCTCCAAGGGATTCCACCTCCCAGCCGTGGCCCAGGACTGCATTATCAGACCCCTGGGACCATCAGGCCCTGTCCCAGTGATACCGCAACAGGGCTGACCTCCAGCTCCCACAGCCCTGCCCACCCTGCTGAGCCACGAGCCTGTTTCCTAGCCCAGCCTTAGCCTGTCCCCATCTCCAGGGAAGCGCTTGATGCTGGGGGCTGGAGCTGCCCCAGTGCCCCCAGCTGCCTGGGGGTCCTGCCTGTGGATGGGATGAGTCCTGCCCGCCAAGCCTTGACATGAGGGAACCCTGGCTGTCGTGCCCAGATGCCACCAGCCCTCAGTGAACCTCTGAGATACCCTAAAAGAGCAGCAGTACCTCCAGTAACCTGTGTTTAGGTAATGTGACCAAGTCTCAGGCATCCCCAGAGCCAGGGAGAAGGGACGCGGTCATGAGGCTCAGCACCGGCCACCTCTTGGCAGGGCTTGATCTGAATTTGGAGGCTGGGATTTGTGGAGGGATGCTCAGGCCTTCCCCTTCACCCAGCAGGGTGACAAGTGCCTCCTGAGGACAGGCCACGTCACAGCAGCTGCTGGTACCCCAAAGAGGTTTGAAACCCTTAGAGGGTAAAATCTGACTGGGCTGCCTGTGGTGTTGGCACACGTTAGCGAGTTGAGACAAAATGTTGGCATTCAGCTGTTAACACAGGTGGAAATGATGTGCTGGGTTACCACCCCTAGGATTTCTCAGGTCGGTAGTTCCAGCTAACCATGGTCTTTCCAGGGGATGTTTCCCTGTCCCTCAAATAAGAAGAGATCAGATGTATCTGAGTTTGCTTGTTGGAGGCTCAAAAACATTTTAGAGAACTTTTTAAAAATTATTGTTATTTTTTTATACTATGAGTGGCTTTGCTCTTGCTTGTGAAGGGAAACGGGACTACGTGTTCCTGGGGACTGGCAGCAGTGCCCATACCCAGGGGCACTGATCACCTGAGGAGAGAGGACAGCAACATTTGGGTGAGAGAAACTGAAACTCTAGATATTTACTGAAAGGTTAGTGAGGAGTGCATTCAAGCAATACTCCAGCAACACGCTTTTACAAGCAGGTGATTGAAATGGTCAAATACAGCCCCTGCCATCTCCTGCCCCACACTGTGGGCACTGCCGCTTATCCAGCTGTCACAATCTCCATGCAGATGGGCACTCTTTTGGATTGCTGGATGAGCAATTTCTTTTTATGAAACTACTGGGAGATTAAATGTTCAGGTATTTTGAAATACCATGGAAACCAGGAGGTGTTAGAGGTAAAGCCTTTATGGGAGGTGTTTATACAGGCTGAACTGTTCTGAAGATCTCTCCATAGATCATGTAATCTACATTACTGCTTCCTCTCCTTTTGTCTTCTTCTCCTAATCTGGGCTTTGTATTTTCTTTTACACTGATTTACATGCTAGAGCAATACATCACTCCCTCTCCAGTATACAATCTCCTTTCCTTCTGTTCCTCTCTGAAAACCATTGCAAATCTTTTTCATGCAGTCCTTTTCAGACATGCTGCATCAGGCCGTTTTGCACTTACACTGTTGCCCTGCCTGCTACTAATGTATGTTAAAATCTAGTTTTCTTCAGATTTCAGACGGCACATTTGATTAGTAACAACCAGAAGACACCTAATAGATAATGCAGTTGAACAAATCACTAAAGAGCTTTGCAAATACCTTGCCAACCTAACAACCAGAAGATACCTAATAGATAAAGCAGTTGAACAAATCACTAAAGAGCTTTGTAAATTCCTTGCCAACCTATCCTCTTTAAAGCAATACCAAAAGCAGCGCAAGCTTTATCTACTTAACAGCAAGGTTTTTATTGTTACTTTGTTTTAGCTCTCTTTCTCCCCTGATGTCATATAGGATGATTACACAAATGTAGTTTGGTAAGCCCTGATATAACCTCTTTTTAAATTTTTTTATCATTTTAGAATTGAATTTCTTAGCAGCATATTTATAAGATCCTTGTTACCCTCTAGCATTCCTTATATTTTCTGTCCTGGCCTAGCTTTCACATCTCTTGCTATTGTTAGTCTCCACAGCTCAAATTAACCTAGTCTGAAATCCATCATTGTACATCGTTTAATGAGACATTTCTGCACTCATCATCACAGCAGATCAATAGAAACAAATCCCTGTCTCCTGACTGGTTTAGCTAAGTATCTCATGCATGACTGTCTTTCCAATTTGATCCAGTTTAACAGTCTGCTTCTCCCCCCTCCCTGACCCCACTTTTCTAATCTGCAGAGATAGATATAAGTCTTGAGCCAGACTCCAGGGCGTTTCTCTTGTACGGTCTTCCCCCTGTTTGTGCAAAGCTCACCCTGACCGACTACTGCCGCTACTGCCAGACAAACAGCTGCCTTAGCAGTTGCACTAACAAATAAAAGGGGAGGGAGGCAAGGGCAGGAGAGGGAAGTTTTTTGCCCTTAGGGTCCTTGTTCACTTACTTCACTGAGAAATTCAAAAGCTAATGAGGGACCATTGCTGGAGGGAAAATGAGAATAATCTGTGATGTTTGGAAAAGAGTGAAAATCTGCCACCACTAGTGAGTGCTTCGTATCAGCATATCTTTTCAAGGCTACCCCCACAAGACAAAGGGGTTAGAAACTGATAAGTAGAAGCTGAGATTTTCCTTTTCATTCCTCTGCTCTGTAGGCTGTCTGTGAGACCGACAGTCTTTCTCACCTCTCCCAACTTCCCTCCCCATCCCTCCAAGATAGGACTCATGAATGTGATCAAACTTCAAGGAATTTTTAGTACTGTATAACTGGACACAGGCAGTCCAGATTAGACACAGACATTTGGAGCCTTTGAGTGTCTCTCTCCTTGCCTCCTCAGCCAGCCCCTCTTCTGGTTTTGTGTTCTTTCCAGTTGCTGTTGTATGCAGTGTTTTTGTGAAACTGCTTATAAATGTGTTCAAATGGCAGTGCGTGGTCAAGTATTTAATTCTATGAGATTTTAGATGCCTGACTCACATGTAGGAACAGATTAAAATTAAATTGATGGACTGGATATTACCTTAAGCTGCTCGGCCTACCTTTTTGTTGGAGGTTGCTATCACTGGCTCAGGGATGATGGCTTGGCTCCTGGACTGGGTCAGCCAGGAGCTGCCCTGAAATTCGACAGCTTTCTCTCTGGAGTGTGAAAATAACCTGAAGTTGGCATTAGTTTATGTCAATGTGCTGGGCTGTGACCTTTGGCAGCCCAGGAGATGCTTCCCAACTGATCCCTCTCGCTGTAGGGGTAACACCGTTTGTCTGTGCACTGGGGTGTAGCAGGGGAGGTTGTCAAACCACCTTGAGCCAACAATTTCAGTCTTCTGCTGTGAGTGCATAGGAGCCCTAAAACTCTGTGTCTTAGATCATTACTCTGCTCATATGATACCACGCATGTGCACATGTGCACAATCATGTGAATGCTCACATATAGGAAAGATTTGTCTTTAAAGATCACAATAATTCTTGGTGTAAAGAAGATGTTACTTGCTTTGCTGGCAGTAATAACATGCATTTTTCTCCTCAAGATAAAATAGCCCCTGTTCATTACTATAAGGCCTGATCTTTCACCTGTATATATTTCTGTTGCTCTCAAATTAGTTTGAAAGGTGAGTTCACAGTTTGCAGAGTGCTCCAGTATATACGGCTATTCAGGTAGGGAATTATAGAGAGTCTGCTTTTATCTGTTAATCACTACACTGCTATTTTTCTCCTGGTTCACAGACTTCTCCCTTGCAGATCCTCTCCCTGTTCTGGACTTCGGGATGAAGGAAATTATATTCGCTAAGCAGATCTATAATATAAAGAGTAAGGTTCATAAATAGTCTCACACAGAGTTTGGATCCCTTCTTCTGTGCCAGGATGCGGTTTTATGGAAGAGGCGCCCTTAAAAATAGTGAATACCCCATCATTTACAGATTCTCCTTTTAAAATACAAACTCTCCTTTTAAAGTTCACTTTCTGAAGCCCGTATATTCTAACTTCCTGAAGAATTCTTGAAATCTAAGTGAAAAATCCAAAGGCTTGGGTGACTGCTAGTATTTGTTTGTTCAATGTGTTAGAAGGAACAGAAAGAAGGGAGACAGTTCAGTGCTTTTTTTTCCTTTGAAGGTCTTAGTTTATGGCATGTTACAGTGACACCTTGTGGGAAACAGTGTTGGAAGTCTAAGAAAAATTTCTGTGTCATAAAATGAGGTGTTCTTTTGAATAATGTTTTTAATATTATTATAATTTTATTAGCTACCTGTATTGTAGCAATGGTTCGAGGCCATTTGTGCAATGTACGCAAGAACTAAACATGTATGAATGTATAAATTCTCACTTAAAAGGATTACCAGCATCAGAAGTTACAAATCTTTGCAGTTCTAAAGAAAGGGTTAGTTGTGTGTATTTTGATATTTGATAGAGCCAAATGACAACATATTTATGCAGCTGCTGATTTCTCCAGGCTTTCAGATGCGTCTTGATTACATTCCTCATCAAGAATCTTAACTTGTTCCCTCCTCCCTTTCCACTGCTCCTTCCTGTACAACTCTGAACAGGACTCATCCTAACAAGACATCCTGTAACAGGACACATCCTAACAGTAAATTGCTTCCTAGAAAGACCCATAACCCCAAACTAAAACCCCAAGGTGTTGAATTGTTAAATGCAGTTAATTTTTTTTTTTTAAGTTTGAACTTGAACACATTTGTTTGCCTGTGCTACATCTAAGCTAGTAATCTAAAGCTATGCCAAGCAGCATTCATAATCCTGAGTAACCACACAGATCTGTTTGAGTTGTTCCTAGCTGGTTTTGGTTCAGCACTAGCCCAAGTAATACCCAAGAATACTTTAGGAGTTAGTAAAATCTATTAGCCATTCTCCACAGATGCTTCAGTTTTGGCCATACTCTTCTGGAGTATGAGTGATTTTTAAAGTGTGGATGTGAGTTACCCTATGCCACCTGCTAAGGTATGGGCATGGGTACATTTAATTTACTGGTATGGACCTAGAGAGCAAATCCTGATGATCCTAAATCTCCTCAAGATCTATCTATCCAAAACAAAAATGTTCTGTCTCAGGAAGAAATTGTAGCCTGTCACTAGGTTCCTTTTTAGTTTTGCGGCTCGTGTGAGTTCTGACAAAGCTTCTTCAGCCAAGACAAGATGGATTAGCGAAGAGCTACTATTTAAGCAGTCAGACTAAACTGGCTTATTTTGGCTGGAGCCAAGGAGTTCCCTCTTGAGCAGCTTTGCTGGTGGGCTGCAGGGGTGCTAGCGTCCTTCTGGAGCGAAGAAGTGACAAGTAAATGGGGCAGCAACTCCCCCTCACCTGTGTAGCTGAAAGCCCTTAGCTGAAAGCTGAGATCACCTTGGATGAGTCTTACTTTTTTCTAGGAGTTCCCTTGAGTAGTGGTGAAAAGGCTGACATAATGCACAAGGAAGCCCTCAGGTGCTTCCCAGGACAAGAGGAAGGAAACAAAAGGAAGGAGCCCACTCCACAAAGCCTTTCCTTCCTCTGACCACCTTCTAGCCACATGTTTGGCAATATCAATTGGCTTTCTCCAGCCCAACTTATCCTTTGCTCCTGTCTCTGTGCTTTTAGCTCCTTTTACCTACCATGCACGGGTGCGGCAGCACACGGAACTGAGAAAACAGCATCAGGTTAATGCCAACCAATTCACTTCTGTTGTTGCCGCTATAGTGTTAACCAGATTCTCATCCTAGTTTATTGCATGACTGCAGGAATGTTTGCTTGGCAAGCGAGTGGGGCTTGAGAAGGTGAAGGAGCATTTAGGTGTGGTAAGAAAGCAGGTCCCCTCTTTAAGCAGCAACGGCAGGATGTCTGAGCCTAAACTGATCATGAAAATGTTTTGTTATTTATAAAATAGCATGTTTTATTTGTAATGCATAATACACATGCATCAAAAAATGACATATAATTTGTTTGTATATACATACATATATATATGTAAGCCGGATCAATTTCCTATTGCTGTTCACAAGAATGGGATAGCTCTTCAGTACAACAGAGATGTGCCACAGACTGAGAGCTGGGTGTACCTTAAGCTTGAATTCCCACTGACTTCTTTAAAGTGAGTATCCATCTTTATGTAGGACTCTTAAATGTAGTTTTAAATCAGGTACACAATTTATCCATCAGCTTCAATTTTCTTCCATGACGTGGGCACAAACCCGCTAGTACAATCGTGCCAACTCATGTACAGAGTCTCTGGCAGGTTGGCTTGGGTTAGTTTGTTATATGTTGCATCAGAAGGAGGCCCATAGGGGTCTGCTTTGAGTGGTAGGTATGGAAAAGGAACATTTGGAAATGGTCATTAAAATAGAAATTAAAAATTTACTTTTTTGTACCAGCTGATGTGAACTCTAGTGTTCTAACAAGGTTATTCACCACCACAAACAAATTTTCTTAGTTGTTTCCACTTCAAAATATTCAGAAATATCTTGATCACAGTAGAAATGAAGATTAGGCCAGTTTTCTCTTACTCATTCCCTGTTTCCGTGTTGCTTGGAGCACCTGATTAAAAGCATTGCACTTAGTTTCCTCTTTGTGTTAATGATATTTATGTAAGGAGACAAGCTGATTTTCATTGGTCAGTTCTTTTGTTTCAGTGGTTTAATAAGAAACTATGAAATAGATGTTGTGCAATTTCAAGACAAGTGCTCCAGGAAACTGAAAAGTTATTGAAGGAACAGAATGTAAACAAGGATTTAAAAAATACTTCAACAACGGAAATGCAGAAATGTCGCAGTCGTGTCTCCGTCACCTAGACTAAAAGGAGTTCATATGACCAAGTCAAGGAACAAATCAGACTGCCAGATGAAATTGTTTAAGTTATGAGGAACACTTGCCTGTGGGATCTCCCGCTAAACAGACTTGCTGCTTTTTACTATGTATGGATTTCTGCCGTGTGCGGTATTTTCTCAAACAATTGTCAAAACTTATGTACAAGTAACCTGGTAAGTTTTGCAAAACTGTACTTACTCTTTTGAAACATAGATGGTTATTAGCATTGTAAGAATTTTCTGTTACATGTCATCCTTTTAAAAATTATTTTGAAGAATGTATCTGAATGAAAGCAGAGTTTGAGAACTAATGTTTAAGATTTGAATTTGTGGAAACTGGTAAGGAAGAAATTCTGTTAACCAGATTGCATGGGTTTTTGTTTCATACTTTTTTTATAGACTTATGTTCCAACAGTTCCTGAAATTACTATAAATGCTTAAGAACCTGGAGAGCGGAGGAGAGAAACCTTTGCTCTTTCTGTTTATTCACTTACCTGTTTGTCTAGTCTATGACTTCTGTTACATAAACCTAGGAAAACTGCAAATTCACAAGAAATTGAGTGGGAATTTCTGGCTTGCACAGTTACCCTGAACTGGTTTCAGATTCTTTTTAAAGTCACCTATGCTATAAACTGTGGATATTTCTTTAAGTATTAAAGTGGTTGGATCCTTAATCTTATGCTTTCTTAGTGTTCCTTTGAGTAGTCAACTGGAATTTATTATTTTCCTTTCTACTGATGCATGACAAAGATAAGCCAATCCTCTCAAATCTGAACAATTCTGCATGAGGCTTTCAGAAGTTACATCCTGATTTCTATTTGCCTGAAATGTTGATGTTATTTAGAAGACCATGTACCTTTGCTCTGTAAAACGGACATTTTGTGACTGGGGGCTATCTTCAGAAACGTTCTGCAGAGGAATATCACCTGATCTATTTTATTTCATACATTTGCCTGACAGTTCCTTTAAAATTATTTCTAGTTCTTGCACCAGTGGAAGAGTTAATTGCCTTCCCTGATAGAAGCCTATCATGCAATGATAACTTTAATGGGGATCCTTTGATTTAAGCTTAAATTTATTCAGAATCAGAAATAAGTTGCTCTTCCTCTCAGCTTTGAAAGACAGGAAAATCGCATTCATGTTCAGCAAACGTATTGTGTAAGGGATTCAGATGAGAAAAATGTAATCTTGGAGTCTGGGAGCTGTAAATCTTATTTTTCACCTCCAGTCTATTTATTGTGTTCACATTTACTTTGTGACAACTTTGATTCTTACTATTTTCACGGTGTGTCCTGTGTGCTGAAAATTTCTTCCTGAGAGTTGTTTTATTAAGGGTGCCCTGACCTGTTTGCACAACAAAATTTAAGACTTACTTTGCACTTCACATGCGGTGACGGGTTTTGCACACTTGGAATGACGTGAAAAAATAGGCACCTTAGCTCAAGATCACTTTTGGCAGGAGAAGGGGGGCGATCACCATATGGCCGTGTAAAACCTCTTCGAAAGGAGTCCAGACAAGAGGCTTTTAGCTTGAAGGAAATTCTTTTTGCTCCTAAGAGCTCAAAGCCACTTGGCTTTGTCGTTTATGCCCAACATATTTATGAAGCATTTGTTATTGATTTGGTGAACCAGAATCAGGAGATGAGAGCCAAATTCCTGCCTGAGATAATTTAATTAGCAGCAGCTGATTCTGCTAATGCCTTTGCTTGATGGTACTCTGAAATTAGTCTTAAGTGAGAAGCTACCGGTATGTTAACAATAAATTTATTCAAATAAGGAAACACTGGTCAAAGAAAATTTGTTTTACAAGAAACCAGGGCTTTAATATATTTTAACCAAAGAATTTTTGGGAACCATTTTCACTCATTGTAAAAATTTATGTATTTCTCTTATAGGAAGGAGAATTTGGAATTACTAACCTTTGCAATGTTAGTGACATCACTGGAGCAGTGAGTAATGGTTTACTTTGTTAGCTATTAATATCTTATGTTACTGCTATTTGAATAAGTGACTACAATGATTGCATTGTCAAAGACTTCAGGTAAATGTGCACCGTTCACTGTCTGGCACAAGTCATTAGGTTGTGTGTTTAATTTTGGCTCAAATTATTAAAGACACAACTGCCTTTCTTGTTTAAAGAAAATGTGTACAGGGTGTGGATCTCTGCTGTGAGTCATGTTCACATCTTGATCTACAAAGTTCATAATCACTCATTTTTGAGAAAATGAGTCAGAAGTAGTGTTCCTTCCAAAATGAGAATCACTAAGACTGTTTTATTCATCTACCTTTGCACAGTTAAATAGTTTATTTCATTTTCTCAATGATCTAATGGGAAAAAATGAAAAATGACAGTTGTTGGAAATTTAGAGTTCTGTAGGAATTCAAAGGGCTATATCTATCGTGGGGTTTTCTTTAGCTTAAAATGAGCTTTCCATAGCAGCGTTCTTGCATGGAATTTAGCTGGTGCTCTCCTACTTCAGATTTCAGATGCAATTCGAGCTTGTGGTTATAAGTATTCTTTGAAGAGCAGTGGAAAATTCAGACATCAATGTTGTCCACAGAGGCTAGTGGGATGCAGCTTCTCAGTGCCTGGCAATTAGCGATAGGCTGGGTCATTTATGATACTGGGACCATAAAAGGCTGTGTTGTCCTGACAATACATAGCAAGGTTGACTCGCCTATTTAGGTTGCTGTGTATCTTTGCTCAGTGTTATCAAGTTCTACTATTTTTTCCATGAGTCTTTGCAATGCTTGATATCAGAGTCTTCTGCTTCCAAAGTTGTTCCCTTTCAACTCCCCTTTGGAAACAAAAATGTACATGACCATTAAGAAGTGGATGGGGAAGAATAAACAAGAAAAGTCCAACATAAAATCCAAGCACATAATATTTATTACATCTTTGAAAACTCATGGTTTTAAAGATAATGGCTCTCCTCTTGAGGAGGGGGGTTGCTTGTATTGAATGGCTTTCCGCTATGCTGCATACTGTGTATCTGTTACTTCTCCTCAGAAGTGATAAAATAAAACTGCAAGAGAGGGAGCACTGGCCACACACATTATGGTTGGCTGGGTGACTCTACCAGAGCAGGACTGAATGTGGACTGTCTTCGCCAGGGCTCCTTCTGCCCCCGGAGCTGTGCACCAGTCCTTTCCCAAGGCCTGTGTAAAGCTGAGCACTCTCCTCGGGTGATAGTTGGAGCCTGCTCAGGTGTCCTGTGGTCCTTTTAGGTGCTCTGTCAGGGTGTCAGAGTCTTTACTAGACCTGAACAGGTGGTTGAACATCTACTGTTTTGCACGGTCTCTAAGAATGATTTATTCTTTCTTCTGCTCTATATTTGGTTTTACATTGAGAAGGGCACTAGACAACACAACACCCCTACTGTAGTATCTGAGTGCCTATAATCTTTGATACAGTTAATATTTTTGCTGCAGAGTTTAAGTGCTGTACATGCATATTTTCTTCCTAAAGAACCAAGGCACAAAGGAGTGAAGTGACTTGGTCACACAGAATGTTTTATTGCAGCTGGAAATTGAACTTTTTTTTCCTCATCTTTAGTGCTAGAGTATCCCTTCTCTAAAATGTGCTTTCAAAGTCCTTTTCAAGGCCACCATTTGTCTTTGCAGTGTACACAGGGATGTCAGTTTTGGAATGCAACGGTGCAAATCAGTTGTCTACTGAAATGTGTGAGTATTGCCTTAGCTTTGGCTCTGTAGTTCTTATTTCCAGTCCATCAAGTGCCTTATCCTGTGGCAGATGTGGAAAACCTAACCAGAGCAGAGTTTCTATTTAAAGATGTAATGTCCATATTTTCTCTGAGTATGTTTATAAATTCTCTTTTAGGAAGCTAATAATTCTTGCCATGGGAGTCACCTGTGATATCAAAAGTTTTCATTGAGTTTTTCAAAATCTGGGGACATTTCACAATACATTAAACTCAACCACTCATCCAGATTTTCAGAAAATGGGAAGGGATGAGTACTTTGCAGGAGTTTACTCTACTGGCATCTGTCTCAGAGTTGTATGCAGATTTAAATGAAGCACATGGTCTTTACTAGATTGATTTTGGTTTGATTTTTTTTGTTTTTAATTTTATTTTATGAAATGAGATTGTTAAGCATTAGCCTTGGTCTGGGACCTGGGACAACTGGCATCATAGTTTTTAAACTGCTCTTTTTTCTGGGCCTCTTGAACACCTGAAGCTCATTCATCCTTGGCATCATTTTAATGTTGACTTTCTGGTTTTTCCAAGTGTGAGGTTTCCTTTATTTTTTCCATTGTTTGCCAATGATAAGGTTTTATAGTGTACTTTCACTGTAAGAAATGTCTAATTAATTGATATTATCTGTTTGAAATGCTCTGTGATTATATTTATGCTAATCTCATATTTCATTAATTTGCTTCTTGGCAGAACAAGACATACACCAGAACATGTGAGGTAAGTAAACTATTATCAGGTCAATATAAAATAATAATTACCTCAGTGATTACTATGTCCATATAGTGCTAAGAAATACCATGTAGACACACAAATTTATCAATCCAGGTCTAATTGTTTTGTGCTTCCTAAAGCTGAAGAATGAGTGAAGAACCCGAATCTTTTCTGTGCAGTGTAGTGGCTAAAGATGTGTTTGCATTAAAAACTGCCATGTAGCAAAGAATATTGCTTTAGAGAAAGCAGTCTAATCACACCAGTATGGAATGCAGTACAGACCTATTTAAACTAGGCTTTCACAGGAATCTTGTTCTATCCATTTTTTTATTAATCACATCAAAGATGAATCAGAGAGAATGCTTATTAAGGCTGGTATGACACCGGCTTGGTGAGAAGTGGGAAAAAGGGAGTAAGAGATAGAAGACAAGACGCTCTTGACTGGGTAGTGAGTCCAAATGAAGTAAAATGCAATTCAGTAAAGGGCATGTGTTGTCCTTTAGAAAGAGATCTCAAGTGGGGAGTGCCTGGTCTATGCTGTAGATGCACTGGCATTTACAGCAGTAAGTAGGAGGGAACAAAGAGTTGCTAAATAGACAGTGCCTTTCTGGGGCACTTTTAGCATGAACATAGAGTGTAGGATAGGATGGGGATGAGACGATTGTAGGATTATGTTGAGACCTGTTGAGACCTTAGTGTGAAGTTTGTACCCAGATAGGAGTACCATACTTCAAGAAGGCAATGGAGGAGCTAGAGGGAAACCCAAGTAGGACACAAACCCACTGGCAAGCTGGAACTTTGATTGAAAGGGTTGATTTTTTTAACGCTTTTTAATCTGTGAAACTGTAACCGTGGCAAAGGTTTACAAATATGCTAAATGATGGTTTTGGAGTGCAGGAACAATCCAAGAAGTTACCAACTTACTTTTGTAGGAGCACAGAATTAGTGTCAGGGATTTTTTAGTGTGTTTTGTGGTTTTTTGTTGCTTGTCTGGCCACCCAACATGCCAGTTAAATTCACTACCTCTGCAAGGGCTTCTGTGGGACTTTTGTCTGCTGGATCAACTGGTTGACTTGACTGCCCACATGGTGAGGCAAGCACCAGGTCACTGCTGGCAGAGGCTTAGGTCGTGGCAGTCCATAGGAGAAAGAGGGGGGAGTAAGAGATGACTTTTCCTTCAGTGTAGGCTCAGCTCTGTCCTCTGACTACACCTTGGGACTGAAATCTGGTAGTATTAACTCCTTTTGGGCATTATCTCTCACCTATAAACAGAGGAGTGCCACTGAACTCTGTGGGAATATTCATAAGAAAAGGCAGCAGAATCTGGGTCAAACAGGGGCAGTTCTGGTACATCGAGAATACATGAGGATTTCTTGTTTTCAGGCAGAGCAGATGGCAAATTTCTCTCAAAATTTCTAAGGCTATGAGCTTTAGTAATCCTCTTACCTCGAGCAAAAATTGGATTTATAGTTCAGACAAAGATCAGAAGAAGAAAGAAAAACATGACGAAATCCAAATGGTCAGAAATTTCTGTGTTAAATAGATAGGTAATAGTAATAGGCACTATGAATCAGCATGTAATCTGGGGACAGTATCCTCTACAAGCTAAATAAATCTTGGTTGTAAATGAAAGCTCCTGTGTACATTTGATAACTGATACTTACTAATACTCAGATCTTTGCCTGCTAACAGTCATGCTAATTCATTTGGAAGTATTTTATTTCTCTGAATATGAAAGGATTAGAAAAAAGTTTTTAAGTGCTTGCACTTGACATTGAATGTCTAGATGTGAGATAATGTATGTAGTAATATACTGCTAAGCAAGTTTTAAAATCTGTCTCAGCTGCAACTGTGTTATCTGAAATAACATGCCTTATCAGTTTCCATGGGGTGCCAGAAGTGTATATCCTAGAATGACAGGAAGAGCAATTAAAAAAACTCTCTCACTTAACATAATAAATTGCTCCTGAATGATCTAAAGGTTAATTACCACTTGAAAGGTGTCTGCTGTATGAAGCAAACTTCAAGATTTTATTGGTCGAATGAACTTGCAGAATGAAATGAGCCCAAATAAAATGCCTGCCTAGAAAAGCTCAAACCATGATTTCTCAAAAGTTTTGGCTTTCCAGGAGACTTCGTCTTACATTTGATTTTTAAGCTACCTCTTCTTAAGTTCTCTAACTATACAGTAGGGTAACACTATATCTGTGTTCCCTAACTAAACTGAAAACTCCTGGGAGTTTTCTGTTCTTAGGATGTGAGTGCGGAAAACTCACTGCCCTGGGGTATTCATTATGTTTGCAGCTTGTAGGCGTGACTACACCAGAAGGAGTAACTACTAACAAGTGCAAATTAGGTATGGCTGCTCTTACAAATTACTAATTTAAACTATTTTGAAAATTCACTGTAAGTATGAAAGTGCCTGAAATTCACTGGAAGTAAGAATGTGCCTCCTTCATAGGATACACATGAAGTGGGAAAGGGTCAAAACCAACATGTGGAATATATCATTTTTACAAGTTAAATACCATTGCCTCCTAACTTCATGGTTGTTACTGAAGTCTATCTCCAATTTCAATGTTGTCCCGTATTTGTGCTTTCCACAAAGTGACAGTGTCTAAGGAGAAAAACCCTAATTCAGTGCCCAGTGAAATAATGGAAAGACTCTCAGGAAGCCCTATGGAGTGAGATTGTGGAACTGCTGTTTTTCAGAATGAATGTAATGATTTCCATGCAGTTTGTATGTATTTAAAATGTGTCCTCATAATTCTAGGTGGAAGTTTACCTTTTCATAAAACTAACCAGTGAGTTCTGTATCCTACAGACAGTTTCCTGTAAGTTTGGCTGTAGCCGTGCAGAGGATGCATATGGAGTTGAAGCACAGAGTAAGTCTGAATACAACCCTGTGTCCAATTTAGTCTGTCAAATTCAGTTTTAATATTATAGACTTGTTCAATCATCTGGATTTCTTTGAAAAAATAGGAATGTCTGGAGTGTTTTTATTCACCAGAAAATTACCACTCCTCTTTTTTATTTTAATAAGTACAATGAAGTTAACTCTATCTAATAATAAAGCCGTTTCCCCTTCCTTTCATGAACATGAGACTTTTAAAATCCGATCTCAACTGTTTAGGATAATAATTTGTCAAGTACCTGCCCTTGACCTACCTGCTGCCCTGAAATAATTGCAAAAAACCTCTTGCAACTTGCATGGGAACAATTGGGCCAGTACAATGTTATTGAAATAGGCTTCTTGAAAATCTCATCGGAAGTCTCCCGTAAGTTCTCTAGGTTTCTATTCAGCAAAATTTTACTAAGTACCTGTAACTAAAAGTGCATTTACCCAAGCACAGAGCTTTAGTCATATTTGCTTGTATTGAGCTTGGCCCAGTTCAGGTTTACTCATCAAACTGTCTTTAAAACGTCATTCAGCAACATTTTCAATGTATTTTTTGTCCCCTGCTTTTCCTGTTTTTTCCTGTGTTTTTACTGGCTTTACAGCTTTCAGGTGTGTGGGGCAATAGGCTTTTAATCTTAAGGCCCAGAAATTGCCATTAAAGGTTTTGTCTTATTGTTGTATTGTATTTTCCCTTCAGACTACTTGAATGAGCCTACAGCACCGTTTGCATCTACCATAGGAAGCCACAATATCACATTAGGGTGGAAGCCAGCAAACATCTCTGGGGTGAAATATATTATCCAGTGGAAGTTCAATCAGCTCCCTGGAGACTGGAGGTACACAGAGGTAAAGAAGGACACTTCCTTTTGCTTTGCAAGGAAATAGGCTATTTGTTTTATTTATAATCCAGCCCTATTTCACAGGGAAAAAAAAAAAAAGGCATTTTATTAATAGACTGCAATCATAGCAAAAACCACATGAGGAACAAAAGTCACAACTAGGTTTTGAAACAGAAGTGGCTGCAATTCACTAGTGGATTAAGTGGTTCCTTGATCTTTTTCTACCAGTTGGCTAAAATTGGTAAAACATTTTAGGATTCTTAGTATACTTACAGGGTGCTGGTAGTGTCCCTGCTCTTCACTTTATTTTAGAAAAACATTGGATAATGTGTGAGGCTCATGAAAGAAGTTTACAAAATCATGAGTAACGCAGAGAAGCTGAGAAGTGGGCAATTATTCTCCATGTCCTCCAACGTAGGAACTAGGGAGCTTGGTGGAAACTAGCAGGTAGCAGATTCCAAACTAGCAAATGGAAGTATTTCCTTGCAGAGTATGTAGTTAAGATGTTTAGCTGCATCCTGGCACACATGGGTATTAAATTACTAAATTTAAACTGCTAAATATTAAGATTTAAAATTATTAAAATTACTGAATTGCATTTTAAAAGTTACTGGAAAAATTAGTGGAAGGAAAAATTGGGTCCTACTAAATGCAAGCTAAATGCAAACATTGCCATTGTTTCATGCTAGGCCATGGTTGTAAAATGCCAAGAGAGGGTATTCAGGAGAAATATCACTGTGTACTTTCTTTTTTTTATACCTTTCCCTAGAGATATTTTTTTGTTTCTTGTCAAAGACACAATACTTGGCTAGATATACCTTTGTTCTGACTCGGTGTGGTTATGCTCATATTATGTCTTTTTGCGTCAACTGTACACTTGTTATCTTGCCATCACTGGATTAATTTATAGAGCATGGCGAGTTGGGGCCACAAATCAAAGGTAAAGATAATTTGCAAAGCAGGAAGTTCTTCTGAGTTAATCACTGGTGAAATAATGGGGAACAATGACTTCAGACCATAAATATTTTAAGTAGCTAGGAGCTTTGGATCTTAAACCTGTAGCATATGTGCAAGCAGTTTAAAATACATTGCCTATAATACACTATTATTTTACATTTTTGACCATATTCTTCAAATGCATTATTACATCGTATCCGTCCTTCCATCCACCCACTCATTGTTTAGATTTGGTAGCATGTTCTGAAGAAAAGAGAAGAGAAAAAGTTTTGGAAGTAGTGAAAATGATTCTCGGAATTTCCTCTTACTTAAGCTTAGGACCCTGCACTTCTATCCTGAAATACATATATTGTTGTATGAGGACTCTTTTTCTCTCTTAACACCCTATGTAGTAACTTCAAATGGAGGAAGAAAAACGAGATTGTGTTTGTGCATTTATCTAGGTAGTATCTGAAACTTCATATACAGTCAAAGACCTTCAAGCCTTCACAGAGTATGTTTTTCGAGTAGTTTGGATCATCACATCTCAACTGCAGCTCCATTCTCCATCGAGCCCCAGTTACCGAACACACGCTTTTGGAGGTAATGAATCACATTATTAATCACATCTTTCAGGACAGTATCAGAAACATTTCGTTTTCTCTGGTGTTTCTTTCACAGAAAACACTTACGCTTAATCTTCAAAATGATGTGTATGTTGCCTGCCCGGTAGCCGCAGAAGACCGAACTAAAATACTACAGGCTTTTTTATTTGAACTAGAAACTTCAAGGCTGGTTCCTGCTTTTAGTTTTGAAAACATGCACAGAAAACTACATGGTCAGAATTGTGAGGGCACATTGGATGCCTTATGCACAATTACGCACATTAACTTTTTGAGTGAAATTTTCCTGGACACTAAAAAAAGTTAACCGTGGCTGAAATTTTATGCTGTCCCTAACCATATTTATCAGTATAAATGAATTAACAGGTATGAAACCTAAAAATGTACCTTAAAAAAGGAAAACAATTAACATTTTAAATGCCATTCTAGAGTCACTTATTTCTGTCTCTTGCAGCTCCTGCGACAGCTCCTATCATTAAAGATATTCAAAGTTCAAGTCCAAACACTGTTGAAGTTAGTTGGTCTCCACCACTTTTTCCCAACGGATTGATTGTTGGGTATAACTTGCTCCTGACCAGTGAGAATCATGAAGTGCTGAGAGCCTCAAGAGGGCATAGCTTTCAGTTCTACTCCACCCTCCCAAACACCACTTACAGGTACAAAAAGACAAGATAACTGTCAGGTGTGCTGTAGCGCTTCTTGCCTGGATAGTAGAGGGTATGATGGGGTACCACTTCTGCACATTTATGATGTTTAATTATGTTCTTGCCAAAAGCAAGGGTACTTTCCTTGGGATAACGGAGTTATTCCAGGTGAAGTAGCTGCTTCTGTGGAAGTCAGATGGGGAGGAAGGAACAGCAATTTGACATAGGGCCAGCAGGTTGCATTTTCCTAGCTGCTGATTTTTATTTTTTAAGCTTGTGTGACATCTTTTCAGTATATTCAAGGAACGACAGAGGAGTCTTCTCTAGTTCTTTAAGCATCTGGAAAGATTTCTTAATTTTTATTAATCACAAAGGCCAGCATTCTCCTTGCACTGGTAAACATAGATCTTCCTTTGAAATGAAACTGAGTTGCAATTCTGAGTCTAAGGCCCCATTTTGAATTTTAATTTAGAAGATTCTGTTATTGTCCCGCCTTTGAGGAATACAGATTCTGGTTGGTTTGATTTTTATTACAAATTTTCCAGAGCATAATGTTAAAATGGGTGTTTGCTTAAAGTCAAGTACTTCTGCAGCCGTTGCCTTACTTGATAAAATGTTTCTCCGGCAATTTTTCAGAAGACACCTGCAAATCAAACCCTGTCTCTTTGGTTTACTGTAGGTTCAGCATTGTGGCGGTTAATGAGGCTGGTGCTGGACCTGCTGCTGAAGCCAATATCACAACCTCAGAATCCAAAGGTACAAGAGTAGCAGAGACCTTATCACCCTCTGTTCCTGGGGACAAAGTCATGTGCAGCGGGCTGCCATGTACCTCGCAGAACAGAATAATGTTTAGACCATAAATGGTGCATGACAAGGAATCGTACACTGAGGAGTCAATAACATATCAGAGAGAATTCTGTTCTTTAGCTGTAGGCATTATTGGGCTACACAGCATGGTGATAGCCTGAAGTGCTGGTAGGCCCAAACAAATTTGGCCTGAGTTGTATTAAAGATGAAAAACACCTCAGTGGTCCAAAGCAGCAACTGAAATGACGTACTTTCCTTTTCTAGGTAAGATTTTAACAGCAACAAACAAATGTATTTATTTTAATAATATTAAATACTTAACATGAAACTCTTGTGTCCAAGCATCCTCAGTTGTCTAATACCAAACATGTGAAATCACGCAAATTTTTGTTGCTCTATCAGAACTGCATTTATTTTACTATATTAACTCACTAATAATGAAAGTAATTATATAGTATAGGTATAACTCAAAGAATTGCCAGAAAAAGGTAAATATTGAGATAGACCAGAAGCCTATCGAGGCAATCAGTGTTACCAAAAGGTATCTTTAGAAAAGAAAACAAAAGATGCTCTGCTCCTCCTGAAGAAATCCAGTTGTCAAACACCTGGAAACTCTTCAACTCTAGCAAGAGCATTCAACTCCGAATCACCAACCTTCTGCTGTTGGAGAAATTGAGCTTTTAGCTTCTCTAGCTTTTTTTAAAATATGACTTTTTTTTTTTTTTTTTGTAATAGCATTGATATGTCCTTATCTGGAGACTCCACAGAGTTTTGCTGACCCTGAGCTGTAACATTTCCTGACATTTATGAAGTGTCCAAACTGGTGTATCTGACTGTTCATTAAATCAAGCTAATTATGAACCAATTAATTTAAAGTAGAAATCAAGCAAACAACATTACCTACGAAAAGCCCACTCTCTGGGAATACGGAACTGGAACCATCACACCTCCCCTTGCTAGTCACAACTTAAAACTTCAGTTGATTCCTGTGAATTGCACTAGAACACACTTTTTCTCTGTGCTAATTTGAACAGAGACAACCTTCCTCAGGCATCACTGTCAGAGATAATGCTGCGGCATCAGGTACTGAGCTGTGTAGATCTAAGCCCTGAGAAGAGTCAGGGAAAGAATCTGATCTCTGGGCTAGATTGCAAGAAGTGTCCCTGGAAAAGAGATAAGGAAGTGATGTTGGCCTCTCGCAATCTGCTCTGGAGAGGTCGTTACTGAAATGACTCACTGTGTGTACATCACGAGAAATGTATGAAGCTCAACCTATGCAGATTATCCGGGAGTGAACTAAGACAGCATTTGATCACAGTCTTGTGATACTCCTCATATAAGAAAATGAAATTGTAGACAGCTGTTTAAACTAGAGGGGAAAAAAAACCAACAACAAAAAAGGAGGGAAGGATTGCTTGGAAATTGAAATTAGCTGAATTCAGACCAAAATAATGCACCACTTTTTAAAATGCATGTAACTACCTGGTGAATCAATTTAGCAGGGGATGTGCTAGATCTGAGATTCAGAAGCAAGGCTAGCTGTCTTTCCCAGAGCTACGCACAGCCCAGACGGAATGTATGGAGTTGCTGCAGAGGTTTTGATGTAAGTTACTTAGGCCTGCATAAGCACAAAGTCAGTTTATGTGACCAAAGCTCCCCTAATTGACTTTAAAATCTGTGACTTTGTTAGTCTTCAACTTTGAAGAAGAAAATATTTTCCCATTATCATGTCTATCTGGAAAACTATCTGTTTCTTGAAAAAATCGTTGGTCGGCATGATAAAATATATTAAATAAACATACTTGCTTTGCCCTGCCCCGGATCCATGCCATATTATTCTAGTTTGACTGAACTTTTCAAAGAGGCTGAAGGGGGTTAAATATCCCACTTCCATTGGATTTTGGAGTGACATGGAGTGACAGTGCCTTTGTTTCCTCAGAGCCCATAGGGCTTCATTTGCTCCAGTTTACTTTCCCTCATTAGGGATAGGAAATGATACGAAATTCATGTAGTGCATTCTTAGCCCAGGCAAGGAGCCAGAAGGCACTGTAATGTATCACTCCATCCTCTTCCAACAGTCAAAGAGTTTAAGTTTTAGTCAGTCCTTGCTAGTGGAAAAATGTATATGCGCACGTATACATGTGTGCATGTGCATATGCGTGTCTATTAGTGATGTATCTGAGTCAGGAACATTCTTTGTGCTGCAGTGGTTTCTGTTAATTAAATTTCTCCTTTTGTTAGTTAAGGAAAAAGCAACATGGCTCTTCCTATCCAGAAACCAGTCTTTAAGGAAGAGATACATGGAACATTTCCTCGAAGCAGCCCAGTGCCTGCAAAATGATATTATACACCACAACATTACAGGTAAAAACAAATTGGTCTCTTTCCTTTTCTTTGAAGTACAGCTTAGACTTCTGCATTCACCAAGGACAGAATGCACCTCAGCCTGAAACAGTATCTAGCCTCTCTTTATAGTCAATGGGGAGAAATGGGAACTTTCAGGACGTGATTTGACCTGTTTGAAATGACAGGCATTGGGAAAAGGTGAATTGTTCTCCCCATTGCAAACTCTTCTTCACTAGATCTGTGCAGCTACTTCAGAGCTGGAATTTTATGCGGTAGATATGTAAATTGAAGAGATGTTAAAGCCAAAGCAGAGGTTTCCCTATGATTAATGAACGTATTTTCCCAACATGAATATGAGGAAGTGGTTCAAACTTAAGAATTAAATAATATGAAGAGTCAAAAGGTACTGTCTGAAGAGTATGCTGGTGTGTTAGCTAGTCTGGGGCACAGGGCTCTATAATGAACGTAAGTCACAAACCAGCCATGTTATCTCAAATTACTCTCCACTTTAATATTTCTTATTTACACTGGTGCTGTATTTGGTCCTTGGAGACAGCGTGGAAATCTGAGCTTATCTACTGAAGTTCACAGAGCCACAAGGGTGCCAGAGAATGAATGTTCCCCGTGACTAAATACCCTTTGACAATAGAGGGGTGGTAGAGATAATGTCTAGCTTGAATTCTGGAGTGAATGGTGCTTTGTGAGGAGATGCAAATTGCATCTGTTTGCCCTGGAGAGGGGCAATCAGTGTCAGTTGGCTTGCCTGTTATATATCCTCTTTCTGTCTGATTGCCTTTCTGAAGGGCAATTGTCTATAATAATGTCATTTACATAGCAAATGGGAAAGTTTCCTTATTATCTGAAAGAAGACTAGAAGTAAAGGAGAAAACCAGTTAACTTTTCTCAAGTGATGTTGGGATGCAGATTGAAAAATACTTCTTTTTAAGGCAAGTAAGTAGAAAAAGTAACTGAAAACCTGAAATTTACTTTTTATATTATGTATGTGTACATATCTCTCTATTTTTAGGAATTTCTGTGAATTTTTATGGCCAAGTTGTCTATTTTTCTGAGGGAAATTCCATCTGGATGAAAGGAGCTGCAAATATGTCTGATGTATCTGACGTAACACTCTTTTTTGCTGGCTGGGGGAATATTACGTCCATCTCAGTAGACTGGCTTTACCGGAGGATATACTTTGTCATGAATGAAAAGGTAGTGCTCTAGGGCTTAACTAATTTCTTATTTCATTTGAACCATTACTGTGATTTATTTTACCTGAGAAAATCTGATTTATATAAAGATACGCATGTACAAAATATAATTATAGAACTAGGTTTTTTACTTAAGTAGCATTCAAATATTTCAGAGAATTAAAAAAGAAGAAAGGCTTGAATATCAGGTCATATTTAAAGCAAACAGACTATATGGAACTCTGACTCCTTGTATTATTTTTCTCCTTAGGACACCGCATAACCGGTATAGGTGACTGTTTCTTTTACTTGGTTCTCCATCTTGCCTGTTCAGTTCCTGTTCTGCTTCAGGAAGGTGGTCATATAACTAGTTAGTGGTTATAATGCCCTTCATAATTGATAAGAACTGTTCAAGAGTGAAAGTGTTTCATGCTGGTGATGACAACTCAGATTACAACTGTTTTAACTTAAAGTAAAAATGTAGATGGCAACCCTGCACTTGTTTTCCTACTCATAAAACTTCAGTTACACTAATGGTCGGACTTTGCATGTGCCTTTATAGTCCTCTAATGCATAGAGGACTGGAAAGCTGCCCTAAATGATTACTAGGGGATATTATGGTTTTTTTTTCAGTCCTCTTGCCACGTCTGATTTTAGACTTACTGCTCAGGGAACAGGGAGCAGGAAAAGCAGTCCTGGGATATAGATGAACAGACTGATGGCAGGGATTTCTGAATCCATTACAGGTTAAAGAAGACCCAAGGTATTGCTTCCAGGGTCAGAAAAGCACTTCCTATCCTCTCTACCCTTCCCGTCTAGATGATTTTCAAAGTATAGCTTGTCTATACCGCACAGATTAGAGGTAGGAAGTTAAGGGGAAGATGACTAACAGACAGGTCCTTCAGGGTAAGGTGTCATGGGTGCATTTGTACTTGTGCACAAGTGTTATACTCGGATGACTGACAATTCAGGAGCCCAGAAGAACCTGGATTGTGAGAGGGATGTTTCACTGTCTAGTTCCCCTAAAGGAATTTTGGGTCATCTTGTTTGCTCATTAGCAAATGCCCTATGAATGCCTCACCAGTTTTTCTTCTCACTCCCCAGATACATGTCTGCCATTTAGAGAACTGCACAGTGGCTGAAGACATCACTCCTCTTTATGTGACATCCCCTAAGAAAATTATAGCTGATCCCTATAATGGGTAAGTATACTCCTTTTGAGCACTTGGTGTCAAAGGGGCTATAAAGCTCTTCTCTGATTTTCTTCACTTCATTAGTCATCTAGGTTTCTGTTTGAAACTCCTTCCTTACCAAAACAGAAGTGCAATTGGCAACAAATAACAAACTGCAAAACAATTGGAACAAGAATGACACCATGCAGTGTTGTTTTCTGCATTTTCTTTCCTAGGGTGTTATCAGAGGAGATAAAGTATTTCTAATGCTGAAATTAGGTTTTCAGACATTCAGGTTCTTTATGAATGTGAAGTTCTGTGCATTTTAAATGTCCAAGATTAATAGCTGAGGTATTATGGAAGAATATTTTCAATAATCTGCCAGCAAATCCCCAGAAAGTAAAAAGTGATGTGTTTAGTTCTCCTAGGATATATATTAATAGCGCCCAAAGCATTTTCCTATTGTCTGTATAAAGACAAGTACATCTCTGAGCTGTTAAGATATTTGTGACTCCTCTACAAAGTTCTTGCACTGTAGTCATTTGGGTCTCTTTTCCTCCATGGCCAGCTATATTTTCTGTCTTCTGGAGGATGGCATATATAGAGCAAACCTTCCGCTCTTTCCTGGCACTGCCTCCACAACTTCACCAGTAGTGAAATCCAGCACTCTGAGAGACTTCACGATCAACTTCCAATCCAAGAGACTTATTTTTTTCAACAAAACAGATCAGGCCTTTGTGTCAGTTTTCCTTGATGGTTCAGAATTTCACACGCTGCGATCACACGTGCCATTTAATGACATGGAGAGCTTTGTTTATGGGAATAACGTGTTTACTGTCACTGATGGCTGGGCTGTTTACCATGAAGAGGTCTCTTCAGCGGGGAGTTCTAGCTTCAACGAGTATGTTGTAGATTGCAATTTGGAAAATCCAGAATACTCTGGCTTTGGTAACTTGCTTTTCTATGGGGTATCAACTCAGCCTTTTCCTTTACCAACTCTGCCTCATCTTGTTGTGGCACTATTTGGACTGGACCAAGCTGTGATCAGCTGGAGACCACCTGAGCACACTATTGGAACAAGTAAGTTCAGTTGTTTCTTCCTGCAAGTCCTTTTCTTTCTAGAGGAATAGCTTCCTGTTTTCCCTTTTCCCCATCTAGTCTTTGGTGACTTCAATAGCCAATCTCATTGGAAAGCATGGCATTATCTCAGTTTGAAAAATTTAACCCAAGATTTGCTGGTAAAATAACTAAATTGTCTGGTTAAATTAGTACAAGTTTACATTGATAACTCATTTGTCGTCTACAAATACTGTTAAGCAAAGCTCCATCTTAAGCACAGTATGGTGTAGCAGTAATGTCAGTTGCTGATATCACACAGAAAATACATGCCAGAGGTGTACTGAGTTTTGATCAGTGACTGTGCTACAGTCTCTGTCCTCTGTGCATGTGTCTTTGAACACTAGTAAATCACCTGATGGGGGAAAATTTTGTTTCCTCCAAACTCATTCTTCATGGGGGATGAGCCAGTACTCCTGACAGGTCCCAGATCTGGAAAGTGTAATCTTTTAATCTATCCCTTTCTATCCTTTTTTGATCTATCCCTTTCCTAATTCCACTCATTTTTGAAATGAGTTCTCTATTGTACAATTTTCTGAAAGGATGTGTATCTTCTGATACAACCATCTATTCTGTAACAACATGATTGTTTGCATTTCACAGGCCTATCTGCTTGGCAGAACTGGACCTATGATGTGAAAGTGTCATCTCAGCATCCCTCTGAGGAGGAATGGGTTGTCTCAAACATTAGTGACACTAGGTTTACAGTGAAGAAGCTGGCCAGCTTCACAACATACGAAGTGTCAGTCAGAGCTGTGTCTCCTGCTGGTGAAGGGCCCTGGTCGGAGTCATTTAGAGGCACAACTTTAGAAGAAGGTGAGAAAGAAGAAGATGACAATTGCTTTTTCACCCAGGATAAATGAAGAATGGGTTAGGCATACAGCTTTCCAACTGGCATGGCCCAGACTTTGGGCAAAGACTGCAAAATGAGTGGCACAGAAAGGATTGTCTTAGAAACATTAAGTAAGTTTGCCTTTAACTGAAGTAGTAAGAATCGCAAACCACAATAACGGTATTATGCATTTATTATTACTACTTATATACATTTTTATATTGCTAAAACACTGTCAAAGACATTATTTGGTATGCTATCAAATAAAGAGGTATGAGAGGTTTTATTCCTTTCCTGTGCTCTATAAAGCTCTTTCTATGACAAAGTGGTTTGAGCAGTGCCTTGGGAGTTAAAGATAGTTTTTGGGAAAATGCAGACTCACTAAAAGCTGAAAATCCCTGGTTTTAGCATAGATAGTGGGGGAAATGGATGTGTGCATGGTGTCTGAGATTTGTAGATCTTTGGAATGTTTTTTGAAACCTAGTTCACCTGTAATAACCTATGCCTGAGGGGAAAAGTACTTTCAACTTAAGGCACTGTACTGTCACCTGAGATTAGGGGTGACTTTTGTCTGACTGCAGTAAGGCCAGGGTCAAACCCACAGTGTTTTTTAGGGATCTAATAGGGTTCCAAATTGCCTTATTGTTTTCAATCAGAATCTGCCCTGAATCTCTGAGTTTCTCAAATTGTGATATTTTCATACCTTTCTTCTTTGTCTGTTATTCCTTGGGATAGAGGCAGTTTTAACTGTCCTTCTGTTAATTTTCAGAAACAGAAACCGCTGTTATTGAAATGCAACACATTGTTGTATTAAAATACATGAATTGCTTGTTGGTGTGCCCAACTGCAGTTTTCTTTCTTTCTCAGCTGAAGAAGAACCATATATATTGGCAGTAGGGACTGAAGGGCTCTGGAAGCAGCGGTTGGATAGCTATGGGCCAGGAGAACTCCTCTATCATCATATAAGAAATATTTCAGGTAAATTCTAAGCAAACCACGTGCTGCTGCTACAGACTTGGCATTTATTAGTTCTCCGTAGATTTCATTAACAGAACTGGAAGAGAAGAGCTTTCATTGCAGCAGTTTAGACTTGAATGCAGTGCCATGCGGTGAAGCAGCTTCACTGATCCAAGCCTTTGTTTCCATCCTCTTTTTTCTACTTTATAGATCGAATTAATCCTTAGTGAAACCCTACTGACATCACCACAGTTACAGTAGAGCTAAAATAAACTCTCTGAGCTAAATTGTGTTGCCTCCAGCATTGCAATATGTCATACATTTATAATTGTCAGAGCTACATGTGCATTATTGTTATGGTTTGAGAAAACTCATAACAATTTATTACCATTTAGACAATTATTCTATCACCTGATGACCTCTCCCTCCCCCAGAAAGGGAAATTGGGGAAGGCAATGAAACACGGGGGTTGAAATATGAATAGGTTTAATAGGATAAGACTAAATAATTAACAATAATAATACAGAACCAGTATTAATCCCAATACTAATACAAGATATGTAGAATTATACTCAGCCAATTATGTCTATAGGAAGCTGAGCACTCCCAGCAGTGGCTAACAAATGTCCAACACTGTGAACACAATGGCTTTGAGAGGAAGGGAAGAGCTCAGAGCTCTGGCACTGGGGACAGGAGTTCTCTGGAGCAATGCCATCAAGGGAGAGAGAAACTATGCAGCAAACTTTGTGATTTATATTGAATGTGATGTTCATGGTATGAAACAGCCTCGGTCAAATGCCCAGATCTCTCTCCTCTTGTCCCTGCACTTGGCAAGGCTCAAAAATACTGAGATCTTGAATCCCACATAACCTAGCTGGCTTTAAGTAAGTATTTTCAGAAATTCAGACTCTTTTAAAAGTGCAGTTTTCCCCACCATTAGAAGAGAAGTTAGTCCTGTGTCGCTCAGCCCAGGACAACCAAATATATACTATTTACGTACATTGTATCCCTATAAGGAAGTCTCTATCTTCATATTAACTGAGCTTAACTGTTTGTTTGTATTGATTTTGAAAAAAACCCTGAAGTGTCTGGCTACTTTTCATTCTTTAAAAATATATGGGATTTTATTTACATGTTTGTGAAATGCTTAATATCTTCCCATTTTTCTTCAAGACCTCGACTGGTATAATGACACTCTTTATTGGATTAATTCCATGGGGGAAGTTCAGACCTGGTCATTGAACAAAAGAGAGGTGACCACTGAGAATACTCACATATCTGACATCAGAAATGCAAAGATGTTGGCTTTTGATTGGTTGGGCCAATGCTTGTACTGGGCTGGCAAAGCAAATACGGTAGGTATAGTTACACTTATAAGGAAAAAAAACCTGAGGTCAATAAGAAAGACTGTAAAACAATATTTGGGAAGATGATCCTTATTTCTTCAACCTGAGATGCATTTGGGCTTTTTTATAGTGTAGAACAAGGAGGACTTTCTTCCCTTGTGTGATTTTCCAGAGTTATACAAAAGTCTGGAGTAAAATGTTCACTAATATTCACTAGTGCAGGATACTGAACTCCATGAGCAAAATGGGCAAATCAAACATGTTTGGTTGAATTCAACATTGTAAAAATAAGTGAAGATCGTGAAAATGGAGGCTGCCAAGTTGACCTCAGCAAAGAAGTAGATGGACTTTGTTTTAATCAAATTTGACATGATTTGTTTACACAGAGATTTTCAAGACTGGCCTGTGTACTGTGATATTTTGCAGATCACTGCAGATAAAAAAATAATTACAATTGCACTTTGTACACTCTCATATCAGAAACACTGGCATGTGAATTATTTAAAAGGTATCTGACTTCAAAATTGCAGTGCTAATTTATGCAGTGCTGCAAAATTATGCCTTTCATTTCTTGTAAGTGTAAAGTCAGAAGCTGTTTTAAAAACTGGAGCTAAGAGGCCAGATTTCACACTGCCTTGCACCCTCATTAACACTTGTGAATAGTGAATATGAAGTGGGTGAGAAACATTGTCAGACAGAAGGCTGCTAAAACTGGGAAAGCCAAGGGGAAGAGATATTGCAGCTTTTTCTTTTGTTACTTTTCCACAAACATTAACTAATAATTTTACCTTATTCTTCATCCTTATACTTTGAATGCAAAAGGTTTAGATTTTGAAAGCCTAAGGCTTGCGTAAGCTTTTGATAAATAGTTGTGGAAAAGTCACTTATGTACACTCAATTGAGCATGGTTGATGATTGAGGTGTGATGCTAAAAGCAATTCTTTTGTCCCTAGATCTACAGAAAGTCACTGCTGGGAGGCGATATGGATGTTGTGGCTCATGTTCTGTTCCCGGTGAAGGATCTAATAGTGGATTCAGTAAATGGTTATTTGTACTGGGCCACAATGTATTCAGTAGAGAGTGCAAGACTGAATGGAGAGGAGTATCTTATGCTGCAAGAGCAGCTACTGTTTTCTGGTAAACAGGTGACTGGTTTTATTTTTTTTTTAATAAATATTATTATTATTTCATTTATTCAGGGTGGGTTTTAGCGGTTAGATCTCTTGAACACAGTCAGTGTTTGTGGTTGTCAATATTACCAAATTATGACCAGAAGAATAACATACTTTTCTTGCAGTATTGTTATAGCATTTTGAGGACAGGGTCAGAATTAACTCATGTAATAGCTGTGCTGAAACTCTGGCCTGTAATTCTTAAATCAGACCCTTGCCACAAAATGCCACAAAGGGGATGGGAGGACTGTGAGAGTCAGTGGGACTGGGACTACAGATCCGGGGAAGCACGCAAGATTTGATGACCCTTTGAAACTTTCCCAGGCTGTGTCCTAAGCAGGTCAGGCTGAGGGATCATCCCACCTATTGCAGTGTTTTTGCTCTATGGGGTTTCTCCCAGAGAAAAGCTGAATGCTTCCTGCTTCAAACCACAGCCTGTGTGGGGTTTTGCCCTCCATCTCGAGTGCTGGAGTGAGGTATAGGTTGACTGCTACAGAAGAGGGTAACTTAGGTATATTGTTGCAACGGCTTTCTTTAAAACACAGCTCTTGCTAAAGAAGCCTTTTTAAAAATTCCATCCACCTTAAAATCTGTACTCCCATTTTACCTGAAGACAGATTCTCTATTAAAGACCCTTTCTAGACTTTTGAGGTCTTGGTTAGCTTTGTATCATCCCCAGAACATTTCAATTTCCTTTCCCAAAGGAAAAGAGGCTGATGTTTCACTGATTATAAAAAAAATCCAGGACTGGTTTAGTCTCTGAAAGGTGATTAACATTTGGGAAGGCCAGCCTATCTCACTGGTCCCTTTTATGTTCATGAAGGTTTGGGGAGGAAAGGGAAAACTGGTTCTGGTGTGGCACCTGCTACACTCAGAAACATAAGTACAGAAGAACTAAAAAACTTTTGTCACATCTACCAATTAATGTCTGTGTTTTGAAGGATCACCTACCAAACCCCTCCAGACGTTGGAGTGTCTTCATGGGAAGATATGTGCTATCCAAGCTCAATGGCACACTTACACATCACATGTCTTCTGGGCAATTTGTTGCAAAGGATTGACAATTCTAAGCAGTGAACGTTGCCTTCCTTGCCCTTCCCTTTTGATTCACTACCTGTTTCTCTGAATTGCTTCATGCTAACCTTAAATTTCTTGTTCTTGTTTTCAAGAACCTTGGCAGCAATAAGACTGCTTGTCTGTTCCCATCACTTTTTTTTTTCTGCACCTTTCTCTATGTCAGTGATACCAGCCTTCAACTTCCACTTATTCACACCTCCTACAAACAAACACCTCCTCTCCTGCTTCTATGCTGCCCCTAATCTATGCACTGACTTCCTGAACTCAGCCTCCTGCTGTGATGTATACAGGAAAAAAGCCAAGTAAAAATGTTGAGATCAGGAAGTGACCAGTTATAGCTGACAGGTGTTTGTTTATTAAAATAAAACCCAAAATAAATCCATCAGGGAAAAAAAAAAGGCAGTACAACATTCTAATAATGGAATTATTGAGTTAGTCACTCTTATCCCATATAAAGATGCAAATATATGTTTGCACAAGTAATAATATCTATCTTCCTTGTGCAATGTAGTCCTTTTTCCTGAAAAGAGTACTTCTTACTTCAATATTAAAATACAGATGTAATAGTTAACTTCTGTTATCCAATAGTTAGAGCATGTTCTCTACAAACCTGTTCATACTGATATTTACTGGCTGTTTTTCTAATAAAGAATTGCTGTTCAGCTGGTCAGTATGGGATCTTCAGCAGCTTATAGCTGTACCTGCTTGAAATCTGAGTGATAGGAATAGAAGAGACTGCTATGGAGATGACAGGTTTCCTAAACAAATACGAAGGCAGAGCTTTGAAAATCTAATTTCTTTGGCAGGAGCTAGATCCTTCTATGACAACTATTTTATTTTCCAACCAGTTGTTTAGATTAACTGGTGTGTATTGGCACAGCTAAATTGATTTTGGCAGAGGTACTCTGTTTTATTCCATCTTAGGATCTGGCACAGAATTTCCAGAGCACTTAGTGAGTTGTTTACACTGCACAATATGCCTGGGACAAAAGCAATTTATAGGGGAGCAGCAACATGTATTGTATGCAGGAGGGGCCAGGACCCTCTAAGTGTGGCCTCTTAATATTTCTAGTCAATGGGTATTTCTAGTAGCTAAATTTATGTTGTGCTTTATGATGTGGAGTTACATACCGTGTCCAGACACCAATACCTCTCTAGAAATGGAAAAAGTTTTTGTCTATTTTTGAAGCATAATGAAAGGGAGGTAGGAAATTACTCCCTGATTCCTGAATATAAACAGTACGAATATTCCTTTGCCTTTTCATTATTGGGGATACAGGGATCAGGAGAAAGATGGACATGTCTATGGGAAAATGTAACAGTTGCAGCAAAACTGTGGGGCAAGGAAAAAAGATCCAAGTGTTTGAAAAAGCACGGTAGGTTCAGGAAGATATAATTTAGTGTTGAGCGTGGGAGAGAGAATAGGTAAATGGACAAAATATACTATGCTTGATTAAATATGCACTCAGGCACATACATACTGGAAGATATTTTTAACAGGAAAACCTACAGGAGCAGTCATTCAAACCTTGCTTTTCTGACATACAGTGTCAACAGAAATATGTCAAGAATGTGATTACATAAGGACCAACAGACAACTAAGTGATATGGCATTTGCTTTCCTGTCATCATCTTCTGCAGTTTATTAATGAAGGCTAAAAAAAAAAAGGCTGCTCCAGTTACACCCGTACCAGAGATGTGAGCTTATAAAAGAATAGCTACAACTAGTGTTTAGATGAGAAGTTTGAGTGCTGCTGGAAAACATGTTCAGAGAGGCTCCTCAACAACTTGTAAGCTTTGCTAATGACATGACATAGGCTGAACTTGTTAACATTTAGCAGACTAATTTGTGGAAGCAAATTCTTTCTTACTCGCAGAGCAGTTCATTAAATGTCTGATTTCTATTATTTTTGCATATGGTATTGAGTCTGTTGTTTACTGCAAAAGCAAGAAAGGTCTATTTTGAATATTAGATGCCTATTAAAAATAAACAAAAAGATCTTGAACCTAGTTTAGGCAAAGCTGAAATATTGAAGTAATGAACAGGAAGATTGTTTCATTTCCCTCACTTTGTTTAAAAAGAAATGATTTACCAAAATGCAAATATTTGAATTTCCTGTTTAGTCAAATACATAAATTAAAATTTTGCACGCATTTTCCGTAAATAAGACAACACATTAAATATTCTATGCATAAAATCAAAGCTAGAAAATGAAGACCAAAGATCTGAAATACTTCTTTCAACAAGTGATTCTGACTTTCAGAATGGATATCAACCACCTGTTTCTGATAAAGAATATTAAAATACCAGGGGTGTTCTGGAAATTTTGATAAGTAGTTCCACTAATCACTTGATACACTATTGCCATCATATCTGAAGTACTCAGATACTCCAGGGATGAACACTGTGACAGATGCTCATAAAATGCTACCTAGAAAATCATCAGCTGCTATAAATAGATCTACAACAATGACCTGTTTATTTTCTAGTGCCACTTCTTTTTGTGTCAGAATAAATATTGGTAGTAGTGATATTTTTGCCAGTAATATTTTTGACAAAGAGCTACTCATGATGCTATCTAGGCAACAGTTATGCCTACAGACTTCTACCTCAGAAGTGGAGGCAGGTTCAAATTGCCATTTGGACTTATTTTTTTTTTTAGGTGGTTGGTTTAACTTTGGATCTCACCTATGGTTTTCTTTATTGGTTTGTGCAAGATAGTCTATACCTAAACCTACACAGAATTTCTCTTTGCAAAGAAGGGTAAGTAAATGTGTACCAGAGGTAAGAAAGTCTGTATTTTCTAGTTTTTGTGATACTCTTTAAAAACAAATTTTGTCCAATGCTGAACACACTAATTACTAATTTAACAATAAACAGAAGAAGAGTGAATGGTCACACCTAGCTGATGGCAAGCTGCATGTTCAGATGGTTGTTAACATGGTTTTGCGGTGAGAGAAACACAATATGGGCGCTCAACTGAACTGAGGCCATGGTCATCAATTTTTAGACTTAGCTTTAGGAAATAATTGCCTTTTATTGTATGTTTTGTCTTGGCATTTACAACAGTTGACAGTTTTCAAGTGCCTAGAGCTGTAACTTCTTCATCTTGTGTGGAGCTTAGATCTTGAACTGACACCACTTTCTCACCTGAGAAATCAGCACTCAGCAGGCTTTCCTCTTGGTCCTCCTGAAGATGAAATGGCTTCATTATTCATGAAAGGAAAAGTTTAAAAAAGAAAACCAAACAAACCCATGTTTATAGGTCGGCTAAACTAGATACTAAGATCTTGAGAAAAATGGTAATTTGTTCTGTAAGAGCCAAGTGCATGATGGATGGTAGCTCATGAAATTGCATTTTTGCTCCTTTTCATATGGAGAGTGCCTTTTTTTTTTTCTTCTTTTTTTTTCCTCCTTCTCCCCCAAGAATCAGATTAAGCCTATTAAACCTCACTGAACAGAATCTGTATTTACATGCACTCATAACGTTTCAAGCTTGTAAACTGGCTTTGTGTAGAATCAACTGAATTTTCTGACTGGTTTTAGACTTCCTGTGATTAATAGTAAACATTTAAAGAATCAAAATTTGTTGATTAGTTTTAGATAGAACATGCAGCTCCATTGTGAACCAACTGTCAGCCATAAATCATTGTCTCTGGCATGCCAGAATAGAGAGATTAGAAGTAATCCGTCCTAATGGACAGGATGGTGTGTCAAAGCTTTTCCAAATTTGATTTGGATAGCAAGTGTCTAAGCTGAAAAACATTTCTGAGATGGCGAAATGATGCCTCTTACAACATATTTAATCTGTTACTCAGAAGGTAGACTGGGAACAAAAAAGGATAAGTTTTTGACATAGAATTAACAGAACAGATTAAGTGACTAGTGGTGCTGGTGGAGGAAAATGTTAATAGAATTTAATTAATAATGGAAGGTTATTGAGGACACTGGCAGGGTCAAATTCATCTGCGGGTCTGCTCTAATGAAGTAGAATGAATCTCATGCTGTGAAGTAGACTCCACTGTTTCAGTGGAATTACCGAGAGGTGAGCCATTTTTTCAAAATACTCAATTTTCTGTATCTGTACACCACAATATTAAGCAATTTCTAATTATTTTCTAGTGAAATCAATGGAATGAAGGCTCTGTTTTGCACAAGCTCCTGCAGTGTGCCATTCTGAAAAGTGTTCTGCTGTAGAGAACTTTTTGAATTGTTTCCCTGCCTCCTACATGGCAGAGAATTTGAATGATGAGAAACTTATTGATATGTCAAACATTGCATAAATCTTGTTCTCTCTGTGCATGTTTCCAGCTTACTAATTTCATACATGTTTTCATAGCTGTGGTAATGCCATCATCACAGAATTTGCCGCATGGAGTACCTCAGAAATATCTCAGGGTGCACTGGAATACTACAGTGGTCGCCTGTTTTGGATTAATAGTCTTCAGTTCGTTACAACTCAGGAAGTCAATCAGAGCCTTAGCATTCCCTTCTCACAACCAGCAGAATTTGCAGCCTTTACCCTTGTTCACACATCACGTAAACCTTTGCCAGGTACCTTATTTTCTTTATCTAAACTCCTCAATAAAGGTGTTCACTGTCAGCCTATAAGACTTCGTTCTTGAAATTCTTTAGTCATTTGTCAAAAGATAAGGACAATATGACATATGGTTTAAGTCAGGTTTGAAAAATTCTACTGTTGCTCATATTCTTTAAATTATTATTATTATTATTATTTCTTCCTCTCTTTATGGATAGGAAATTTTACTTTTACACCAAAAGTGATTCCAGATTCAGTGCCAGAGTCTTCCTTCAGGATTAAAGGAAATTCTTCAAGTTTTCTCGTCACTTGGAGTCCATCCACAAACGTGGAATGGGGAACTGTCTTTTACTGTGTGGGATCAAAAACTCTACAAGTGAGGATATTCCTTATTATCTACACGTATTACTGCATTTACTTGTTGATATATCTGTTTTTAAACAGAAATACAGTTTATTTCTTCTCCAGTATTTAAAATTGGTCAAGCAACAAATTAAAGTGTAAATATAAAGCAAGCTGTCCTATTTCTCTAACACTAAGACCAGCATGGGAGGAAGAAGGGCTTAGCAATAGCTATGGCCTAGCTGCTGAGGTGTGAGGTGCTGGCGAGGAGCTCCAAGTGCCCAAAACATGAGAAAGCCTTTCGCAGTAACTCAGAGACAGAAATGTCCTCTGAGCTGCCAGTGGGACAGCCTTTGCCCGAATGTTAGAGCTAGTCTTCACCCACCCTTCATTTTAGCACATTTGGCAAGCTGTGCTTGAAATTCAAAGTGCAGATTGCTAGCAAATAGCTGCAGATCACTACAGTGCCACAGGAGCTGGTGAAATAACAATCACTCACAGGAAGAGAAGCTCTGCATTGAATAAGTTGACCTGCTTGATGAGGGGAATTTTGGAAAGCTGAAGGCCTTTCTGAGAGGGAAAAAAATGTTTTGTTTTATTTTATTCTGGTTTATTTCATTCACAGTCTTTGGAGAGTGAACAGTGCCTCCATCCTCATAACTTGACAGTGGCGTCCTACCGAGTTTATTGGCTGGAACCATTTGCACTCTTTGATTTTACTGTCACTCCATACACATACTGGGGCAAGGCACCAACAACATTTGTATTCCTTCGGGCCCCCGAAGCAGGTACCAGGATTTTACATCCTATTCCTCACCTGTAATGGGTACTGGAACCAGGCAGGTCTGTGTCAGCAAGTGACACCCTGGAAAGGAATGAGCAGCTTTCAGGCCTAGCCAGCTGTAAGCAGAGTTGCAAGAACATGTTCTTGAGTATCTTTGGCAATTATCTACTGCACATGTAAATGCACACAGCTGCAGTAATAGGATTTGGAACAGAAAGTGCATGACAATATATATGCCATGTGCCTGTGACTATGAGCAAGAAAGAAATTGAGATCCATTACGATGACCATCAAAGGCTGCGTGTAATATATTAACCACTTCTTAAGTCTTTAATAAAGTTACACACTTTTTACTTCAGTGTTTATTTTTTGCATTCATGCAGGTCAAAGTTAAGTCAGATGAAATATACTGCGGAGTGACTGAAGCGTTGAGAGAGCTTATGAGTTGCAGTAGATTTTGAAGGGGGTGGGAGGGTGGACAGAGTATGCTCTATACTGTGAAAATGCTTGCAGCTCCATTATTACCTACAGAATTTAGCTAAATAGATACACCTTACTCTGAGTGCAGGAGTGCCTTTGTTTCTGTTCATACAGCTCTTTGTTTTTTCTGCTAAGCAAGTTAAAATCAGATACCTACAGAACAATAAAAAGCAGAAAGGAATTACCATGAAGTTTTAGATATTCTGATATTCTTACACAATTTACATCTCACCAGTTGCTATCTGTCTCTGTCAGCATTGGGGTTGTAAAGCTCAGGCTTAAAACTAAAAGAGTAAATTAGGAAGTAAACTTAGTGTTTTAATAGGAGTACTTAGCTCTGTGTTTTTAATTTTTTTTTTTATTATTTTTTTTAATGCAGTTCCTTCAGCTCCTACAAACCCTAGAATATATGTGTTACGGAATAACCTGCATGAAAGTGATGAGAAAGTCCTTGTGGAGTTCAGGTGGGATAGGCCTGAAAGGAACAATGGAGTCTTAACACAATTCAGGGTTTACTATCAACTATTGAGTCAGAATAGCACTGCTGACACTTTCACAGAGTGGAACATGAGTAACGTCACACCCACCCAGAACTGCTTTTCTCTCAGCGATGTGCTTCCTAGCCTCACAGTAAGGTTTCAGGTATGAAAAATTACTGAGCTTATCTCATGCTAGATGTTATCAATGCAACCTGACGTGTTTGCTTAGGAGATGGTATCAGGCTTGGGGCAAGAACTTGTGGTTTCTGCTTGTGGAACTGCTGATTCACTGACTCACCTTTGGATACCTGGCTTAACCTTTCTAGATACTGTATTGTTCAATAAATAAAGTGCAAAACAGCGCTATAGTGTTGTACAGGTTTGGTGAGGCCCAAAAGAACCTTTTCCAGAGGTATCTCAAAGCCACTGCTGAAGGCTGCAAGTTAAATACAGATGAAGCTGAGCTGGTAGAGGGTGGCGTGCTACTGAAACAGTCGTAGATCAAGAGAAGTTCCACTGCTGGTGAAATTTAAGGACTCACATAAAAAGGACTCACAAGGACTTCCATAAAAAGATACTTCCATATTAGAACTTGTCAAGAAGTCATGCTTTCATTGCAATAAAATCTTTAGAACACATGGAACATGTCATTGAAAGACTAGTTAAAAACATGAAAGCATGTAATAAGCCAGGTACTGATAGAGGAGAACACCATGTCAGATGCAACATTGACCAACAGTAGGAACTGCTCCAGCCTAGGGAAGGAGGCAAGACTTTCTGGTGTTCTTTGAGCTCTAAACTCGGATAGATGCAGTATGAATTGTCATTCTCTGGGCTCCTGCTTCTATTTCTCTTCATAGCCGTGGTTCAACACTGAATGTAGCTTCTGAACTGACCAGCACAGCCTTAGGTCAAACAGAGCACGCATGTATGTTCCTAGCTGAGCAGCCAGGGAATCTGGTTCTGGTTTTTGCATTAGTTGTGACTTTACAGGCTCTCAAACGTTTGAGATGGTTTATGTCAATGGTTTATGTCGCTATTTAGCATATGTAACAATCTCCTGTCTCACAGGTGCAAGCCTTCACCTCCGTGGGTCCAGGACCTTTGTCTGATATAGCAGAAAGGAATTCATCAGGTATGGATGACTGAGATGCCATCTCATGGTTTGTGTGTAAAAGCTGGTGAAATCAACAGTACACAGATTTGGTAATCTGATAGCCTCCAACACTTTGTGTTACATTCGTTCTACGCTGCAGTAGACACCACAGAGGAAACAGTTCTAACTTCTGACATGAAATGATTGCACGTTTCTTATCATTAGATTAAATTTAAAGAATTTGGACACTTTCCTTAAAACTACACCGTATTATGGAACAACAGGTTTTGTTCTGTAATCTGCATATTGCTGGATCATAGAATATTTCTAATTGAGCTGTGAAAAGTAACCAGTAGAGTTGGAGACCTACTAGGGATCATAAGCTATTTCTCTTTGGGCTGTTAATGTTAATTAAGTGGGCTGATCTTTTTTCACTGGGTTTAAATTTGTTAGGTAAGCACCCACAATGCCATTGAAAAAATCTTAGGAGTTTGCATGAGATGATGAGGAAGCATCTCATTATTTTATTTATTTGCTGTGACGTATGATCAAATATAATTTGTGCAGACCATCAGTTATTTTTATCTTGTACTTGCTTTCCTTGTGATTAACTGCTATTGTCTAGAATGTTTTTGTTTTCTTTTTAATAAATTCTGCTGTGCCCTTTTCCTTCCAGAGCTTTTCCCTGTTCCAACTCTTCTAACTGTTGCTGCCAACAAGTTGTTTCTTACTGACATAGACAATAATCGTACCATATGGGAACTTTCAGCAAACACAAATGTAAAGGACATCTGTTACACTGCTAATGATGATGAAGTGTACTATCTCGTGGAAGATTCTCTTATTCTTCTGAATACACAGACTACTTCAAAGTTTCAGGTATTTGTTCCTTTGCTTGAGAGAATCTAGGAAAATACTACTGTAATTATTTTGGGGTTAGTTATGTTTTTGAAGAAGTCAAAACTGCATATTTGAAAAAGAAAAAACGCAGTATGATGAACAAAGCACATTTAATGGCAAAACGTGGTGGCTAAAACAGGACTGGAAAGACAAAATTTTCTTAATGGCTGTCAGTTTGTATGAGATGTAATATGAAAGAGATTAGCTGGATAATTTTCCTTTCTGGCAGTACAGTAAAATTACATATAATATAATAAAATTTGGACTTCGAGTTTTATTTTTTTTTTTTAAAATAGTTACTAGAATATGCCAAAGTATGTAATTGGTAAAGTTTTCCTATTAAAGATATGATTTTATTGACATCTGCTTTGTTGATAAAATATTTCAACAGATATTTAATTTAAAATTCGCACTATTAAATACAATAAATTTATTTTTCGTATCAAATGTAACTTAATTTAAATCAATTTCATTCCAATTTCAAAAATACAGAAGCAACATGGAAGCAGCGATTGATATTTGTGTAACAATAGTTTTCATCTGCATAAAAATATTGTAATCTTTGTTCCATGGCATCTCTCTATGTTTTCACTTCTACCTGCCAAGTAGATATTATTTCAGAAGCAAATCTGATTTCATAATATCCTAGCATGAGGTGAGAAAATTCTGCTCTCAAATAGCTTTACTAATGTTTCTATTTTTTCTGAAGTTTTTCAAAGATGCATATCTTTGCAATGCCACAGCCATCACAGTTGACTGGATTGCAAGGCATCTCTTTGTTGCCCTGAAAACACCATTGAATGAAACTCAAATACTTGTTATTGATCTCGAGCTCAAGATAAAAACTCTAAAAGCCTTGAACATGCACTTGGGCAAAAGTAATTCAACTGTATCATCTCTTTTGTCATATCCTTTCTTAAGGTAAAGCATATATTGCTAAAAACTTTTCAAAGCATATTTTAAATATGATTTTCATGAAATCATCAACTGTTAAGAACTAGAAAAGACTTTTTATAGTATATGAATCTTTTGCATTGTGTAAATCTCAGAAATTTCTGGATGCAGTTCTGCTGCTAGTTGAGCTTGGATATACCTAATTTCAAAAATATATCTGTGTCTAAGCAGAGATTTCAAATAATACTTAAATACAGTTTCTTCTGTTTAACTGATGCAAATGAAAGTCAGTAGCAGGCAACAATTTTTTACAATAACTGTTTTATTCAGAATAATCAATTATTGTGACCTTCCATTCAAAAATATCTTTTAAACACCTGAAATCACTCTGCAAGTATGCTGCTGTTACCTTATTTTAAAATGTTTGGGAGGATTGTGACTGTAGTCACAGGACTGCATTTAGGGTAGATGATTGCTCAGACTGAAGTTTTTCTACTGTAAGCAATGCATTTTATTTGATAGCCGCTTGTACTGGATGGAAGAGCTTGGTTATGGCAGCCGCATGTTTTATTATGATATTCTGAATAACACCATGCACCACGTTTTGGGATACATATCAGTAGAAGAACAGATGAGGAACTACTGCACCTGTGATGTGGCAGAAGCAGAGCTGGGAAGACCGATGAGTATACATGTGTCTGACTCCGAGAATCCCCAGCTGCTCTTTATCAGAGGAAGAGATGAAATATGGGCCTCAGATATGGATGGTTGCCACTGCTGGAGAATTACCAAAATACCAAGTTTTCAAGGTCTGAATGCTCTGTTATGTCTCTAGGTAGTTTGTGAGTTTTGCTGTATTTTACACTGAACAATGTACATTTCAGCAAATAGCATTCATGAAGCACTTTGTAAGAGTGGCTCATTTATAGGCAAGATGGACAAAATGTTTGTGTTCTGTGTTTCCAAGTGTGTATTCTCTTGATACAAACTAGGAGAAAGAGCAATGCGGGGATATTTACTGATGCAAGTATGTATGATGTAAATCAAATGGAGACGCTACAGCCTCAAATAGAGGCAATAGATTCCACTTGTAGTATTAATGCATTCTTCTGCTAGGGTTTTATGTTCAATACACACATTACAGTTTACGTCCATGGAAAGACACTGTACCTTCTTAAGTTATGCCTGAAAGTGGCATTGCAGACTTCAGTGTACGGGGAGAGTACTTCATGCAGGTAGAGTCTTGTGTGACAACTTATCTCTGTCGCACTTCTTGTAGTGAGCTTCATCTTCATAGCTCAGTTTTCAGCTTGATCCTGGAGAAGCGCTGGTAAAGCTGTTCTGTTACCAGAGGAGTTGCCCAAATTGTTCCTGGGAGATGTCAGAGCAGTGTGGTTTTCATCTTTGAAACGTGATGAGAGTTTCTATAGAGAACTCTCTCTCTTGTGTTTTATTTCTGGTGTTTGTTAATTGAATCACAGTTCTCATAATTATGGATAATAAGAAGCCTTCAAGCCTACAGTTATAAACTGAAATAACAGTGTCTCAGCCTCATGAGACCTATTGGAAAATACCAGAAATCTCTTTTCCAGGGGAGTCTTTGAAGATATGCTGTGACCCACTCACCCATATTGACTCACTCTATATAGAAGCACCTATCTGCTCTTGCAAAAGTGTCTGCTCAGGGTTTGTTCTGAAGCTTATCTATACAATGTTTTCCTGCAGGTGTGAAAATTGGCAGCTTGACCGTAGATAAGAAATTTGTGTACTGGACCCTCGAAATGAAGGAACACACTGACATTTGGCTGGCAAATAAAGAAAACACTCGGCATTTTCCTCAGAAGAGAGAAATTAATCACCTGAAAATCTTAGCCTACAACTCAGCCGCGCAATTGTATCCAGGTAGAAGGGATTTGATCACGCTCTGTGTTTTTATGTAAAGTATGCTTTATGGATTCAGGTACCTTCTAGAGGGAAAAAAAATCAGTATGCACATTTTAAGAAAGATGAATGTAAAGACTGGGCTTGTGTTGGATCACATGGAAGATCACGATGATGAATCTTGCCAGTGTCTCAAAGGCTCAGGGTGTTAACTCCAAACCATACCTATCTTCAAATTTGTGTCAAACCTGGAGATTTAGAAAAGATAGTGTACATTAATGCACAGAAAAAGACTAAACATGTCTACAAAGCTTTGTAGCAAGGACTTGATAATGATACCTGTTATGATACAGATTTCTGGGTTTGTTCGCTAGTGTGCAAAGCTGAAAAAATGTCTGCCCTTCCAAAGACAAAGAGATAAGAACTCTGCTTATTAAAATGATTTATGAAGAAGGATCTGAGAGGCAATTGCAGTTTACATTATAGTAGAGCTAGAGTTCATTTAGAAATCCTAATATGTTAGACAAACCATTGCAAAATAATAATGGAAGAAATAAAAATTAGTTTTAATAGAAAGTTAGGATTCATGGTGCCTACAGGGATTATCTTTGTAAATGCAGAGGTTTCAAACATGTACTAGCACGATGAATAGATTAAAAATAATTATTTAACTTCCATTTTGCATAAAAGTCTGACAAATATACAAGGGAATATTTTAACAGCATGGACTTCTTTGGAATAAAATAATTCCATACTGTTTTGAGCAGCCAGTGGAGTTACTCCTGCTTGCAGCTGGTCTGACCAGTGCCCAGCCTACTCTTACCAGCACTTTGGGCATGTTTGTTCTCATGAGGTCTCTGTGGGCTTGGCATTGCCGAAGGAGCTTGGTTTGGCCCAAATGCAGAATGTACCAATCCCTATCCCCAGGGATAGGGTTTCCTGCAAGAGCCCCAGGCTTAGCTGGTGCAGAAAAGAAAGAACAGAATTTCAGTCCGAAGTGACTATTTCTGCCCAGAGATCCCCACAGAGCTGTCCCTACTTACAATGACTGCTGCAAATATATTCAAAAGAATACACAGACTTGGAATTTGCAAGGGGGGCAATGTACAGGCCCACATGCCTGACAAATTTGGTGGCCTTCTATGACAGGATTACGTTGTGGGTGGATAAAGGGAGAGCAACTGACATCTACCTAGATTTCTGCAAAGCATTTAGCACTGCCCTGTATGACATCCTTGTCTCTAAATTGGAGAGACATGGATTTGACGGATGGACCACTCAGTGGTTAAGGAATTGGCTGGATGGCTACACTTAAAGAGGTGGTCAATAGCTCAATGTCCAAGTGGTGACAGTGATGAGAGGTGTAACTCAGGGGTCAGTACTGAGACTGGCACTGTTTAACATCTTTGTCAGCCACACAGACAGTGGAATAGAGTGTACCAACAGCAAATTTGCTGATGACACCAATCTGTGTGCTGCTGTTGGTATGTGGGAGGGAAGGGACGCCATCCAGAGGGACCTGAAGAAACTTGAGAAGTCAGGCCATGCAAACCCCATGAAGTTCAGTAAGGCCAAGTGCAAAGTCCTGCATATGGTTTGGGGCAATCCTAAGCATAGATGCAGGATGGGTAGAGAAAGGATTGAGAGCAGCAGTGAGGAGAAAGACTTGGGGGTGTTGGCTGATGAGAAGCTCAATACAACACAGCAATATGCACTCACAGCCTGGGTAGCCAACTGTGTGCTGGGCTGCATCAAAAGAAGCATGGCCAGCAGGTTGAGGGAGGTGATTCTGCCACTCTATTAGGGAAGACTTAGATTATATATTAGGAAGAAATTATTTACTGTGAGGGTGGTGAGACACTGGAACAGGTTGCCCAGGGAAGTTGTGGATGCCACATCCGTGGAAGTGCTCAAGGCCAGGTTGGATGGGATTTTCAGTAACCTGGTCTAGTGGGAGGTGTTCATGCCCATGACAGGGAGTCTGGAACCTAGATAATCTTTAAGGTCCTTTCTAACTCAAACCATTCTATGATTCACACAAGTTTAAGATAAAAGTAAATTAACATAATAAAATATGAAAAAAAAAGTTCTTCTCCTTCTCAGTAGTGAAAGCAAATGGAGTATGTATGAAAAAGCAGTGTTTGCAAAGACCAGCTGGGTTGACTGACATGCTTTTTATTGTTTCAGTGATGTGAGCAAGGAGTACTGCTAAAGTTACCTTTTGTTCTAACTTATTTAATTGTGATGCGGAGATGTAATGTCAATTGCATTTAACACATCAGAAGTATTCAGTGAAAATTATTGTCCTGTCACAGATTCTGTGAGAGAATGATTTCTCTTTGGGGTTAGGAGGAAGGAGACAGAATATCTAGTGGAGGAATTTTTTTTTTGTCAGGGTAAACACATTTCTATGGAGCTGCCTGACAGAAAATTTAACTCTGAAAATTACTCAATTCTTTATTCGATCTGGGACTTTTCCCGTGGGAGTTTTACTAGCCTAAGTAGTTATAAAATTGACAAAGATTCAACCTTGCATTTATTTCTGTTAAACAGACTTTTTTATTCTCCTGTGCTTGTATCCATTAACTTGACTTTGGTAGGAATGGCAGGGCCATTCATTCAGGGAGAAAAGATCTGGACAACGAGGTCAGTTGCTCTGGCCTAAGGGCAAACGTTTGTCCTTGTACAATCTTCCCCATGCATGCACCTTAATATTTTTCTTCTTGGCAGCATGTCCATTTAACATATATTTATTTTGTTTTTAAAAGTACATTAAGTGATGAATTGTTGCTTTTATTGCTTTTCTTTTGTTTCTTTTGTTGCTTTTTGTTTAGTGCCAGAGAGTAGTTTTCAGTTGTTTTCTCCCTATGGACTCCTTTTCTCCTTCCAGAATTTGCCTGCCCTTTCCCTGTTGTTAATATGAACTTTACACACGAAAAGCTGTCTGGAAGAAAAGAGACATAATATTTAATTGCTAGAGAAAGGTACTTGGTATTCTGTATACCTGCCTTTCCTACTATGAACAAGTTTGGACTCATCACTGTGTGCTGCTCTTGATAACACAGAAGCTACAATCTGTATTTCCAAGGTATTTAGGTACTTTAAGAAGAACCTAAATTCTTTAGTAAATCTGTACATTTATTAAACCTATATTTCATCAAAGATAAACAAGACTTTACTTTGATGACTGATATTTATGTGTTCACGAAGGTAATCAAATAAAATACATTCAGGTGCGATTTTTTTCTGTTTCTGAAAGCTGAGAGACTTTGTGTTTATGCTTTCTCATAGAAATGGTGGTAGAATCCCCTTCAAATTTGGATCGGTCCAGCAGTAATTAATGATTTTTTAAAATTTTCTGATGTCTTTCCTAGATAAAAGATGCCTGATTCTATTGCCAGACACTGAGAAACCTACTATCCTTGAAACAACCAACACCAGTTTTGTGTTAAGCTTGCCATCTGTCACACCACAGCAGCTCTGCCCCGGCATATCACAGCCTACGCCGACATACCTGGTATTTCTCAGACAATTGACTAACAACTGCAGGAACTCAAGCTACCATTTGGCTACTTTAGAGCAAAAAATACTGGTATGGATATTTTGGAGCAAAAATACATGATACCATGTATAAACAGGGGGTGTGATATCACTTCTAGTCATTTTATAAACTGTTCTGTAGCTTTCTATAAGGGAGTTTTTCCACTTCTGCATCCCTAACAGTAGTTCCCCTTTCTGATTGGTATTGGTAAGGGGTAGATTCTGTGTCTTTCCTTTGTGCAAGTTCTATCTACTTATTAACGCATCTTTGCTAAAATCCTGTTGAAACGAGTCTTTAGTTTCTGCTTGTAAAAAGAGCAGTTGTGGTTGATATTAATCTGTTTAAATAACTCTTTGAGACTGTCCAGCAACTGTATGGCTTGCCTTTATGTGTTTTATGGTAGTTTTACTTACCTTAGTAATCTTTTTATTCTGGTATTTTTTTTTTTTTGACTTTGTCACCTCCAATTTAAGTATCAGTTACCGAATAACGTACTGTTGTAGTCATGCTAATTACAGCTCAGCTTGTTTTTTTTTTTTGTATGTGTTTTCTGGAGTGACTTATTACCCAAACTATCAGTTTAACGTGCTTAAACACGAACGTGTATTCAAATCCAAAAGCACTACTCTGCTGCTTTTTAACACTCATTTAGTTGAAAGATGATCGGTGTGACATATGACTCTTCTAAGAATACGTGTTTATTATCTAATTTCAAATTACAGGAATTTCAGGGTTCTATAGCTGTCATAGACAACTTACAGCCATTTTCAAGTTATATCATACAAGTTGCAGTAACAAACTACTATTCAGACCAGGACGAGCTGCCTATGGGAAAAGAGACAATTGGCACAACTCTCTATGGAGGTTTGTTTTACACCTTACTCTGATTTTGAACAGTATTATCATCTAAGTTAAAGGAATCTATGTGTAAATTTGGCTTGCAAACAAGAAAGCAGAGACATTTTCTGCTTAAAATGTGACCTGTGTAGATCATCACAAGGTTTTGGCAGCCAGACTTTATGACTCTGTCAGATTTGTAAGACATGTATGTATTCCTTAATTCCTGAGGAAAGATGAACTGCATTTGAAATTGGCAAAACAGTTGCAGTTTCTGCCTTGGACCACATTTTTAATAAGTTGTGTTTGAATCTATACGTGGTCAGGTATGTTTAAGTAAGTGTTATGTATTCATTCAGTACAAAGATTTTTCTCATTGGCATGACATTATTCTCACAATTACTCTTTGTTGCGGTAATGAAGATTTGATTTATTGTGAACCAGACTGAAAAGGCAGCACTTCATTTTATTTCTCTTGACCTGAATGCCAATAGCACATTTTCAGTTGGTTTCAGGAATTTTGGTGTTCCCTTCTCAGTCCTTTTCACATAAGAAGAAAGCTAGGAATAGTACTTTGAACTTGAATGTTTACTGTGACATTTAGGGCAGAGAGTAGACTGGCTAAGGATTACCTAAAAATAATTAGATATGTTTACTAATGTATTTATTTATGACAGAAGGAAGAGAAGAAACTTCAGTGGGAGTGAACGGGTGAGAGAGGTATGAGTGAAGGCAGGAGGCCAATTCACAATGGCAAAGCAGCCGAATTTAATTGCGTTCAAGCGGAACTACCCCTGTACTCTGTGATGAGGTGTGATCTGGTGATACAGTGGAACAGAACAGGGACAAAAGCTTTTAGCAGCATCTCAGAGACCAGGAAATTGCATCCTAGGGAAAGGTAACAGGAGCACAGCTCCCATTCTGGAAAAGCAGAAAGTGTTCACAAGATGACAAGCCAAGGCTACATTTGGGGAAGACCTTCATACAGTACTGTCCGTAAGAGACAAGATACAGTGCAAGTGAAAGGTGTATTTTCTTTCAGAGGTTTTCTTTTGGGTACAAAGTTGCATGAGAAAAAATAAAGAGTGAGAAACAAAAGAAAAAAAAGAGTGATCACAAACATCTAAATTCTGTATAGTTGTTATTCAGGCTTGTTCTTTGTTATTTGAGAGATAGACCGTTACTGGGCTTCTCTTGTGCACAAATCCTTCCTTGTTTCTTGTCCTGAGAGCAGTCACGTTTTTCCCCTTAAGAAAACCTCTGTTTAAGATGAACCTGTTTTGATCTTTTGAATGTGCAGGTGCGGGCAAACCGCCACTCTTCTTTTGAGATCCTGAGATGTTATACTTTGGAAATTCTCTTCCAGCCATGTTATACTTTTATCTCTTAACAGTTGTTTCACTTAGCACCAGCAGCATCAAGCAAGTAGGCTTTCACCTTATGTGGATCTCTGAATATTACAAGCATATTCCTAAGGAGTCTATGGCAAATAATAAGGAAAGCTGGCCTATGATAAACAGATTTCGATTCTTTGCATGAGAATCCAGATCTGTGTTATAAAATTTGTATGACATGATGATTGAATAAAATTGAATGCTACTAGGATTAAGGCAAGAATTCACACTGATTCTTCGTCATGCAGTAAACTGAGCGATCCTGTGGTAATGTACACACTTTCAGTGGCAAAGCATAAAGGTAGCTTGTGAAATGGGGGACTTGGTTGCTGCACTGAATTGGAGTTTTTCAGTCTCAAGTTAAAATGAAACATGAAACTCAGTATGGGTTTATCTAGTTGGGCACAACAAAGCATCAGGATCAAAATAAAGTCCTAAGCAAAAAAACGTACAGCCAGAAACCAAAATAAAATAAAAAAACAGCCCCTAAACCTTGACCATTTTTAGTATGCATTTGTATCAGCACTCAGAGCTTTTCACAATTTGTTGAAATATTTCCAACTAGCTGTAAACAGAATGTATATGTGTTCTGGCACTTACGATCTCAATTTCATGAATGTAACTGCTAGTTTTAAATTGTAATCGGATGCTTCTAGAGCCTCCTGAAGTGTGTACACTATTTCACACCTCTGGAGCTGTATGAATTCCCTCTGTATTTCCCTTAATTCTATAATGAAATAAAAGAAACTTGGATTAATAAGTACCTTTCAACAAACAGCAAGATAGAGGGAATGAAAGCAGAGGAAGACAACTTGGAAAAATTAATGCATTGCTCTTGCCACAGAGTGTCACTCTTACTCCATATATGTTTTAGCTAGTGAGATGAGAAATTTGTCTTCTTTACCAGCCTAGCTTCTGCACAGTTCACTGAAATAATCTGTAGCCTTTTACTGGGACATAAATTATAGCATATGTACTCATCATTCTGAGACACTGGGAACAAAGACAGTGTAATGACTTGTTAACTTTTTACCTATCTGGAAATTTCAATAGGAAAAAAAAAATTTTTACTGTAGAGCTGGGGCATGTCATATGCCATTTCAGAATCTGTGATCTCAAAACTTCAAAGGAAAGGTTGATTTTTCCAAAACAACAAAGTGAATAAGTAGCTGGCAGGGACATCACACCAGCAACCCAGTTTCTTACTTGTACAGCTGAGCACAGTAATATATTTCTGAACAAAATTGTAAATGATGGCAAACAACGCTGAATTTGGGGGTTTTGTCTTGTCCTCCAGAATTTTTGTTCAAGAAAAGACTTTCCAATTGGAATAGTGCATGGATACTTTTCTAGTGCATATCCATGTAAACATCATACTAAACTCACTTCTGAGACCCTGGTTAGGAAACTGAGAGAGTGCAGGAATCCAGTGATATGACTATAAATGTAGAGGTCTCGGTCAGCATCTGGATTTTGTTGTTTTTTGGTTTTTTGTTTACTTGCATGATAGGATAGCCAAGGAGATAGTGAAAAATCCCTCAGAATATTATGAATTTGCCTGCAGCTGTCTGACTATACAGGAATATGACTTTTACATGTGTCAAATGTCAGTCCTGTAAATGGATTGTGCTCATATGCTTAGAATATTTTTTCTTTCCTCAGTGACATTTCTTGACTTCTCTAAAAAACTATGAATCAAACAAAAAAACGTCTCTAGTGACATCTGTATCTAAAAAGAGATTTAATTTTTCTTTCTATTTCAGTACCAGAGGCAGTTGATTCCATTCAGGCAGTGGTTTTGTCTGACACCACCATCAACATATCTTGGAGTGAACCTTTGAAACCAAATGGACCTCTAGAATCCATCCGCTATCAAATCTTTGTCAATTTAGTACCTTCTGTCCCAGCTATACCTTTGCGAAAAAGTGAATTTCCAAATGAGACACTTGCCTGGTCTGTCAGTGGACTCCAATCTGGAACAAACAATTTATTCAAGGTATAATTAATTACAAGCAGCTTTACCTGTTTGTTCACTAACCTGAGAATCTTTAGACTACTCTTCTGTAAAGCTATATGTGTGTTTTGAAAATAAGAGTTCAAAACTTGGTAGACTTCTCTCAGTTCTTTAACCTTCAGAAAAAAGAAACGTCACAGTTTATTCCTACGTAGATTGTTCTGATTAAATCCTTAGAACTGACTTATTTTCTATTTGGGGAGCACATCGCAGTTCTCAAGAGTAAATACAAGTTAATTCTGCTGCTACTGCCCTGATACTTCAGGCAACGCACTAAGAGAGGGTCAAGTGATGTGTAACTTCTGTTCTCAAAAGAGGGCACCTGGAACAGTGACCTGCTTGTGAAAGACTAGGGTTAGTGCAATAAATACAGCTATGTGGGTGCAAACAGACCATGGCCAAAAGATAGAGGATTTTCTCAGGGAGGCAAAATATCTGAAACTTTCATAAAGGGGAGACTGTTATCTGTTATATCAAGAGCAGGCTCAGCCACTTTGCCAATTGCTGCTTTTACTTTAATAAATAACTTTTGATTCAGGAAAAAAAAAATAAAAAAACAAACAACTTTTTTCTCAGTCTAATAAACCAAAAAGTATCTGATATGTCATAGAGATAAAAGTGATGACTCAGTTGATACTTGACTGATTCTGTCTTGCAGCAGTCACATTTTAAATGCATGGTGGGAACTGAGGGGCAGATAAAGCAGCCGGCCCTGCCACTCCTGCTGTCAGACTCAGGCAGCAATGCTTTTTGGGCAGCCAGGAGAGGGAAGCACCATCCTGAAGTGATGGTAGTCTTACACACCAGGGCACATATGTCATTGCTGTAAGAATGAGCAGAAAAGAATAACTTAAAATGGAGATGAAATCAAGAAAGTGGAGGAACCAAAGAAATCCAAAGTAGCCAGGACTAAAAAGGCAGTTGGGAAGACTCTTCTAGTGTGCTGTAGTGGAAAACAAAAGGAAGAACAGGTTGCAGTATTTACTGCTTGTTTATGTTGTTTTTTAGGAACAGGAGACCTGTGACTAGATATTTAGCACAACTGCATGAAGCCAGTGGTATCACAACAGATAAGGAGAGATCAGGTCAAAGAATACGTATCTAGGTTGTATGTATTTCAATCAGCAGCATCTGATGGCCTTAAACTGCATAGGGAGGTGGTTAAAACCAGTCTGTGAATGTCCATGATTATGGTCTGTAACTTTTGGAAGAAAGGAAGTCCCATAGAACTAGCCAAAGAAAAAAGGTCACACTTAGCTTAAAAAAGGAAATTATAGACCACTTTGTGTAACTCCAGTACCTGGGCTTATTTTAATACTGCTTCTCCCTTTAGAGATGAAAGGTTAAAAGGGAAACAATAAATAATCTATCTGGACATCACTGCTATCACCAGAATGAGATTTTCAAAAGCAACCAAGTCAATGTGTCAGCTGCAGAATGCATGCTGGGTGCATCACAAATACAATCAGAGAATGGTTTTCAGTGCATGCATGGGCTGGGAGAACATTCAGCTGGTGGCTGGAGGGGATCTGATCTGACCTTAATTTGATTTTGTGCTTTTGTTAATGATTTGGGTGGTATAATGGGGAATACATATATTATGCCTGTACTCCTATATGTATGTATGTAAGTATGCATACCCAAACACAGGTCATATTTGATTGTGTATTAGTGGAAGGCAGTGTTCTAAGGCACCTCCTCACCTTATGCTTTTCTGATTCTAAAACACTGCTCAGTGTGTGATGTGACGTGACATCTGCATGCCTGTGTAAGATCTTGTGGCATTTCAGAAAGGTCTAGAAAGGTCTAGGTTTTTGTAGAAAGATTAAACAAGAAACTAAGAAGAGTCTCTGACAAAGGGTACTCTAGACCCTGAACTTCCAGGCTGAACATGTGTAACACTACAGCTCTGAGGCTCCGAATATTTCTATACTTTTATCTATATTGCCTGAATATTGTCTTGTTTGAAGTTAATTAGTATTACAAACACTTGAAGCTGCTAAAGCCACCTTTTCAGCTTGTCTGGTGCAGTACAGTTCATCCATTTCCTTATAGGTTCTTGCTTTTCATCCTGACGAGAACTGGTTTTCTGAAAGCGTGCCTGTGATTGCAAAAACTTTTGAGACTCCACCTGCACCTGTAAACATAGTTCCCAGAAATACCAGTTTCCAGCTAGAATGGAGAGCTCCTCTGCATGTCGGTGAAACCAGCTTCTGGTTTGAGCTGCGTAAGGTAAAAATGCTCCTTAGTCTTTTTCCGGATCAGAACACATTTAACCCACTCTGTCCTGGTGAGCAGGACAGGGTGACCAGATGTATACAAAGAGTCTCGGTGGTTAATTTGAGCATGGTGACATCAGTCTCAGTGGCTCAGAAGGGGCAGGATGGAGGCAGTGTTTGCCAGGAACAAGGGGGAGTGCAGCTGCAGCACTTAATATCTTATAGTGCCAAAGGACATCCTGGATGACCCTGCCAGAATTCTTCCTGGATCTTCTGTTTCAGTAGAGTCCCCTCCCTCCTTCCTCACTGCCCTCCCCCAACTTGGCTGATAGCTACAAATCCCATGTCTGCTCTGCACAAGGAAGAGTAGACAAGGGGTTTTAGCGTTAAATATCAGCTAAAACCTAGTGTATGAATTTTGTTTTCCTGTGATGGGGATTAGGAGAAAGGACTAGAGCTAAAAAGGGCCTTGATATTGTAGATGGTAGAAGTCAGCATTGCAGTGACAGTAGTATGGATGGGAGCTTCAGATTTTGATAGCTGGACCACTGGACACAGAAAATGCCATGTGCTAAACTGGATTTCTTAGTATAGATAATCAGATTCATTAGGCCTGTACTAGACATTTTCCATCTGCCTGTGAAACACGTGTCATAGCACAATTCCGTTAAACTGTTTCCTTTCAAATTGCATCACGGTGAGCTGAATTTACTGGCATGGCATAGTGATCCAGAAATACAAGCTGCACACAGATAAACAAGGGGAAGGCTCCTTTTGGCTTTGCAAAGGGGTCACTTAATCTATTGTCCTTTGCGTCTGCCAAGACCTGTAGGTCTCCTGAAAATAAAGAAAAAACCTAGGTTTTGTGTTCTTGCTCTCTATGAGGACAAAGCCCCATGACTGCAATCTCTCTCCTATGATATTAAAAGGTGGCAAAATAGTTAATCCACCCAGGAATAGAACTGTGGCACACGTTCAGCAGAGCAAGAAAGTTGACCATGATGATATTTTATTTTTCTAGTGGCAACCAAAAAGTGACTGGTTTTCTCCTGCAAGCACTAACTGCACAGCAGATCTTGTTTACACGTGCAATCTCACAGGAACTCTCCCTTCAACCAACTACTTTGTAAGAGTAACAGTAGTTTATGTTACAGGAGTGAAAAGCACTTCCTCTTCAACAAGCTTTAAAACTACAGGTAAGCACTTAATGTAGGATAGCAAGATTTTAAGGCTATTTTCAGGACACGGATATTCAGGCACAATAGTTTGTAAAACTTGTACTAAGACCCAGTAGTCACGTGTGTTTGAAAAATAAATAACACTCTACCATATCTGCAAAAATAATAAGGGGGAAGAAATTAGTCACCTCCAAGTGGAGCAGATGAAAAGAGTGAGGGAAGCTGGAATGAAATGCCTATATGCATGTGACCTCACAACTAATGGTTGTGGAAGGCTACATGTGAATGAAAATGTTAAAATCTGTCCATTGCAAAGAGGAGGTCAAAGATTCATTCTCCATGGGGACTATTGAGGTAGATTCTCAATCCTTTTGTTTGTCTAAGTGCCCACGTGCACATCTACATTTTTCTTTGTGCCTGTTACCCCTTTGTCTCTCTATAAACACATTTTAAGGGTTCTGTTTCTTCCTCTGTTTGGCCTAAGCTGGTGTTCCCAGTAAGCCAGGAGTTCCAAAAAGAGTAGAAGGCACTAAAAACTCTATACAATGGGAAAAGGCTGTTGACAATGGAAGCAACCTGACTTACTACATCTTAGAAAGCAGGTAAGCTATGCATGCAGGCACTCTTCCTGTAGGGTCAACATGGGATGACTAGGTTCTTTTTAAAGTGCTCTGTCATTGAATACAGATTGCCTGCACTGCACATGTCATGCTCATTAGGCATCTACAGAATGTCAATTCACACTTAGTCCTGCACTGGCATTGGAAGGGCTGAATAGACAGGTCAGAGTGTATTGCTGTGGGAAGGTGACTTTGAAACTTCCCATTTTTTGACCATGACTCTGGAGGGGTCTGTTTAAGGCAGTCAGTGTTTGAGGATTAATTAATGCATTAATTAAAATAGGGTCCATCTTCTGAGATATTCCTATGACATTGTCTTAAACCAGGAGTGATGGAGGGAAGCAATTTGATTATTTACTATTATTTCTTTTTCCTCAGTTAACTTTGCTTGTGAAAGCTACAAGACTGAGCGTGCTGTGGAGCCAGGCATGGTTTACCTATATAAGTTTTCACCCAGACATATTTTCCTGGTGCTGTAAGCTTCCTCCATGAACTTCTGTGAGTGCAGAGTGGCACTGACCTGCATGCTATGAGACCACAATAACTTTGATATGCCAACAGCCAGTTTGTACCTGACTTGCTGTGAATGAGTAAAGAAAAGGCAGTCCCTTGGTCTGTGTGAGAGCTGTGCTTTAGGTGCTGTGTTGTCTGGGCTCTAGCTTCTTAGTAATCTCTGGAATCACAATACATCACTGAGGTGTTGTTTTTTTTTTTTTTTTTTTAGATTTAATAAAATAAGCTTTTCTCCTGCAGTTTGAATGATGTGCACATGTTGATGTTTTTAACTGAATTTCACTTTGAGCCTCATGATCTTTTTACACCAGGTAGAAAAATGTTAGGTTAGTTTGCATAGTGTACTAGAAAATATTTGCATAGCCCTTTGAAATAACCCGTGTTTTTTGTACAGAGGTGAACATATAGTTTCCCTGTGTCTTTCTGATTTGGAAGTGTTTGACCTTTTTTCTGCCTTAAAGCACGTAGAGAGAGTGAGTGACATCTTCATTGAAGGTCATTTCACATGAAATATTACAGTCCTGTGTGACATGAAATCATATTTCAGATATGGCCTTTCAAGTTTAAATACACTGTCTTCTTTTGGTTGGTGAATAATCAGGTCTGAATTTATTGTGAGCAATCAATCTCCGTCCAATGGGGGAAGGAAGAAATATACCCAGCAGTCAGCAGATACTATGGGAAACTGGCTAGCTACAAAATTGTGTCTTCACTGCCAATGACCTGCTTCCTGTTTAGCTTGTGAAACCTGATGCACAAGAGCCACTGAATTACTCTGGACCTAGGAAAGCAAAAACCTCTAACAGGACATATATATATATATGTATTATTTTTTTCTGAAAGCTAAATAAGAACATTTTGAAATCTTGGCTGTGAGGTGTACACTGAAACAGGTGAAAGAGTGCTGGAGCTTTTTATGTCTAAAACATTCTAACGTTTCATTTTCAATGCCAAGCTAAAGATGTGTGATTCCTAGCATTGCTGAAATGGCACGGTACAATTTTCTGCTCTGTAGCCAAAACCCCAAGACCACATTGACCTGTCATGCCAGCAGAGAGGTGTTGTGAAGGCCACGGAACTGAAGCAAAGAACAGGAAGAATCAGTAAACAGTCCTCACTGCATTAATGACATACCTGTGTTACTTTGCTGTGCCCAGGAAGCAGTCTGACACCACCAGCAAAACGAAGTCCTTGTGGAAGGTGGTTTACAATGGCTCCTGTGCCAGTATCTGCAGATGGAAGGCCGAGAAATTAAAAGGAACTTTCCAGTTCAGAGTAGCAGCTGCAAATGGGCTGGGACTTGGTGAATATAGTGACACGAGCAAGAGTATAATTTTGGGTGAAGGTATGTCTGTACTTTCTTACACCATTAATCAAATTTTTTATTCAGAATAATTATGTTGTTTTCTAAAAATTTACTTCTGCTCCTCTATATAAATTTGTCTCTGTAGCCCTGCAGTCTGCATTATGGAATGATTCTTAAATAAGGGCTAACTCCCGTGCTGGATAAGGATGCGAGAATAACTTCTTGCTTTCAGCCAGAATATTAGACCTACACTCTATGCTCACTTTTGAAAATCCTGCTTTGAGTGGTCAAACAGGATGGCATTTGCTCTTTTGATGTACACAGTAGGTCATCCCCACAGGAATGGCCCATACCTGGAGAAGGAAGATTAGTACAGACAAACGTAGACATCTGCATGTAAGCTACAAGAGAGCTTTGTGCAGAGGAAGACAGTTGCACAGCAGGCAGTGCAAAAGTTTTCTCAGGTTTGCCCAGCTCCATGGGACTGATGTGTTTTGATGTGCAGTCATTAACCAATTTCCCCTTCCTGTTTCACAGACACGGCGATCTCCTCAGACACCATCATCGCCATTGCTGCTGTGATTGGAGTTGTTGTGCTGGGCTTGATAGTGGCCACATTAATTTTTTTTGGTATGTGGCTGACTTTTTGCATATCCTTGGTTCACCAGACCTCAGTAAAAGGCAATTCAGATGGTGGGAGATAGGGGGCTTCCAGGTGTAGGGAAATGTTGAACAATCCCCAGGGTGGGAGCTGGGAATAAATTGCATGTTCTTATTCTTTGAGGACCTGAAGATGGTTGGTTATGTTTTCAATATGAAGGACAGAATACCAGTTCACCCCATCCTGGGAGTTTTTTTGCTGTTGATTCCCTGGACAGAGAGCACAGGAATGCTGAAGGAACACTGATATTTCTGTGTAACCTTGTAAAGCTTGTACCTTATAATTCTCAAGTTGGGTACTGCATTTATTCACCAATGGGTGCCATTTTTTAACTCGTAAGCTTCATTCCTGAAGAAAGGATGTAGAGATTAACCTGACATTTAGCTGTCCACGTCCTGCCCTGTCACTCATCCTCTCCCTGGGATATAACAGCAGCCCTTTGGACTTGGGTCTTGCCATTTACAGAAGTAGATGCTTGACTGATTTCTCAGCTCAAGGAGCAGTTGCCTGTGTTTTGGGAGAAAAGGATAGAAATATCTTGCTTACTTGAGCTGCTGGAGGGACATATTAAACAGAATAACAAAAAATCTGTGGGCTTTCAGCCTGCTTGCATGCTGGGATGTTCTCAGAGTGAAATATCTGACAGTCTACTTTTCTGTTCCAGTATGGCATCAAAGGTGGAAATCCAGAAAACAGGCCTTACCTGGACAGATAGTGTTTGTTAAGGAAGATAAAGAATTAGCTCAACTCAGGGGGGCAGCTGAGGCAGTGGGACTAGCCAATGCCTGTTACGCTGTAAGGTATGTCATTGGAGCAAATGTATTTTCAGGAAAAGAACTTCTAAGAGGGCTTCCCTGGGCTGGTTTTCATCAGTGTATGCATCCCTGACACCTCAAGGTGGAGTTAAGAGCTGCATCTGCACCGCAAGGCAGATTTGCTCTGAAATACCTGCTTTCACATTGGCTCCCTACTGTGTACCTTGGCCTGGGTTACCCTGAGCCCACTCCACATGTTGATGTTCCCAAGAAACACAAGTGCATGGGAAAGGAAGACCTGGTGTTTTCCAATAGCATCCAAGTCACCCAGGCTTCACGTGTGCTCCCCTTACATGTACCTGATGAGAAATAGTACCAGATTAATTTGAATATAATTTTAATAACATTTCAAATATTTTAAAGTATTAACAAGTAACTAATATCTCTGTTTCGCAGCACTCTTCCTTCCCAAGCAGAGATTGAATCATTGCCAGCTTTTCCTCGGGACAAACTGAACTTACACAAATTGTTAGGAAGTGGAGCATTTGGAGAGGTCTATGAAGGGACTGCAGTAGATATCGTGGCAGATGGAAGTGGAGAATCCAAAGTAGCAGTCAAGGTAATCACAACCATGCATTTCTCTGCCAACAGAATGGGATGGGCAGAGAGATTTGGCTCGGAGGTTATACCACAGAAACACATATTGACAGATTTTGGTATTTCCTTGCAGTATTTCTTTGCAAGTCACTTAAAACTAGCCTATCTCCTTGAAATGATTGCTGGAAAACACTGTGTATTTCAGGTCATGGTTATGTGTGATAGCTTTGCTTAAGCACTACATGATAATGGTGATGATGATCTAAGTGTTATTACTCTTTTGCTTTTTGCTGAATAGACTTTGAAGAAGGGTGCCACAGATCAGGAGAAGAGTGAATTCTTGAAGGAGGCACACTTAATGAGGTAGGGACAGCATCGCCGCTGAGCACCCTTTAAAGCCTTTGTTACTTGAGGGTGGTGGCCTTCGAGAGGAATGAAAGCAACACTTTCCTCTAAACAAAGTACTGTGTCATTTTTGGTGTGCTTTCCTGTTTCTACTGAAAAAAATTAAATTGCTAGTAATGAATCTTATGAAAATAAAGCTATATAACTGACTAGCAAAATTTAAGATACAGATTGCAAGTTCAGTATGCTCATATCATGGGTTTACTGGGGTTTGGACAGACATATTTCAGTGTATTTGCTCCCCTAGAACTAAGGTAGTTGTTAAAGGCAATTGGACAACATTTGGTTATTCCCATTTTATCAAAATAACTTTATCAAAACAAGCTGATACCTTCAAGTTTCAATTCACTACGGAAATTTTTAAAAATGTACGTGCTTACCACTAGAGGCTGCCACATACCTCTTCTATTGAGATAAACTGAAAAAAATAATGCATCTGTCACCAGTGAAAGAATTTCACATAGAAGGGTCTATGCGTCAGCTAGAAATCTGGTTTTCCAGAGTCTCCACAGAGACAGGTAAAAGTTAAGCTGAAGTTTTCCTCTGGGAATGTAAGACTGAGAGTACGGTTTAGTTTTCAAACACACTTCTGCACTTTTCTGACTTCTATTTCATGAGTGCAGAATTAGGAGCATCTTTCGAAAACTGAAGGATCTTATATCCTGTACAGAAAACATAGTGCTAATACATTTGAAATTGTTTTTCACAGCATTCTTTTAGTGTTTACACATTTTTTAAAAGGTATCTTGCATTTCTTCGGCTAACTTTTTTCCACACACTGTATACTGAATATGGTAAGAGACTTGTGAAAACCAAAATGAAACCTTGCCATTTAAGTGTAAATTCATAACAAATAATAAGTGCTGTGTGTAAACTTTCTACAATCTATCTCCAATCTAAATGGCAATCATAAACCCAGTTAAGGTCTCTTTTCCCTGTAGTATAGAAATTATATGTGCCTAGAGTTGAAGTCTGAAGCTTCCCCAATTCTGCTTCCTTTGTCCAGCTAATAATCCCAAACCAGAAATCCTGGAAAAAAAAAAATATAGTTGGAAATAATTACATTTCAATGTAAACACTAATGTGGGCCTGTATGTCCACTGATACAATGAGACACAGAAATGAAGATAATATAAAAGTTTAAATATTACAGATTCCCAGTAGTCATTTAATAATAATAATAATAATAAAAAGAATTGGTATGTTTTATATGCTTTAAATCTTTCTTTTTTTTTTTTTTTTTAATGTGAAAATAGAGTGATTTATTTCCTTCATGGAGAGCTTAAAAATTTTTCTTGATGTTTGTCTGTAAGCTCTCATAAATGAAATGAAGTACAGAAAGAGAACATAAATGGACCTGATTGTTTACAAACTTTGATGTTAGATATTTAAATGCAGCAGTTATTTTTCTTGCCTTTTTGCATGGTAGTGTTATGCACTGTCCCAGTTCAGCAAGGGCTATTTGTTTCTTCTATTATTGCTATGCAACACTGGAAAAATAGTTACCTGTATTTCAAACATTTGATAGTGGTTATTGGTGAGTCATTTGTGTACAAATACATACGACAAATTTTTGGGTGTACCCCATCACCTGGGAAGTAAGGAATGACAGCTCAGGGGAGAAAGGGCTGCCTGAGCTGTAAGGAAAGTGCCAGGTGCTCCTTCCACTCTTTTTGTTCTTGAGAGTTTATCTGAGTGAGAGGTATGTGCTGGGGGTTGGGGAGAACTGTCAAACTCAAAACCACACTTTTTGCTAAAGAGTTTTTGCCCACACCTAAGATTACGTGAACTGAAAGATGTTAGAAAGAAAATGTCCTTCTGCTTTATTTGTTTGTTTATAACAGTGCATTTGACAGCAGCACTTTGGACATGGCCGGTCTCCTCAACAGAGTCAAGTTTCTTTGACTGCTGGTGGAAATCCCTTCACACGGCAATGAGAGGGAAAAGCATTTTATAACGCGAGAAATGTGATTGTAAAAACGTGGGCACTGACAGGCAATAAATATTCTTCATTCTTTGAAAAGTGCTAGGTCTGAGACTGCTGATTGCTCTGTGGTAATCCCTATCCTTTGGACACACACAGGCAATAACTAGCATATCTGCAAGTATTCCTTGTGTGTATTTTGTTTCTCTTGAAAATGTATTGTGAGAAACTGTTATTCTCTGGATTGTGAAAATAATATGTTGCACCTTGTGCTTTTACCTTTCTCTGTGCATTTCTCTGAATTAGCAGTTCTACTGTGAATGCGGTAGTAAAAGTGCTCTATTAAAATAATATAGGTAGCTTTAATGTACAGGTGGCAACTCATGTTGTTCCTAGATGAGGTTGCCATTTGGCTACCTTTCTTTGCTTCCTGGAAATATGATGAAGTGTGCTTTTAATATGTGTGCATGCTTTAGAGTGTCAATCGAGGTTCAGCGTAAGACTGCATTTTGAAAGGATGTCCCTGAACTCTCCCTATGACTGAGCAAATCCAGGCACTGAGAGTTACTAAATCATGCTGTTGGTAGAAGCAGGATTGTAAAGGCCGAACTGCTCATTCATTTCTTGCAGCTTTATGCACTTTATTAGCTATCAACCAGCTGGATTTCTCATATGTAATCTTACAGTTGTTTCCTTCTCTTTAGTAAATTTGATCACCCTCACATTCTGAAGTTACTTGGCGTGTGCCTGTTAAACGAACCTCAGTACCTTATACTGGAACTGATGGAAGGAGGGGATCTACTTACCTATTTACGAGGAGCCAGAAAACAAAAGGTGGGGTAAAGACTACAGCACTCACACTTTTAACCTGTAACAACTCACAGTTTCTCAGTTTTCCCCTTCCTCAAAGGCCATGCTGATGTCCGTCCAGCTGTTTCTGTACCTGCGAGGTCTGACCTGGCTTCTCCCTTACACCCTGAGACCTCAGTGTTGAGTGCTGACCTTGCTTTAGGAGTTGCTGTGAGGACAATTGAATGTCACTAGGCCACTGACCAAAATTGTCTTTTCATCTGCTTTGCAGTGCGATGATTTGGCAGTTTACTCTGCCAGTAACTGGCATTCACTCTATTGATATGCAGAGATTTTGCAACTGTGCTTTGCATGCTTTGAAAACATCTCATACATTTCAGATGAGCAAACAAAACCATCTTCACACAGGGAGGTTGTCACTCCGAGTTCGTAAAGCTGGAAGACATGACTAACTTCTGTCTTTGTTTCTTGTAGCTGCAGAGTCCCTTACTAACAGTGACCGACCTCTTGGATATATGTCTGGATATTTGCAAAGGCTGTGTCTATTTAGAGAAAATGCATTTTATACACAGGTACAGAACTTATTTCCTTAGTCTGTCAAGGTTTACCCACAATATTGAGACTTATTACCTTCCCTGGGAAAAATGTCTGGAAAGATGTCACAATGTAACGAGGAAGGTGAGAGCACCTGAGTGAATTTTGTTGTCATGCTTTTCTGCTAAGTCACCTAGACTTCTCTCACAGGATGGTGGGCTAATCTAAGATCTGAATCCAGGACTCATTGCATCCTGGGCCAGAAATGTATCCTGTGCATCAAAGAAGAGGACAAGTGGAGAGATCTATTTACTGTCTTCATCTGCTTAACAGGTGGACACAGAGCCAGACTTTTCTCAGAAGCACACAGAGAAAAGATGAGAAGCAATCGGCACAAGTTACAGCAAGGGAAATTAAATAATATTGTTCACAATGTGCAGGATCAATCATTAGAACATGTTGTCCAGAGGGACTGTGTCATCTCCAGTCTTGAAGATACGCGATACTCAACTGGATGAGGCCCTAAGCCGCTTGATCCAACCTTGAGGTTGGCACTGCTCTGAAGAGGGGCTTGAATCAGATGACCTCCAGAGATCCTGTCTGACCTGACTTATTCTGCAATGCTAACTGCATCATCTTGTATTCTGCCTTACAAATCAGGGACCTGGCTGCCCGCAATTGCCTTGTGTCTGAGAAGAAATATAAGAGCTCCTCCCGAGTAGTAAAGATTGGCGATTTTGGACTTGCCAGAGATATCTATAAAAATGATTATTACAGAAAAAGAGGAGAAGGCCTGCTCCCTGTCAGATGGATGGCTCCTGAAAGCCTCATTGATGGTGTCTTTACAAATCGTTCTGATGTTTGGTGAGTTATTGCATCCACACAGCTGTGGGAATAATCATATTAAATCTCACAGCAACAAAATACGCGTTTACAGGAGGAATGATATGGTTGCATACTGCCATCTCTAATAATTTTTAGGCTAAGGCATGTTTCCTCCTAAGTTTTGGTGCTATGACAGTATCTGTGTGGATTTATTTCTGAATGCATTGAGCTCTAGCTGTGGATTTTGGCTGGAAAGAACTAGTGTCACTCAATCAAACAATTTTGTGCTATGCCCATGGTGTGATTTTTGCTTGATTGGGCAGTGAATCAACTGTCTGTGTGCTGCTCTGCTGTTCCAGTTTGGTTTGCATTAGATTAATTGGCATTTCCTTCGTACAGGCGAATACTTTCCTTTTACCATTTCACCCTCTTCTGGTGACTTCTTTACTTTGAAGCCCAAATTTCTCAGCATCATCGGGGGAAGATGATAGTACTTTGCTGTGGGAGTTTACTTAAAGTGTGTATTGAGTGGGTTTGAGTTTAAGGTGAAGATGCAGAGACCCACTCTCAGGAGGTGTTGGAAAAAAACAACCCAAGCCATATCCATTAAACCTGAGATTCACAATCTTGGTAGCCATAGGTACTCGTGGTGGTCTGTAGCCCACCAGTCTTGTCCAAGTCCTCAGTCCCTGCTGTCCACCCATTTGACTCTTGCACACTCTTACATTTATCTAAGCAAGTCCTTTAACACTCTGTGCCGTACCGAATGAGGTGCTGATTTCTTTGTGAGTGATGCTCAGGAGACCTTCTCTCAGTTTTGAAAAACACCTCTGGAGATTTCTAAACATTTGTTTAAGTGATGACATGCTTATTCACAGACTGCTGCCCAGGGAAGCTGTGGGCACTCAGTGCCTTCTAAGAGGCAGCTCTGTGAGTCTGGGAAAGTGTGTCAGTTCTACATGTTTTTTTAGTTATTCCAGAGTCTGTCTCATGGACATATGAATTTTTTCACAATAAATTAAAACTTACAAATTAAACCCCCTGATTTTTCTGACTGGTTCTTATTCTTAGGTTAGAGACATTTTTCCTGTTGATAGGGTGATTGTTAATGATTATTATTGTAATTAATTTCTTTTTTTGGTGTTTCATAGGGCTTTTGGAGTCTTAGTGTGGGAAACATTAACTTTGGGTCAACAACCATATCCAGGTTTCTCCAATACAGAAGTTTTGCACCACGTACGATCAGGAGGAAGGCTGGAAACTCCAAACAATTGTCCTGATGACCTGTAAGTTAATTTTGTTTAAATGTTGTTGATAATATTTACAAGAAGCAAGAAGCTTACTGCTAAGTGGCCATCATTTTGAATGTTACTTATGCCATGCAGAGTTCAATATTGTCCACTTTGTTTCAGGTAAATCAGCTGGCATTTGTAGTTGCCAACCTGCTACTAATTCATCCAGTAGTGCAGCCTGTGAGTAAGAGCTAAGCGTTGAAGTTGAGTGGTGGATATTGATCTTTTAAACAGGATTTCAGAGACAATATAAAGTCAGTCTTGGGTATGACTCCAGTAGTAATGTGATAACAGGCTGAGTGCCTGGAGGAATTGGTTAAAAGTTAAGATGGCTTTAAGAAAGAGTTTACTGGTCCCTGTACCCCACGTGCCTGCTTTCCCAATGGTAGCTGCAGGAATTAGGCTAATATAAAACGTTTGTGGAAAACAAACCATGCTCTCTTTGCAGATATAAACGTTACAAAAACCAATAAGAAAAGCTGAGACAGTAGAGCAAAAGGGTTCTTTTGGTTAGTCTTTAGCTGAACTGGGTAAACAAACATTCCAATTTCCATTTATCTCTTGAGCATAAAATTCCGATTTCATTGCAAAATTCTTGCAATTTAAAGAATAAAATGAATACCTATAGCGGATTGAACTAATACTGTCCAGAGGTGTATAAGGGAGGAAGCTGAACCTGAGCCCAATTGTATTGTCTAATTTTGTGTCTCAGTTCTTATATTCACCACTCTGCATAAGCGGTCACAGCAACGCACTTGGCAGCTGGTCCTACAAATGGAAAAAGGGGCTACTTAAAGTAGCCTGAATTCTTACTCTTGAGACTGGGGAAATGGCTTGAGAACAATTCTGAGATTGACAAGCCCAGATCTCTGTTATAGGTGTCACATCAGTTACCATGCTCTGAGTTCCAGAGAAGGTAATTATTTGTCATTATGTAGGTACACCTGAAGTACGGTTGTAACAATGAAGAAAAAGTAAGCTTTAGCACTTGAAGGAACCGAAGAACTAAAAATATTAAAATATTAAAAATTAAAATATTGAAAATTAAAAATATTGGTTTTAGAACAGAGTGAAAACTGGAAGTCACAAAACAAATGAGAGCTCGAAGCAATTTCAGTTTCAATATTTTCTGTTGAAAAAGAGTTTCCTCAAAAAAAATCTGACAGCTGTGCTGTGAATGAAAGAGCAGAGGAGGTAGTGTATACCCATGTACTAGTTTGATATTCAAGCTCACACAGAGGCTCATAAGTTGCCCTTAAAAAGGGTGCCCATGCCCAGGTCTTCAGAAGAATCAAGAAAACTTTTCTTGAAGTAATTTTTAAGGTCCCAGTTCTTAAATTTAGCACAGCAGCTAGGGCTTAAATGCTCATCTGCCTGTTGTAACTTGTAGGATCAGGGCCTAATAGCAGTAACATAGTTTCTGAAAGCAAAGGGGTTGAATGAGCTCTTAGACTCTGATACCGTTTTTCATCTCATTTGGTGAACACTCAGCACCTGCACACAGCTTCTGTCAGTAGCTAAATAGCTTTTGCTACTTTGCTAGGTCATTAATGGCATGCTAGGATTCTTGACATTCCTGCTTCCCTCCTTGTGGTTTTGAACCTGCATCAGGACATCAGCAGTCAGTAATTGTCTCCTTGGCACTTTGACTTGCTCATTGTCATTTGACAAAACAAACCATCACTGATAGGAAGAGAGTTCAAAGGCCAAATTACTTCAGCTGAGAAGTGTTTAGGAATCTGTGGTAGGCTTACCCTACAAGAGCAAGTAGGGCTGACACAGAATCCTTGGGATGTAAAAGCACTGAGGAAGTGGGATTGGGTTTTTTTTTGACAGTGGGGAGAAATTTTTCCCATCATCTCTGAAAGACATTACTCCATGGAGTAGTCATCTGCTTTCCCCCAAAGAAGTGTGGGTAGCTAAAGTTTGGTAATGAAATGAGAAAGGGGGTTGGGGAATCTATGAATGAGACACATTTATTGAATGTATCAATCATATGTATGAATGGCACTACTTCTGTGGTCAGAGATTCGCATCTGGCACAGCCACCTGGGTGTGAGCCTTACATACAAGTGCATGCCAAGGTTTGGACTGAACTTAGCTAATTTAACATAGATCTTGAAAACATGCAAATTTGTACATGCGCGGTGCCACTTGCCAACTTGAAGCTGCAGTTTCACCAAATGCTCACTCCCATGTAGAGTTATACAACTGAGTTTAATGAAGAAATTTTAGTTTGGTAACTAAGAGCTTTTGCTATTTGGATCTGGGATATCTTCTCCTTACTCCCTTCCCTGACTCTGACATGCCCCTTTGGAGTGATTTCAGGGGTGGTAGAGACACAGGACTTGCTCAGAATGCATCAAATGAAAGCAGAGGCTCTTCTTCATCCCAACAAATGGTCTCCTTTTCTAAGAAAATCTCCAATCAAAATACTTTCCATCTTGTGTGAGACAAAATTCGTAATGTCCTGTAGCTTCTGTGTACTCAAGCATATTGTAGGAGCTGTTCACTTTCTGCCTCTGATGTTAGATACTGAATATGAGTTCTTTTGTTTTCCAGGCTCTCAAATGCTTGCTTGTCCTAGGTATGCAGCTCTGTTGGACATACGGTAACCAGTTGTCTCACCCAGATAAAGCAGAGTTGTGAAATGTAGGTGTGTGGGTGTACATCCACGTATACAGGCTATTTCTTAAACCTAACATAAACCTTTAGCTGACGTTGTGTTTGGATCTGTTATTTTCCATTTCTTCCTGAAAGACTTTCACCATGAAGTAGGGGAATCCTCTGAGTCTCTTCCTCATACTGAAGCGATGCGCTATTTGTGAGTCCATGTTTGGCTCCCAAGAATATATAGGAATGTGCTCAGCTGCCATTCATATACCTCTTGGCATATTAACCTGGCTTTCACCCTTTTGACTGGTCTCATGCTGATGCATTTTTTGCACTAGTGAAAGTTTATGCCATGTGGCTTAAAACTTTGGATTGCACAACGTGCCTTAAAAGCTAAATATCATGCCACAAATAGATGTCTGTACAAAATTTGCAGATATACTTTGTGACATGATGAAAATTTTTTGTCATTAGAAACCTAAAGCCTGTCTAAATTAAATGCTTTGTGAATAATATAAGTTCTGTCTAATATTAATATTTTAATTTAACCAGCAGGTAATTCGATTTAGGAAATAAGAAGAATGACTATGATTACAATCAGAAAATTCCAGTTCTGAATGTTTTGGTAGCAATGAATATCTGCACTCAATAACGATACTGAACAGCTTTACAAAGCCAATTGTCCAATAAAAAACAAGTTATTTAAAAAAGACAGTGATTGATCTTAGGAATACAGAAATATTTGGAGTCCACATTTTTTGTGTTCTTGTTTCATAAATGAAAAGAGGGTAAGTTTAGATCATTTATAAGGAAGAAAGTTTTTACGGTGATGCTGGTGGAACACTGGAACAGGTTGCCCAGAGAAGTTATGAATTATTGGAACTGTTCAAAGTGTTCAAAGGCAGGTTGGATGGGGCTTTGAGCAACCTGACTAATTGAAGCTGTCCCTACTCATGGCACGGGGTTTGGATAAGCTGACCTTTGAAGGTCGCTTCCAACCCAAACCATTCTATGACTCTATGTCTTATATATCATTTGCTGTCTCTTTCTCCCTCTGTTGGTTTATGGCAGTCTGTTTCTTCCTTAACATTAGACAAGCAGAGTACTCAGTGAGCTCTTTTACTTCATTGCTAGCAGCTTGCACAATGCTCTGCTCATGAGAGCCCAAGCGCTAACCTGACAGAACACAGAACCTGAACTCGTGCTTTTTTCTTGGATATCCTACCAATCAGTATGATCAGAAAGCAGATTGTTTACCCTCTGGCATCGAAGTGTGGCTTTTAACACTTTTTCTGGTAGTAGAAGTACAATCAGGGCTATTTCACCTCATTTTGTATCCTATTCAGTACTTTTCCATCTATATGTCCATTGTCTTCAATAACCAGTACACCTGAAAGTAAACAGATGAAGTGGTTCAGAGCACTAGCAAGTCACTACCACTTTTTAGATTCTTCAAATGGATTTTCAAGATTTCATTGGATCCTTCTGAAAAAACAGGACCACTCTGTCCAGCTCCACAACCGTATGATACAGGTCAATGAAAAGTGACTCTGAAACAAGTTTTCTACTCAGATTTCTCACCCAGTGCCAGTACTTTAATGAAAAATATCATTGAAAGATCAAAAGTCAAGAGGTTTCTACCACTTCTCACCAAGAGTGTTGTAAAATACCCAATTGTGGTAAAGGACAGCAGTCTCCGTTTTAAGACGAGTAAGTGAAGATCTGAGCAAGCCAATAAATTTCGCATAACTTGGTAACTCCTGGTATCACATAGCAGCAGGTCTGGGAAGTTGTTTGTCAAGGAAGGATTTGAACTTAGGGCTCAGAGGTGAATACTCCACATTCCAGTAGCTGCTTCTTGACTGGCCTTTCACTGGCTGCTCAAAGGCTGCTCTCAGGTTTTGAGTCTGTAAGCCACTCCTCCACTCCCTCTGCTCCCAACACTTAGCATATCAAGGTGCTGGGTCTGTTTTGGTTTACAGGCTGGCTCCCTCAGGCTTTTGTAGGATCTGGTTTTGTGTAGCCTGGATTCACCTGGAGTAAGCAATGTAATTTGGCCCTATCCTTTAGACAAACAGGAGGGGTGATTTTCCACTGAATGGTACAGATAGTATTGAGCAATGTGGATCCCTCCACTCAGAGGAACGTTTTTGCCTTTGATGGTAAAACTTACTCCTTTCTGTTTATGTCTGGAGGCAGAAGTCTAAATTAACCCTCTCTGTGATGGAGGGTTTGCCTTGAACTTCCCCTAAAGTTGAGGTTGTGTGACTTAAAGGAAGATTAAATAAAATGATAGCTTCAGGTTCATTTCTGGCTTTAGAATTTTTTTTTATTTTTTTTATTTTTTTTTTTTTCCTTTGAGAGAATTACCTCCTTGCCAGCTTTCTTAGAAAATATTGGTGACTTCTTCAGTGAGACTAGATATTAATGGTAAATATGTCTTTTTTGTTGTTGTTTTTGTTCGTGTTATAGCTGTTCCCAATCTCAAAAATATACATCTTTGAAAATTAAAAAACATTCATTGTGAGTATTACTAACAACTGATCTTTAGTGTGTTTTTCCTTCCCTTAGCTACTGATCATAATCTTTGTACCGCATACAAAGTTTTCGGAAGTTGAAAATCTAGGCCAAAGTTTCTTCTCAGATAATTTAATGAAAAGCTTTGAGATGAATGATTCTGTTATCTTTAATGTTTGTATCATAACACCTTTTTTTTTTTTTTTTTTTTTTTTTTTTTCCCTCCAGGTGTGATTTAATGAAAAGATGCTGGGCCCAGGAACCTCACAACAGACCTACTTTCGCTTATATTCAGGACATACTGCAGGAGATAAGACACTCTCCACTATACTTCATCCACGACCTTGAAGTCAAAGAAGCAACAGCTGGAGTCATCAACCAAGCTTTTGAAGGTGAGTCTGGGCCAGTAGCTGCTGTCCTCACGGCTTCTGCCCCACGTGATTCAGCAGTTCTTTTTATTGCATTTGTCACTGCCTCGAATTCTCTGCCTGTAAAATGGGAACAGCAAAGACTTACCTCTCTTGTAATAAATTTGTGAAGATTCATTAGCTGCCATGAGGTACGATGCATTAGGTAAAGCGTGTATAAGATTACCAAGCAAAAAGACATATAAGAGCTTGCAACTGATCCTGCCTTACAGAGACATCCAGCTTACATCATGACAGAGAGATACCTCGTTTGCGTCATGATCCTATTCTGCTGAAGTAAATTTTCCTTGTACAGTCAGGAGAGCTTTTGAAGGCTTCTGAGTGGAAATCTGTTGCAATTTCAAGGCATCTATTCCCTCTCTTTTATCTAAACGTGGCAGTTAGGGACTTACTTTCTGCAGGAGTACTGATTCAGTAGTTGCCTGAAAGTGAGGCACAAATTAGGTACCTAAGTAAGGCAGACTTTATCCTAGCCCAGACTGCGGTAGTTTCAGTCAGGAGTCACAGCATATCAATGCATCACACACTGTGAATGAATAATACCAGGTGATATTAGGAAAAATATACTTAACACATGGAACACAACAAAACCCAGTTATATAAGAACGTTGTTAAAGTTGGGAAGACAGGAATTAAACAAATAGGTGAAGCCAAATTCCAAGTTTTCTGCGATTCAAATAATCTAAACATGGAAATGGACAACCTGACTGGGTCAGAACAGGAAGCTTTTCACAACTTGCAGTAAATCCTGACTGGCTAAACCCAGGGAAAAAAGTGAATTCTTAGTAAACAATGTTATTTGAAAATCTCCGAAAAGGAAGTTTTTATTAGTTGAAATAATTAATTTTTATTTCACTTCCCCTTCCCCCCCCCCAATTTAAGCCATTCGCATACTATGGCTTTCTAGTGAAAAATAGTTTCAGTGAAAAGAATTGTTTTCCATTCTAAAAAAACCCATTCCTAATTGTTTCTAAAATTCCTAAAGGTGTTTTTCCTTTTCATTTCTTCACAAAATGTTGTTGAACTGATAGCCCACCCTGCCTCATAATCACTTTTGATAAATTGATATTTTGTAATTTCCTAAAAACTTCCTGATTCATTCCAGGAATAATGGACTACCAAAATTACACAGCTATGTAGACATTTTTCTGCAGGATTCTTCCCTTACTAAATTTACTTGCATTGTCCAATGCTCAATTACCAATAGTCTATCTCATATTTTTATCAAATCTTTATAATTTGGTGTAGCTTTACAAATGTCAGTTTACCCCCATCACCATTTGTCCCTCTGTCAGTGCCAGTCTGTGCATGATGTGATTATATGTCACTGTGAGACTAAAGACTTTATCATCGATGTGCTGGGCCCAAAGTAAGCCAGGACAGATAACTTATCATTTCCTGCTTTGGAATCAGCTTATTTTGCAAAAAACGCTCTAATGAGCTTTGTGCATTTGCATGTAGTGTAATTTCCTAGTTTCTTTAAGGGCATCTTCACTCTGAATAGTGGAGTACAGGAAAGCGATACTTAATCTGGCGCAAATCTAAACCTGGCACTAGCTCAGGAAAGGAGTACAGCAAATTAATTAGGCACTTTGCCCAAGCTAATAGGCCTTACATTTTGGATGGACTTTATCTCGCCTAAAGGCAGTTGTCTAGAAGCCAAGAGTCTCGTCTAATACTGTCACTCTCTGTAGTCAGGAGGAGAAAGAGACATCTCCAGAGAGTGACAATTCACATGTTTTAGGCATGTACCGTAGAATTAAAGGGATCACCTTTTGCCTTTCTCTCTGATGATGGCTGCAATCTAGGTGACTTGCCATATTCAAATCGGGCACTGCATCTCAGGCTAGGTGCTTAATTTTCAGATGGCTACAGAAACACAACTGGACACAGGACTGTGCTGGTCTGGCTGCTTGCATCTACTCCTAAGCGTGTGTGGTTTCCTATCTTAGACATCTTTGCTACGTATTCCTTAACTCCATGGGCAGCAGAGACCTGAAAACTAAAGGAATTAAGAAATTCCTGTGGCATTACATCAATATCTGTTAAAATCTTTAGCAGGGATGAGACTTTTAAATACAAGCCTGCCACTTCGCTGCTTGGAGATAGGGAAACAGGCTGGAATACAGGTTATCATCCTTTTGGTGGAGCAGGCCTGCCGTAGATGTAACAAGCAAGTCTCAGCTAAGTGTAATCTTTCCCCTGCTGTTAACTTGCTCAGTCTAGGCAAATCAGTACTTTTACTGGGTGGACAAATGCATATTCTTAAAATAAAAAACATTATTTTGCCAAAATTTCAGGTTCTGCCAGGGACAAAAGTAGCATTCTTAGAAATGCCCTAATATTTGAAAAGGAAAATATGGATTGAGACTGCCATGAAAAGTTTCAGTTTGAATGGTTAAATCTGAAAGAACAGTTTACTACAGAAAATTTGGTTGTGTAATGGACACTCTCTCCTGGAGCCTTACCCTTTTCCCCACCAGCTGCCCTGTTCCCTCCTGTGGCTTTCCCCCATTCTTCCATTTCCATAAGCTCTGCTCAGCTGTTGTTGCCACAGACCCACTACTGGATCTGCATTGGGATGGAAAGACAAAGCAACTGTTTTCATGCTTCCATTCAGTGTTTTCATGCTTCAGTTCTCGAAACTCCTCCTTAACTTCTCTTCAGGCTCATTTAGTGATTTTCACATAGGGAATGTCCATCAGGTAATGGTATATCTTGAGTGATATTTGAATTTTGTCTGTGTATCATCCTTTCATTTAAATGTATTTTAAAAGACAAAACACTTAATAAGCTCTTTACATGTCCCTCATGAACACACATGCTTCTTTCCACATATATTAATAGTTTATCTGTAGGTTATCTACCTTTTTATCCAAGTACAGTCTTCACAAGCCTGTTAAAATGTTGTGCTGTGTACTTGACTGAAAGCCTGAAGTCCTGAGGATGTCTTAATTTTGCTGGATTATCTGATCAGGGATACATGCATGTCAGTTTTCTGTAGCTTTCAGACTTTAGCTACTTCAAATGTTTGTCTGCCTGAGATGTAGATCTTGTGCAGCAGAGTTCAGTGAAACAGAGGCTCTAGAAACGCAATTGATTTAAGAAAGAACTGGCAATAGGGTTCTAACCAAGCTTCCAGACAAGCACGCTCTCTCCTTCATGACTCAGTTGTGAACAGTTCGGGACATGGAATATGTTTCAGTCTGTGATTTGTAAAACACTGTATAATAAGTAAAGATATCTAAAACAACCGTTAAGTTTACATTCATTTTTAGCTGGAACTAAATGATGTACTTCTTGTGTTTGTAGAATTAGTAGATAGATGACAGCCAAAACAAATAATCCAACAGACTATTCCATGATGGATTGTCCTGGACAACATTTTCCAAAAATGTTACGCGGTCATTGGCCTTTGTGTGTAATGAAACTCCTGTTATGAGCCTCCCGCCAAGAAATGCTTGCTCTCACCAGGAGACTTGGTTCCAAAAGAAAGGGCTAAATGTCAAGCAAAGTGAAATGACGGGCCTCAAAATAACTATGATACTTAGCCTTACAGGGAGTCATCCATCTTCCAGTTCCTGCTGAGCCTTACCTAATTGTAGGTGGCCACACCTTAGGTCCATATGTGCTGTTGGTGTTATTTCACGGGTGGGAAAGCTGGAAAACTGGTGCCGTATGACATGCAGATTGCAAGTACGGGTGAACTAATACAGATAGTATGTTAATGGTCTGGTCAGCATGCTAACAGGATCACTTGGGGATGGCAAAAGTGACAACCGACTTTGTTATTGCGACAGTTGCCCTTCTAAAGGAGGCATCAAGTGGCAATAAATGTGCCTAAGCAATACCAGCAGCTCCTGGCACTGCTGCTTCAGAAGGAGGGAAGCAATCTCAGGACCAGGAAAAGGTCTACCAGTTTAGAGTTCTTTCCTTCTTGCTCTTACAGGCTTTCCCATGACATTGCCCATGGGCATTAAGTTGCATTGACAACATTTTTTTTGAGTGAGGAAGGACTTTCCAGCTGGAGGACTGAGACATCAGCAGTCTTGCAATCCAATGGGAATTGACTGAGCTGAGGCCTCATCACCAAAGTCTCTATTCATTGCTGAAAGATAGACTGTTCTTTCCCCAGTTTCAAGAGGTTCAAATGAAATGTTATGAATCAGCGTGCTAACAGGATGGCCCTGCATCGCTGTATAAATACCCAGTCCATCTATTTTCAGACATAACTTTTTACATTTGCACATACAAGACAGCAATATATTTTTTCAGGTCCCAAGCGTGTCCCTTTATGCATGGAAACACCTGTTTTGACAAACGTCTTTGCCAACATCAGACAACTGGGCATTAAGCAGCTGGAGCAGCTCCTTGCCTTTATGACCCAGGAAGACTATTCTTATCAGTGCTGCTCCCCACAATCCCTTTTGGGGATATAAGGAAATATAAGGAAAAAATGGCAAATTACTCAGGAGCTGTGGCCCAGCACTATACTCTTACTGCTAGAAGTGGCTCCTTGGGTGAGACGAGATGCAGGGCAATTGGAAGGACACCTAGTAAAAGTCCCGTGCAAAAGACTAAAAGCTAAAGGGAAACACATTTGGCTTCAAAATCATAATTTTTAAATCTCCAAGCTGGTGATGTTGTTTGAAAAATGTGGGAAGAGAAAACAGTTTGAACTTTGTAATATTTTGGGTTTTTTGCTTTTCTTTCCAAAGCCAGTCACTCAGTGTATTTACCTTTTTTTTTTTTTTTTTCAATTAGGTACTTTTAACTTCTTTTTTAAATCTCTGTGAAAAATTTTGGGGGATTTGATACTAAAATCTGGAATTGACAATTTCACCATTAATTATGTGTCTGTCCTCTCTGCTCGTTAAGTAGTACAGGTTTGCTGTTGCCTGTCTAAGAGTCATCAGTTAATTTTCCCAAAATGAGCTGCATTTTAGAACACTATTTTACACACCTCTCTGAACTTGAAGTAATCACTTGGACAAACGGAAGCTTCTCTAAAGCAGTTGTGTTGATAAGAGACATTTTAAAAACCTTGTATCTAGTCTCCTTTGGTATTTTTCTGAAATTCAGTAATCCTCTTCCCATTTAGCTTAGTGAGTGGCTGACCCAGAGCCAGCAGAGGTCAGAGAAAAGGCTTCTTCCAAAACAGCGAGTGGTTACAACACTGCAAGAAAAGGGGGACTTGGTGGCATGCATCATCATTTCTTACTTGCCCCCTAGACAAATGCTGCTTGATTCCAGACAGCATACATGAGCCATATGATACTGTAACGTAAGTCATGCTAACACTTTGCCTTGGACTGGGGAAAAAAAGTCAGATGATATGATGTTCTAAGAGCTGACATTTGTGTAGTATGGTTGCATAGATATAAGCAACTAAAACTTAGGCACTGCCTTTACGCTGGCTGTCTAAGCTGTTTGACAATCACCATAGACACGTTCAGCAGGTGTTACCGTGTACAGGTAAGGATGTGAAATAAGCATCTCCACAAAGCAACTCATTCTTCTTTTCTCTCTCTCCATGGACCGTAAAGGCAGCTTAGGCAAGGAGCTTAAACAGGGCACGTCAGATTTGGGTCATAAAAATTTGGTAAAATGAATCCTGCTTTGTGACCTGGAGAAGGGAGGCTCTTTCCTATTTACAAAGCCTTATTATATTGCAGCTAATGTGGAACTGCCCTTTCTGGTTTTCCTGTATTATAAATGATAGTGAACAAGATAATAAACAAGTTTACATCTGTATTCCCAAGACATCTTCCTGCACGCGGAGGTTTCACTCCACAGTGAACTTTGTCACTTTGTCACTTTGACAAATGTATTAGAATAAAAAGAAAGACAGGCGGTCAATGCTTCAAGCAGTTTAGTGCAGTGGAATTGCAGAATGATCAAAATTCTCACTTTTAGCACCTTTAGTGTTTGACAGAATAGTGAGTCACCCTCAAACTATGCAAGATCATATGCTTCATTAGACAGGAAACACAGATATATCTCCACTGATATATAATACAGAGTGGAGTATTAAAACGGATATATATTAGTGCTATTTATATTCTTACTGGCAATGTGGAGAAACTGAAATACAGCACCTCCAGCTCCAGGTGGCCAGCAGGTATCAAGACAACATTCCCTACACAGAACCTATCTCCCTGAGCTAACCTGCATAGCTGAGGTGGAGAAGAAAGGGTTTAATAGTCACCTTTTTCACTCTGAAAAAAGATATGTTATCAAGCGCTTCTTTTGAATGTCTTCATTGTGGGGTACACCTTTGAGCCAGCCTCTCGTTTGCTACCACGTACATTGCCTGGCAGAGTACGTATGAGAGAAGCAAGAGGATATTAGTGGGGAAAAGTAAACGTGGCTGCACTTCTAAATACCTTACCATATTGAAGGTGCTAAGCATTGAATGGGATTACATTATCCAGAATTAGTAACATCTCAGGCTGGCTACTTAACTGGTGTAAATCAGCAGCATCCCGCTGGTTTCTATGGAGCTTTGTTAATTTGCATGATTAGAGGATCTGACCCTGAAATAGCTGGAATAGAAGATCAGCATCTCTAGGTCAGTTTGTTCAGTGTCTACCAATCAGCTTTTCTACTGACATTTTTTTTTCTTCTTACATGTTGTCACCTTCTGAACTTAAACACCAAAAAACCCATCTGCTTATCAAGACATCACAAAAATTTGCACCCTTTCAGGCAGGACTTCAAAACATGTCGTGAGCCCACACAGCCTACTGAGCAGACGAGGAGAGACACCCTGCGATTGAGAAGCAGGATACGTGACCCAGCTCGGCACCACAGCTGTCCTGTGGCAGGAAGCAGCCGACTGAGATGCTGAGATTGGGAAGGGGGAAGCATGGATTTTATCAGGTTAGGAGCGGTCTCCTCAGAGGAGGCTAAGCAAGCAAACTCCATTCCGCATTAGTATGAGTCAGCCGATCATGGTTTCTTGTGTCAACTAAGGCAGGACTCTCTGGAGTAAGCTTCTGCCTAACCCTGGAGAGATGCGCTGTAATTAATTTACCTGTAGTTTGGTTCAGATGTTGTGCTTTAAGCTACACCACTACTAGGAAAAGTAACCAACAGTGTCAAAGCTCCTTGCATTTTGGACCTGAGACAGGTGTCTATGCAAGTGCAGGGACGAGCTTTGAAAATGCCATTTTAATTATTGGAAGCAGTCTACCTGAGAGAGCACAGATCTCAGTGGGATCCTTCTCAGCAGGATACTTCTCAGCCTGCACAAAGTTCTGGACTGCCAGAGCTAGCCTGCCTCATGCCCAGAGGCAGGTTGTTTAAAGCAAACTTGGGTAACTCTACACTACGCAGCAGTCTGCAGTGTAGACAACCCCTCAGGATTTAAGCGTTTGGAGTTGACTCCCCAGCACGACTTCAGATTCCATGAAGGTGTTCCTTGAACGCCTCCTCTCGGGACGTTTTGTTGGCTCAGCCAGGCTTTGCTTGTGAAATCTGAGGGGATCACATCACATGGTTTATCCTGCATTTACTCACGTATAACCCAGCATGACTATACATCAATCAACTAATTTTAGCAATGTTAAAACTGAAAAGAAAATAATGATATCTCATAAATATGCTGACCTGTCTTCCCACTTCAGCTTCTCTCTCTCTTCCTTTAAATTCTTAATGTGTTTGGGAAGGGGCTACCAAGGATTATTCAGAATTCTCTGCATTGGCTTATGGCTTCCCAGGGTGTTGATTGTGCTTCCAGCCCTCACATTTATGGGGGAATTTCACAACATATAATATTTTTTTCCCCTCAATTCCTCATTTTCAGTATCTTCTGTCTCCAGCCTTCATGTAACTAAGAGAGCAAAAAGTTTTGCTTGCTTTGCTGACTTACATGGGAGGCAAACAAGGTAGCATATAACTTGACATCTTGACTTGTGCTAAGCTTTTGTGGGGGCCGAACCCTAAGCTAAGAGGAGACGGAGCAACAGTGAAGGAAAGGGCACTTGCAGTCAAAAATCTTATTGTGAAAGTGGCAATGTAGCTTATAAACCTCATATCATTGCAGAAAGGATGTCAACATTATATTCTTCCTCTGTCTTTGGATAGAATGAGAATGTTCTGCAAGAATATTCTTTCTTGCTTATTTTGTCCCCAAAACTCAAAAAGTAAAACCAAGGCAAGGTGTTTGATTTTTTTCTTTTTTTTTTTAAGCCCTTTTTCTCTATAATGAGAAACACAGTGGTGCATAGGCTGAAAAAGGATTATAATATTTTATATATTCTGTAGTTCTCCAGACCTGTTGGGGAAAGAATTAGTAATGTATCTATATATCTGGTAAAAATATCTCAGTGACCTCATACTCACATTTGTGTAAACATCACCTCATCAGTTCCAGATACTTATACAGGAAACAAATCTGAATGCTCCTCTAGTGTTCTATACTTAGGCAGGTCAGCCGGCATATGTCTGGTCTGTAAATACCCAGTTTTACTTGGGTCCTTATTTTAAGGTTTCTCTTCAGAGTTTACTGCAAACACGCACTCAGAATTTGCCGCTGTGCCTTTTCCTTTGCCCTTGAGGGTTCCCATTAAAAGCTTTATTAAACAAAAAACAAATAGAAAGAAGAGCTGTTCTGGTTTGCAAAGGCATAGTTGGGATTGAATTACTAAATATTGCCATAATAGTCCTGAACTGACAAAGTGAGTATCAAATGATTTTTCGTAGCTGTCAGTCACTGTGGTATGTGACCACAGTTTGCTCTATGTCCCAATCTCCCTTTTGCTAACAGGTTTCTAAAATCACAATTCTCCTCCAGACTTCTGGTAATCTTTCCTAACGGACTTTAGCATGTGGAACAGACTTTCGCCTTTATAGTTTGGGGGTAGGTGTGATTATAGTGACATAATTAACTGTATCTTGCCTGGTGCAACAGTCCAATGCTTGAGGTTCTTTAGAACAGATAACTCCAAATGTCACGTGCTTGATTTTCCAGTTGGGAAGTAAAATAAGGAGAGAGTGTAATGACAGAAGGTGCATGTTACAAAAATAAATGCAAAAAATAGCAATGACTACAGCTTGAGCCCTTAATTAATAATTTTCACATTTTTAAATAGATATACCCCCTCCAATAGATTTCAGGCAATTCTGTATATATGAACAGCATCAAATTGGGGAAAAAGTAAAAAGTTTTTTTTAATGGGAAAAACACACTGGATTGTCAAGTTCAAGCTTCTAGAAAGACAGAGTAGAGATACACTCTATAATGTCTTAGCAAACAGAAAACTGCCTATATTAGAGGAATCTTTAGCAGTGTTATTAGCAAGGTTACACAAAGGTATAGACTAATATCACTTTGGCTTTATTCAGGTTATCTTTACTACCAAAAGAAGCAAGTAGTGTATTCATAACTGTATTGTTGCCTGTGTAAGTATGAATGGTGATTACCAACCTTCCCTAAGTGATTTGCTTAAAGTTATAATCCACAGGCAACAGCAGAAAATAAATTTGAATCATCGGTCCCTCAGTCCGATGCAGTCAGTAGACCAGCTCTCTCCAACTGCTGTCTAACTTTGTTTGCTTCCTAATACCACATATATATCACTGGGCTGTTGTCTTGTCTCTTTTTTTTTTTTTTTTTAAATGCAGACAGTGATGTTGGATGTGCAGATTCAGACAGCATTCTTTCAGCCACGCTAATAGAAACCAAGAATCAAGAGGGCTTAAATTATTTGGTATTCATCAAAGAAGGCAACCAAGATCAAGGAAACATCAATTCTGCTGAAGTTAGTTAAGTCTGATTCCCTCTGTTTGAAATAAAGAGTGAAAGAAGAGAAAAAGCTCTACCAAAGAAGATGTAAGCCAAGGAAAATATTCTGCACTTCATCATATTTACAAAGATCTCTTTAAGAAACCAACAGCTCTTCAAAACACTGAAACTACCAGAAAATACCATAAAGTACTGAATGATGTGTAGCAGAATAAGACAACAATTACATATCTTTTGATTTTCTACATGTTATGCTATTTGGTGTTTCACAGGTGATAGTTTAAGGGAATAAAACGATCAGACAGCAAGTGATTTTACTGTGTTGTTGACTAACTACACAATCACACATGTCTCAGACAGTCCTTCCAAAAAGGGAGTGCTGGTGTGCTCTCTTAAAGAATGGACAAGTTTGGTGATGAAAAGATAAAACATTTTAAATGTAGCTTCATTGTGCACAGATAAGATTTTACAAATTGAAAAACTGACATAAATTCTTGTTGTATTTTTATGAATTCCAAATCAGAAAGCAATTGAAGAAGGGTGGCTGGGTTGTCCACTGCTGAGAACAGTCTGTTTTACTATTTGATTTAAACAAATGCACGCAATCATCTTGAATGTTCAGTTGCACAGAGATTGAGCTGTGAATCTACAAAAACTGATTTTCTTACGCTTCTTTTCCTTTCCCTTTTTAATCATAGAATCACGGAATGGTCAGAGTTGGAAGGGACCTTCAAGATCATCAAGTTCCAACCCCGCTGCCCTGGGCAAGGACACCTCTCCCTAGAGCAGGTTGCTCCAAGCCCCATCCAGCCTGGCCTTAAACACTTCCAGGGATGGGGCATCAACAACTTCCCTGGGCAACCTGTTCCAGTGCCTCACCACCCTCACAGTAAAGAACTTCTTTCTAATATCTAATCTAAATCTCCCCTCTTCCAATTTAAAACCATGTTGATCATCCTCAGTTATTTCTTATCAGACTGGATAAACAAAATCTTTTTCTTGTTGTTTTTGGCGATCAAGTCCAAGTATATAATAAAACACTATATAAATCATTACTGAATAAAAGAAAGCAGTCAGGTTTTTGGAACATTTTATCATGAATAGTACTTTGCAAATTATGCAGACCTATTGATTGACATCCATCAAGAATCTAGAAACATGCTCTGGTTTTATGCAAATATTTGATAATGGGGGACACTGAAGAGTAGTAAAGGCACTATCTGATGCCAGAATGCATACATTTTTAAGATGCAACTCCACTGAAATAAAACTTCAAGAGTTTCTTATATGGAGATCCAACACAGATGAACAAGAAATTTGGGTTGTTTTGACCGTTTTACTCAAATGGAATAGAAATTGAGAGCTTTTGAATTAGGATTCTTCGAAGTCCCTGACAAAGTCCATTCAAGCCTATAATTATGTAAGTATTATTTTCTTTGTCTACAAATTAGTGTACAAGCCATATTTGTTTATTATAATAACTGGAGCACTTCTATTTTTTTTCTCCCAAGATCTGCTCGCCAGACCAGGAGTGACAGATAAATAAATAACTACTGTATAACCTTTTGTTCCTGTTCAAGTGCTGCTTGATTGACTGTATAGCCATTCTTTCCATTTCAATAATTGAAACATGAGAATCATTTACTAACCAGTAGCATGTGTCAGAACCAGGAAGGTCCTGGTTCTGTAGTCACCAAACCTGGATGACTTCATGTGCATGCGCAATTAATTCCACTTAACTCAAAAGGACTGCTCAGTCAGTAAGCCACTGTCATGGTTTTGGCTGGATTGGCCAATCTGAATGACATATGGTCCTTCCTCCCCCAAAAAGAGAGGAGAGGAAGAGATAAAGAGATTTATAAGTTTAGTATTAATATTAAAATAATAATAAAAAAATGAAATAGATACAAAAAATACAAAACCATATCAAACACTCAAGATGATGTCACCAGCAGGCACTGGGAAGTCCCAGACTGGACTCAGCAATGCATGGGAACTGGGTTCCAGCTCTGGAGTCAGGAACACATGGATTGGGATCAAAGGCAGATGGACAGGGTCCTCTATGGATGTTGGCCATTGAAGAAAGAGAGGTGACCCTTTGATCCCTCAGCTTTGATACTGAGCATGGGGCAGACGGAGTAACCTGTTGGTCAGGTTTGGGTTACCTAACTACAGGTTTTTAAATAAGTGTAAATGTGTTTAGCAGAAAAAAGAATCCTGACGTATCAGAAAAGTTAAAAGTGAGATAAAAGGGAAAAGTGAAGCAGTTGTTGTGACCACACTTGTGTGATGTATTGCTGAGAGACTCATCCTCAAGTGTAGAGGCAATATCATGCATTTTTACCTTCTTCATTTAAGGTGTACAGTGAGACTGAGCCTGTGGTGTGATATCTATGTAGTAAAAGAAATTATTTCTGCATTCCCTTGTAAGCCAGAGGAAGCTACCTAAACAAAAGAAGAACCCTGTCCTGGGAAGATTCCCTCTGCAAGAGCTGGAGGAACCAGAAAGTGATGTTTGAATTCTGAATCGCAAGAGTTCCTGTCAGCAATTCCAAAACCTTCTTACCAAAAACATCATTCTCAGACTAGTATAAAGCAGACAGACCCAGTCTTCACCTGCTGCAAATCAGATTAAATATGTTACATAATAGTTACAGCAGTGGAGAAACTGTCTCCAAGTCTTTAGCTTCTCAAGATTTGACCTGAGATAGGTAGACCTGTGTTCAGCCAGTTCCTGAGCAAAAGATGACTAATCTTCCTAAGCTCCCTCCTCTCTATTTTGTTTCCGAGCATGACATTATATGGTGTGGAGTATCTCTTTGGTTAGTTAGAGTCATCTGCCTGGTTGTGTCCACTCTAAAACTCTTGTGCACCCCTGATTTATTCACTGGGGGAGTTGAGTGAGAAGCGGAGAAAGCTTTAATGCTATACAAGAGCTTTTCAGCAAGAATTAAAGCATTAATGTATTATCAGTATTATTTTAGTGACAAATCTGAAGTGTAGCACAAGATGAACTTCTGTGGAGAAAATAGACTCCAACCCAGTACATTCTCTAACCTGCCCAGGAAGATGAGATGTGTGTCCCCAGGTGCTGACCAGGAGATGCCCTAGGTGAGTCTCTGGGATGCGGTTGGTTACTATCTCAGGCTCCCCCTTGTTTCTTGATGCCAGCACAAGTACTTGGCGAAGATCAGTGAGCAACGATGGTGAGCATGCTTCAGGATGTGATACCACAGGCAACCCACTAGTGCTGGGCTCTCAAATGGCAGTGACTGAACTCTGAGCCGTGCTTGGGCAGACATGGACATACTATATGGCTTTAGCTGGCTTATTTAATCTCTCAGCTGCAGACTTGACATCCATATGAATGGATGAAAAATATTTGCTGCTACCTATGAATAGTATTTACTACAACATAACACAAATGCTGTGGTGCTTAATTAAAGTTTGTAGATTATTTCATAAATGCAAAGGGCCAGGGCAGATGTTACTTATTTACTAAGGCAGCATTTTCAGTGGCATCAGTTCTAGGTCAGCTGTCTTTGATCCCCTTGGTCTATAGCAGGGGGTAACAGCCCACTATAAGTGCATTTCTGGTTTTGAGTATTGCAAGAACTTTTGAGCTGGTGCATGCTGACAATCAGGTTTATCCAAAACCTGTGTACCTCACCCTTTCCACGGAGGGTCACAATCAAGATCCTACAAAGATAAAACCAAAAAAACTGAGTACTTACTGGGTGAAATACAAAGCTATGGAAAGGTTGCTTGGAGCTGTTGCTGAGAGATATGCCAGGCTTCAGAGGGATCACTTGTTTATCCCCATGTGCCGGAGAGGGAGTGCTCAGCAGTTTGACATGAGCTATGGGAACATGGCTGTCAAGATCTCTGAAGGGAAAACTCGTACAGCTTGACAAGAGGATTTTTTGATATATGAAAGGCAAAAGATGTGTTTGCTTGTATCATATAGGGCTGAGAAATGTGGGATGTTGAGATGATTTCTTTCCTTTTTCTGTATTTAACATTCAGGTCTCATCTTCACTGGAAGACTTAATTGTTAAATCACTCAATGGCATCATCTCAAGATTTGGGGAACTTAAAAATAGCCTCCATAAAGGCAAAAGTTTGTGCAGCTACATTGCTAACACTAGCGTTTTCTATTAGTCTTTGTTACCTGCAAAAATCTGACAAGTGGCAGGGACAAGAAAGGCAAAAGCTGAGTTCACCCACAGCCTTGCTTATCTGGGAAGCTTGAGGCTGGGTCCAGGGTTGAATCTAAAGTTGCTGTTCCTCAGCTTTTCTGGTATCCTAGAGAACAGAGAGCAGTAACATTCTACAGATGACAAGGTTCCTCAAAATTTAATTTCCTCGGTACTTGTATGGGAGGGTACAAAGACTCTTACAGCGGGGCCACTGCACCCTTGATTTCTGCAGCCATTTTCACCAGAGAAAGTTTTGCCGTCAATTTGAATTGACTAATGTCTCAATTTCTTTTTTTTT
>VXBW01006787.1:667538-715608 GCA_013400375.1 Thinocorus orbignyianus
GATGATCTTTAAGGTCCCTTCCAACTCTGACCATTCTATGATTCTATAATTTTTCTTTTTTTTTTTTCTCTAATGGCTCTATCTGTAGAACTCAACACACACCTAACTTTCAGTTGAACACACTACTTGTGGGTTTACATGGGTCAAATACGGCTGAAATGAATTAAGATCAATATTGCTGTTCTTCTTTCTTAGCTAGTCAGTCTTTGTGCTCTGTCTCCCTAAAAACTTTTTGGTTTTTTTAGGGCTTGGCAACTGTTACCGTGGTGTTCCCAGGGATGGTTTAGAGGTGTAGCCTCTGGGTCTGTATTGGTGCAGAAGACTTCAGGCTCAAGTGCTGCTGGTTTGGTAGTTTTCACTGAAATGAATTAACTGAAATTAAAGATAAAATTCAGTGTGGTAAAATAGCACAAGAACATATAACACTGACTTTTTTTGACTTCTTCACCCTCTTGAGGAACCCAGTTTTATTTTGTTTTTATTTTTTAACCTCAGAGGCTTTGTAGTTAATTTTAATCATCTTTTGAGGGTGGGATTTTTTTTATTTTATTTTTTCCTTTTCTAAATCTTCCTTTTTTCCCCCCCCCCTGTGTCTTGAAGAATTAACTGTTAGCTGCTAATTAATCACACATACAGATACTATTTGGTGCGCGTTTGTGTATGTGACAACACGTCTACTCCAGTGATATGCTCTGCAGCAGCTGGAAGGTACGGGGTGATTTTTACTCCATGATGTATTTACAGGGGAGCTGCAGCCCAGCTCTGGGCACAGCATCTGGCGTGTGTCACTCACCCTCGTCCTCCCCAACCCTCATGGGCTGGAGGCATCACCTGTCTCTGCTCTACTGATCGCGGCAGATGAAGAGATCATTATGCAGGGCTGGAAGGGAAATCTAGAGCTGTCATGAGGGAATATATTAACATGTGTGAGAACACACTAAACACATTGAATTTAAGGCTTGATTTTGCAATATGAAAGCTCATGGAGTTGTTTTTTTGTTGTTTGTGGGTTTTTTTTTCATGAGTGGTCTCAGTTTTACCCTCAGAGGCAGGAGCTTCTCTGGTGTGTGTCTTGTGCACACTGGGATCTGAGCACAGTCAAGGTTCACCTTTTTCTCCCCCCTCAGCACTAAACCACTGGAAGGTGAATCTGGCTTGTTCTGAGATTCAGTCACCAAGACACCCTATGGATATTTTTGTATTTGTACATAAGATATATAATATGTTTTTCCTCTGGGCTCAGAGCAGGGAGGAAATTTCAGAAAAACTGTTCCCTAACAATCACTCCCAAGCACATTTTTTTTTTTTCTGTCTTATTTCACTTTTTTTGTTGCTGTGATGTAAATGTAGAAACAGACTGTGTCTGAGCTCTGTTGAAGTTTCCTAAGCTCCAGCCCTATTAATTTAGGCACTAAACTCTTGATGTAATTGTGATATGTAGATCCTCTGCAATATCCAGGCTCAGTGATTTTGATGGTGGAGCAGTCATATATTTGCATGCTTTGTTTTGAAAAGTAAAGTGGGTTCATGTATTTTTTATTTATTTTTACATTTTAACAATGTCTTTCCACTTTTGTAGATAATATTTCAGGCAGAGGGAGGTAGGTGGCAGAGAAAGACTGCAGCTTGAGAGAGTAAGTGGCTCCATGCAAGGAAACAAGACTATCAAGTTTTCAATAGAGCACAAACAGGTAAGATATGTGCTTTTTTTTTACCTGTACAGACTTTCATATAATACCCACAATATGAAGCTGGGATGAGGAAAAGAAAGACTCTCATTTACTTTCATGATTCCACTTCCTCAAGTGGAAACTTCTATTGCTCAGAATGGGTAGTATTATATCATACTGGAGGGGCTCACTGGTTCACTTCTGTTTTATGCGATGTGTATTTGACTAAGCCTTGAGACAATGTCCCTAGGAAATGTTAACAGAATAGATTTTATGCAAAATAAGTGCAAAATAGAGTAAAAAGAAAATTCATAGTGAAATACTGGAGGTGGAGCCATGGTACAGGGAATTGTGTCCTCATCGCCTGGAATTGCCCCAAATAACGTAGCTCCTGGGCTGAATGTAAATAGGTGTGATTTCAGGGGCTGGAAAATATCCTGATTTTCTGAAACTGAGCAGAGACCACGTTAAATTTTTTTACGGCTGTCATTAACAGAGAACTTGGTCCTGATGGTTGCAAAAGCCAACATCATCTTTAGAAACGAAGATGGAAAGCCGAACAAGAAACAGAGGAAGAGAATAAAAAATGAATAAAGGAGGGTGCTGCCACTGCAGGTATGCACTGTGTGAGGGAGGAGATGATAAAAGAAAATGCCATTTGATTTTCATAAAAATACCTATTTATTGTAGCCCAGCCCTCAGGAAATAAGTGTATTCGTAGTCACATTGTAGTCCAGCTGGAAACTCTGCCTTAATTTCATATTAACATCTGTGTAGATTTATCTCATTAAATATAGAAAGATAACAAATTAGTACACACACAAATTATTTGTAGTAAATAACAAAACTCCCTACTCTAGGACACATGTAATCTGTGCCCCATGCCCCTGTTTGTACACAAAAATACCAGAATGAAATAAACGCACCCACAGAGGGGAATCATGAAGCGCATCCCAGGGATCACGTGCTGGGATCTTCACGCAGGATGGTTGTACATTTAAAAGAAGGATCTTTTCTCAGGCTGAAGGAGACACTTTCCTGATCTGCAAAATGATTTACATGTACCTATAAATAAGCTAGTGAGCTGGCAGAGGAGGTAAGAACCAGCAATTTAGTGAAAACAAGCCATTTCATACTTGTCCCATGATTATGTTTTATTTTCTTAAAGGCTTGTGTACATTAAAGAACTTCTGGTCTACTGAGTTAAATTGACAGAAGTACCATCCTAACCAATCAAATTTTTGAAATGCAGGTTCAGTTTATATATATCAAGATGAGAGAATGCAATTTTCAATTCAGAAACATATCTTAAATGAGGAAATCTTTAAAAAATACCTTTGAGTTTCTGTTGAGGTTCTGTATTAGCTGGTAAGAGCAAAGCACATGTGTTGACAAATACTAGGAGTTGCTGCATTGCAAGAAATGTCTAGACAGGGCTTCATTTATGCTCAGAATTTGATATAACTTTTTGAATAACAGTTTTATTCAAAAAACTGTTTTAACTCACAGACAGTTCACTGATCAGATGCAAGCATGGTTTATTGTAGAGGGCAGTATAAAAGCTGAAGAGCTGGCCAAATGCAGAGTGGAGTGGGAAGGCAGGTAAAAGCTATTTCTGTGTCCCTGGCTTTTGAAATGATACGACTGCTGCATTGAATAAACTGGCTTGTCCACCATTAAATCATTAATTTCTGTTATAGTGCCTGCTCCTGGTCACAGGGAAAATTTTACCAGTCTGTGCAGCTCTTGTCTTGATCTGCTCCCAACCCGGGAATAGACCGGGACCTGGCTTTACTGGTTTTGCTGTGTAGGGATGCTGCTGCCTTTGGGCACCTTCCTGGGGCAGGCTGGTGGTTGCTTGCAGGGCAGCTGCAGCAGGGGCTGAGGGTGATTTCCAGGGGAAATCAGGAACAGGCAAGAAAAAACCACGCTCCAGAGGAAGAGTGGGAGCCTCGGGAATCCCTTATAGCTCCTTCCTCTCCCACACATCCCATTGCTGTGTCCCAGCCTCCTGTACAGCCGAGGACAGAGCATGTCTTTCAGTATGCTGTGTCCTTCCAGCCGGCGCGTGCCAAGCCATACTTCAGTCTCTCGCCTTCCAGCACCATGCAAACTCCACAGTCCTCGCATTCCTGCAGCACAGGACACTCTACTCCTGCCCCTTCCCATATGGAGCACAGCTTGCGGCCGTGCTCCAAGGGAAAACACACACAGATTAATGGGCGTTGTGCAATTTTCCAGGTGAGCATCTTCTCATGGAAGGGATCCTTCATTATTCAGCAAAACACACCCAGGTGCCATGCTCTACTGACCTGCAAACGCTGTTAACACTCTGTGAAGCCAGTGTTGGAGAGGATGTCATATAACCTCATCGCCCCTATGCTTTCTCTTGCCCTGTAATGTGCATATGCAGAATTATGGGTATGTCGTTTCTTTTCTGCTTGCAGCCAGTTTGGGGTGTGTGTCCTGCTCTTCACTAGAGCTTCAGAGGTTGGCCACCAGTTCTTTTTCATGTTACTTTTGCACATTACCCTGGCACAGTGTTAAAAGGCACTCACCCCACAGAAACAGGGCAGTAGTGTTTGTCAGCTGAGTTTTTTCCAGTTTGCCCGTGCCAGGGATCCCTCCTGCAGCTCCCTGGAAAATGTACCTACATCCTCCCTTCAGTCCCAGAAGCATCCTAAAAGTGACTGCCTTGTGGCACCTTTCTGTAGGCTTCTGTTATTTGAGAAAAGCAAGATGACTCCTGCTCCATGAATTGTATCAGTGTTAATCTTCTAAATCAGTGATGCTGCCTCACAGCTCTTACGTAGATGAGAGAAAGCTGGCACAAGGGTAAAATGAACTTTCCAAAGGGTATTCAGGGCATCCTGAGGCTGCGTGTTTTCATCTAAGTAGTTATATGTGCTTTAGTCAGAACCATGAGAGCACATGCTAAAGTATTGATTCCACTTATGCAAGGAACACCAAGCAGAAAAAAATACTCCACCATCCTCATTAAATTAGCACAAAGGCAATTATTTCTAAGCCAACATATTTTATTCTTCACTTTCTTTTTTCTTCCTCCATACTCACCAATTATCCTAAAACATAACTTGGTTACAAGTTTCTTTATCAATATAAAGAATCAATCCTTTTGCTTTTCAGAAAAAAAATAATAATTAAAGTATGTATGAAATCATGCACAAAATATACATACAGTGTCTTTCACACTCAAGAGCCCCAAATCCTTTGGAAGTTGTAGTTTATATGTCTACTAGACTGCTACTATCAAGATTATCTTTCTCTTTCCCCACCTGCCCCTTTCCTACCTACCTACCTATTTGCCTACTTACCTGTCTTCTTACCTACCTAATAGCCTATTATACAAATTTCTCACAATTATCAGCTTCAAAGAGGCAATTTGAAAGAGATTTCATGGAAAGAGAAGGCTGAGCGCCTATTATCTAAAAGTCAAACCTTTGGATTTAAAAGATATGATGGAGGAAAGTTTTAAACTGAGGACTAGAAAGAACACTTTGGCTTTCCAGGGCTGGGCAGCCTGAAGGCTAATATCGTGGGCAAGATTCACCTCCAACCTCTTTTAGGGATCCATAACATTTCCAGTTGTCTTTTGTGGGAACACTTGGCCTAAACAAAAGTAATTAATTTCCCACAGCTCTCCTGAGTTCATATTTCCCCCCCCCCGCCATTTTTTTTTCAATTTTCAAGAACAACTGGAAATCTCCCTGTACTGGGAAAAGTAACATTTTCAAAAACCCTAACACAGGTTAATTAGCATTCAGCTATACAGTAAGTTCTACAGCTAATGACAGTTTACTTCTGCTGTAATTGATAGTTTTGACAGGGCTTTTCCTGATGCTGTTACTTTCTAGTGCTGGGTCCTCTGTCATGGGGGGAGAACTTTCACCTTATGCCCCTCTCTTCTGCCAGAGTCATCCTTTCCACCCTTTTTGCTGGACTCATCTGAAGTCTCACTCCCTAGGAACCTCAGTGTGGTCCCTTCAGGTTTTGTGGTGAGATGTCTTTTCATGTGTGCCTTCAGCAGGTGCCCCTCATTTCTCTGGCCCTGGTTTGGATTGGGACATTTTCCTAGAAACTTGCACCCTCATCTCAGCCCTGCCAGTATAAGCAGCATTCCTGGCGTGGACGGCCAGCTGGCTGCTACAACCTTCTTTGACACCATGCTATGTAAAACTACTCAGGGCAGGTCTCGTTGATGTGTGAAAAATGCTTCTGACAGCCAGCTCCCACCTGCACTCAGGTTTCCAGCTTCATCCCATCTGACCCATGGTAAGCAATAGTTGGGAAAACAAGAAATAGGTTTGCTACAGGCAGGGAGGGGAGAAGAAAAGGAGTGGAGGAATAAGTTTAGTTTTCAGAACAGAAGTTTTCAGAAGCACACTATTGGCACTGTGGGCCAACAGCAAGTGCAGTAAGAATAAGCCTGCAGAAATACTTGATATATACACAGCTCTTTCCAAAAACTGATCTTTTACTTATTAATTTATACATATTGACTGCTTTCCACTGATCAACTTCCGTACAATACAATACAATACTTGGCTTTTCTGGGTAAGTGGGGTTTATGACTGCTCAGAATGCTACACCGCTGGTATTGCAGCCACTTGGGACGAATTCCCATACAAACACATTCTGATGTGCTGTCACAAATGGACAGTTTGTTGTGAAGAAGACAATAAAATTGGCTGAAAAGTGTGTGCATGTATATGTATACAAATACACAAGCACACACATACATGTATATGCACATTACATATAGATAGATATAGATAAACACACACATATTCTTTTTCATTCTCTGGCAACCATGATGAGAGTCTGGAGATGCAAATTGTCAACAACAAATTGTTTGCTAAAAACTCAGAAAAGGATGCTTTTCTTTAAAAAAGGTAAAACTTAGTATCCAATTGAAGAACTGCCTCAACATAAAGCATGTGGCCAGCCTAGTAGATGATGCTTCTCTGAAACAAGAAGAGGCCAGAAGCAGGTCTTTCGTTCTCTCCTGGAGGTGGTGGGAAGTGGTTGTTCCCAGCAAGGGAGCACTCCCACACCCTTAGACTGTAGCTGCTCCTGCACCATGTACCAGAGGGTTATAAGCAGTGATTGGTGACATTGGCCAAACCTATGGGAAAAAACCCGAAGTACTGTTTGTGTCCATGTGGCAGTGGTTGGTAGAAGTGTAACAACTACCTGTACTTTGGAGGAAAGCTAGTCTCTGTCTGTTTTCAACAAATCAAATTAAATATCCACACCATGAAAAGTACACTCCTAAACCCACTGTTAGTTGTCTGTGCTGTTTCAAAACCCAAGACAACTGGGGCTGGGAGTATTTACAGATGTCCGTGAATATTCTGGACTTTAAAATGTCACTAAACTCTCTTGATAAATTTTTGTTTCTTTTTCCCCAATTTTTGCTCGCCTCTAGAGGAGGTCGGAAAGTTACAGTTTTTCCTGGGCCCAGTCTTTGAACAAATAGGAAAATATTGAGCCAATAGGGAAATATTTTGGAAAAAATATTCCACCTCCATTTCACTTCTGGAAAACTCTTTTGCTGGCCAGCCTCACCTGTACTAGAAGATTACATCTGTTAGTGAGTGAAGTTCTCGGAAATAAATTCTCAGTGCATGCGGCACAACCTTAATCTAAAAATGAACTGTTAATTGAGGCAGGCACAGGGCAGGGATAGGAAAAAAATGGGATTCATTAAGAAAGGGATAATTTAGAATTAACGCAATGGAAGGTCATCAGGCTATAAAAATAATTTTTAGCCACTTCCCCTTTCTACACTTCTCTTGATCTGCCTGTTTGCCTCTGGTTGAGTGTGGTACAAACAGACTCCCTGATGTAAAATAGGGCAGCTGGGCAGTTGGGATGCCATAGGATGACCCTCAGGGGACTGTTCCTAAGCCTGCTGGAAAGAATATGTTTGGGTTATAACCTCATGGTTTTCGGTAGCACTTTTGGTTTGATCACAAGTGCTTCTCATGATGGGAAAATCACCAGCTTGAAAGAATTACTGTACTTTCACAAACCTCCCAGATCCAAAGGAGGCTTTGGTTGGGTAAAGTATCTGTTCCCATCAGTTAGCATGGCATCCCCTGACACTAAAATGTCAACTGCGAGCTGTAGAACATGATCCCATTAGATTTAGGTGAGCAGTGGAGATGGACCTATTGTGGATGGACACTGTGGCCATAATCAGGCCTTGTGACATGCTTGCTAAAATACCTGCAGGTGAGAGAATTTCCGTTTTATTACTGTTTTGGGAGGTGTTGGGAACAAAACACTTTTGACTCTTTGCTCCTTTTGCCATTGGGGCAAAATAAAGAGCAAAGAGCAAGAAAATAATCTAGAATTAATTTAATCCTAGATACCACCCAGTGGTTCATAAACTCCTGATTGGAGCAGCCTGAATGCAGAGATGGAGTGGAAAGCAATCCCATAGCCCTGGACTTACCCCCCATGAGTAGAGTCTCATCCACTGACTCCCCAAAGGCTATTTTAGAAAGAAATGCTTGAAGTGAGATACAGAAATAGGGATCTCTGTAAAATGTACTTTTAAAGACGGTCTTGTATACATTGGTTTCATGTTATATAATGGCATGTCAGACACGCTCTGCCCCCATCCAAAGGCTGAGCCCTTTTCACTCCGGCTGGGATGGAGCACACGCAGTCCTGGGCTGGTAACAGCTCCGTGCTTTGCGTGGACGACATATTTTGGAAGATACAGAGAGACTGGGTTCAAAACAAATATAGAGAAAATAAGAAAGACGTAATGTGTAAAAGAGTATTTCACGCATGTCCAAATTATGCCCAGACAAAAAAAAATCTGGTGAGAAAAATAGCACAGTGCAGGGAGGAAGGCAAGTGCAGTTTGGTGGGGTGGACAAAGAGCTAGCTGAGGTGAGCCCGGCTGAACAGCGGTTACTAGGCTGTAAAAAATGGACATGGCAAATGTACTGCATTTGCTAAAGGCTCCATGAAACTCCAGGGAAAACAGCGCGTTCACAGAGTGGCTCTGCCGACAGCGAGAAAGTTTCATTATTATTAGTCATATGCTGAGGATGTCAAGGAATTTTAAGGCCGCACTCTTTGCATTTTTAGAGGTTATTAATGAAATAGCATAGCAAGGTGAATTACATTAAAATATTTTTCTAACCATTCCAGAAATCTTGGTCCAAGTTGGCATAGGGGGGCTGGCAAGTGGTGAACTTTTGACCGGAGCTCGGATTGCCGGGAGACACATCCTCCTTGTTAGTTTCGGGTGACAGTTCACTGTACTAGAGGGATCCACTTGTGTGTAAAGAGGCGAGTGGGGGAGGAAGATTTAGCACTGCATTTTCACAGGGGCAAGAAATTCCATCCAGCTCAAATGTGTTTTGGCCTGCTGCCCGGCTCCTTGTCAAACACATGACCATCACTCGGCTTCCTATTTCTGGCCTGAATCTGGATCCTGGGGATACACAAGCCCCATTAGTGGTTAAAATTAGGCAGCCGAGCTGTGACAACACATGCAGACTCTCCAACAGAGGGTCGACATATTTAAAAACCAAAAAAGAGCTAGACACACCAAGATTTAATGTCAGCGCCATGTGTAATTTGTCAGTTTGGGCTCCTATAATTCAGATAGCTGCTGACCTACTTCACGGAGAGGACTTAGCGGGATTTTCTGGCTTCCTTCTGACCAAAGACTTCCTATAATGATTACTAAAGACAAGATTATGCCATTAGTTTTTTCACGATAGAAGTCCATGGCTCTGGCTTCTCACCCTGCCATGTTCTGGTCATATGAGGAACAACTTCTTCTGGTCTGAGAATGATGAACCAGGACTCCTGGACAGGACCATGCTTTAACTACGAAAGCTTATTTCCAGATGAAACAGCAGCAGACTAGTTTTAGAAAGTAGACATTTTGGCTTGCTTAAAAGTTCCATTTGTCAAAAACAAGTAGTTCCAACATTTGTGCATGTATGGATGACTTTCTTGAATGAAGCATCTGAGGGCTATTACACTTGTTTCTGCTCCTGTCACACCTACCGTCATCTGCTCATCTACTGACATCAAGGCACCACAGGCAAGGTCCCATCTGGCAAAGTCCCACACAGTTCTCTGAGCTTTATCATACTGTCCCATAGCCTGACATACCCTCCTCCAATCCATTCATGAAAGACCACTACTCATCTTTGAAATCCCTTCCTAAGCATTTTCAATAATAGCTCCTTGCATCACACAACCATCCACCCAAGTCAGCCTTTTAAACTTTTTGACAGGTAAATTTAATGTATTCTCCTTTCCTCTCCCCTCAATGAATGTTTGTGCCCTACTGACCGTAAATTAAATTACATACCCTACACTTCCCGAAGTAGTCCTCATTACTGCTGCCTTTTTTCCGGGTTTCTGAAAACCCTGGCCTCCTCTAAAACACCGGAAAGGCTCAACGGGAAGTAGAACTGAGATTCTCTACCCAAACAGAATCCCACTATTTAGAGGATCATCTCTGCTGAAGCATATCTTCCTAAGGAAAAGTCTACAAGCATGTGTAAGGGCTTATCATCTTCTTGGTGACCTGAAAGCTGCATAGTGATCTCTGCTTGTTGTGCTGGTGGGGAGGAGAATACCTGGCTGGAATCTGGACAAGGACACTGGGCACAGCAGCCTGGGCTGGTACGAAGTGTCTCTCTGCAAGGACAAGCACCCCTTCCCACCGCAAAGAGAGCTCTCTGGTATACTGGGGAGATGGGAATAGGAAATGCCCCATCAGACCTCGGCTGATTGTGTAAATAACTAACTTCTATGGGAACTAACCTCTGAGCTGCTTAAAAATGTGCGTATGTTAAAAACGAGATCTAAGATACACCCTGAGAAAAATGTGGTTAGTGATGCAGCCCTTGATTCATTGTAGAAAACTCTGCTAAGGAGAAAACCTGAGATACCTTGCTCTAACAGAATTGAAGAGAAGAGGTCTTCAGTTACAGCACAAAGCAAGATACTTGAAGTTAATAAGAAATACACTTACCAAACAACAGAGCAGTAAGAAATGTGCCTGCTGTGCTTTTGCAAATGTCTGCTGCTATTAACGGTCTGGTATGTTAAATGCTTCCAGTCTAATGAAAGCTTTGAAGCCAAAGGAAATACATCTGATACTCGTGGACTGATTACTCTTTGTGGATATAAGCGAAGATGCAGAGGGAGAGAAACACTAGATGCCAACTCAGGTGAGACAATGTATGCAACCCTTCACATGGGAGGATGCTGGGGCAGATCCACACCAGACACCTTGGTAGGGTGTTCCGAGACTTACCCTCGGCTCAGGGCACAGTGAGGTGCAGCTACCCTGCTGCTGGCTGGGGGCTGGCTCCAGGTGCAGGCAAAATACGGCATATCGAGATGGCTACTGGGATTGGACAGAAACTGACTAAAACAAAAACCATTAGATCTTCAGGTCTGGTGCAACACCTTCCTCCCTGTTATTTCTCTTTCCAGTGCTCTTTTCCCTTGGTTAGTAGGATGTCACCTACTTTTTTTGCTATGCTCAGGCGTCCTCTATGCCTGACCCACAATATGCCAGTGAATTTTCCGTGCTCACAGGGTGCCAGCAGCTGCCACTCAAGAGAGAAGATCAAGAAAATTCCAGGCAAGGCCGAACTGACCTGTCCAACTGGCAAGGGGCTGTCACTAAGGGGACCAGGATTAGAGGAGCTGCTGAAGCTAGACCTGGTTCGTGATTATACATACATCCTCATTACTGAGGTGTTGACTCTTAAATTTTAATTATTTTGCTCAATATCTTTCAGTCAAGTCATTTGAAATGTTTTAGTAGCAGAATCTAAAGTTTTAGAAAGTGTGCAAAAGTTTACCTTTAACAGTAACATCTTTTAGTGTGCTCTTTGAGTCCATTAAAACACACATTATTACCTGTGTTCTCATGACTCTAAACATCTGACTCTCTTTTCAAGGGAGCTTTCTCATTAACATAAATTGAAATGTCAGCCCTGTAAGCATCACTCAATGACTTCTGATTGTTTTGAATAATAAGCTATTACAAGACACGTTACAGTTTCCTCTCTCCTGGAGAAGTAGCTTAGGAGTTTGGATTGTTTGTTAAATCATCACTTCAACAACTTTCTGAAATAGAATTCTCTAGTTCTGTCTTCTATACAAAAGCAAACTTTCCACTTACTTTAATGACTGTTGTCATTTTGCTCAATCAAAGAGAAAAAGCAGTATTCAAGAATTGGGTTGTATGTGCTCTTCTGTAAACATGATGAAGGAGAGATAGTGTTTGTTTGGTTTAAGACTATGGAAGAACAAGGACACAGAGAGGTGAGGAATATCTGGGAGGAGACCAGAAGATTGATTCCTCCTTAAATATTCAAGCATTTGTATTATTTATTTGTGTTGAGTTGCTGAATATTTTCACCTGCATAAGGCTTAATTGAATAGGAGGGCTTTCTGTTAGATTTTTCTGAATCCATTCTTGTAGCTCTTGGGTCTCACCTTCCTTGCTCGCTATTGCCCTTTGACCTGAGCAGTGTTGGCCCAGCAGCTCTTTCCTGCCACCTCTGAGTTGCTCACTGCTTCCTTTTGATGGTACATTTTCTATAGCAAGAGTTGAAGGGAATCTGATGTTGCTGTCAGTGAATTAAGCAGTGTGTCAATTTGCGTCTTTCTGAAAAAGTTTAAAAGTGTGTGCCAGTGTAATGGCCAAATGGTCATTAAGGAGCTCTTATACAGACATGAAGAGCCTGTGGTCTGAGCCTGGTCACACACGGTTATTCATCTCAGTCTCCACAGTAGTAACAAATGTCATCTATATACAGAAGCTACTCACATATCTCTTTTGGCTGACATTATTGATGCCTGTTTTTCTGATTACATATATTGACTAATTGCAACTGCCAATGTTTTAAGAGTCAGATCAAATAATAAAAGCTGAAGGTGGTTAAGTGACACCCTGAACTCCCAGGGCCCTTGGAAATATGGAAGAATTATTTCCATTGGTTTGATAGAACAGCATATTAGACTTAACACAGAGTCAATATTTCAAAAATGTGCTCGCTCTCTACACTTGTTCCCGTAAACATGCCATTAACAGCACCCTTCCTTGGAAACAACCCTTCCCTGCATCCTTCCTAACAAAAGTAACTGGTGGAAAAGAAGAACGAAAAGCAAGAGGTTTAGTACAAAACCTTGCAGACTGCTGTGAATTATTACATCCATTTTCCTCTGTTACAGAAGCCATCCAAGTCAATATTCTGGCTGCATTAATATCATATTCTGCAATTTCAACAATAGTCTCCATGCTTTTCCTGGTTTGTTGTTCATAAGGACTAAATGTGCCTCACAAAGACATTGTAACCATCATATCATGCAGACCACGTCTCTTGGCCTAAATATTCAGAAAATATGGGCATTTTGTTCAGCCTTATGTAACTGCTTTCCAAGAGGAACTGGAAGGGCTCACCCATTTTGCTGATACAGGCGTAATTAATTAGCACTCACCTGACCCAGTGTAGCACACAGTTTCATTCACTTGACATTTCATGACTTGTTATCCAACACCTTGCTTGTGTCCTCCTAGGCATCCTGTCTATTCTAAGCATCCTGTATTACTAAAACCATGTGCATGTCATGTTCATATAGTCCTGACTTCCCTGACTTCTAACATTTTCTCCGCCAACCCCGAGTAGCACCCCTTTCCCCGCCTCCTCTCTACCACATCCTTACCCTGAATGTGACTTCTGAGCCATTGCACATGACCTTCTTATTTCCAGCCCTTTGCTGCAACACAGTGTATCTGATGAGATGTTTGGGAGGCAGTATTTTAAGTAGCCTTTGTCTTTCTGCATTCCCCAGACTACAATGAGTAGTTTTGCATCAGGTAGACACTGAAATGGGTCCACTGTCACTGTGACATGACTGTCCTTGTCTCCACATCACTTCTGATCTGCAGGAGTGCATTGAGTGAAAGGCAAAGGCTTGGCCTGTGCTTATCAATAACAGAGTTTTTGTTTGCAGAAAAAAGGATGGTGTGATCTCTTTCTCTCTCCTAATAAACTGCAGCTAGCAGTAGCTCATCAGTATTGCCTCTAAATTTTGGAGTAGTAAGGGTGGACAGACTTTATCCACTCATTAGTCCCTGCCTTCTTTACTCTTGCCACAATACTGGCAGCACTTGTGTTGCTCTTCCAGAAGGCTGAGTGGGGTACAAAATAGCAGAAAGCAGGAGACATGGCTGATGAGGAGAGGCAGTGTGTCTTTCCACAGCTGTTTCTGGAACTCTTCTTGGTCCACTGCAGCTATACCTCCAGGCAGCATGCTCCTTCTAGCCTGCAGGCCACGGAGCATATCCTTTCTTCTCACCTGAACCTGTGGAATAAGGGGGCTACATCTTCCCATTCACAGTGGGTATGTCTGTTCCTAAAACACAGTCTTGATCCTCCACACATTGCCACTGAGGTTTATCACCATCATTCAATCCTGGGATACAACCTCATCTTCAAATTTGAGGCTCATGTACCTGGTAAATTAAATAATTTAAATCACAAGTATTTTTTTATTTACCATGCTGTTTTGTTAGGCCTCGTGTGCGCTTTTCACAGCACCAAGGCTTACTGCCAAGGAGAGGCACTGCAGTCCAAGTTTGTGCACATAGCTCCAGGCTTACTTTAACAACACCTTTGTTTTTCAAATATACACTCTAAGCTGGCAGATGTTATTTAGTTACCCTTCATCAAGCACCTGACTCCGGCTTGCAGCCTGGAAAAACTAACCTCATGTTAGACTTTGTGGATTGCCTAAGAACCTGATATTCCTAAACTCACTCTGCAACTGTCCCAGTGAGATCTCATGGTGGTGACGTGTACTTATTGCCACATAAAGAGGGGACATAGAACAAGAATTGAACATGGCCAAGGTAACTGTGCTTCTGGGATATGAAAAAGAAGCTAAGGAATGGCATGGTATCTGTCCTCCCATAGAGATTACAGGGGGCTCTTCCCTCCCATTCATCATGACATAACTTTCCTGTGGGGATTATAGCATTTGTTGACAAGGAAATGCAATAGTAGGAAATTATCTGATGCATTTTGATGTGTCTAAGTGATATTGAGCAGGTGGAAACATGAACAAGATCTTCCATCTACAAAAACAAAAGTCCCGTGCTTGTTTTCTATTAACAACACTTTATTATTTATATTCCTCAAGGACAACAAGTAGAAATGTCATATCTAGGCTGGGGGTTAAAAAGCCAAGTCATCCAGCTGGTCAAAGGACAAAGTACTTGAACAATTAAAGAGGGGGAGTAGGGGTAATGTGTTAGGGAAAGTTTCAAGACAAATAAGAAAGGAGAGGATGGGAGATCATGAGGTAAATATATCAGAAAGAGAAGTTGGATATTTCTCATTCGTTCTGGAAAAGGCAATTCATCTTCAGTGAATTTAAAGAATGCAGAAGCTGCCTGTGTAATTAAGATAAAACACAAAATTATGGCTATGAGTTAATTCAAAGTTCCTGCATGAGGGACTGCAGCATGGTGCCTGGCCCTACTCAGCATATCCACTACCAAGAGTGAATATTGTACTGCAGTTATGTTTTTACATCCTTTCCACCAATCTTTTTGCTTTCAGCCTCTGATTAAAATTAGGCCAGGGTGCAGAATATACGAACAGATGTTTTCAGGCCTGAAAGTAAATGGCTCTGGGACCTTGTTTTGATTGCAACAGATTTAATAGTGGTGTCTACAGGACAATTTGCAACCGAGTTGTGCATTTACTGTTCATAGCATTGAGCTCTGACATACCATTGAAGCCCAGACAAGGTAAGGCCATCATTTTGTTAAGCAGATATGACTTACACCTTTCCCTGTTTAACCTGGTATCAGATGTTGTTGCTGACTACCAGCTTGCTTTGTAAATCCCAAAGATAAAATTCTCTGCCATTCTACCCTGTCTGAATATGAAGCAGAAGTGAGCTCTGCTGGAAACGGTGCAACTAAGATACAAAGTCTTGTTCAAAGAATCAGGAGGAATACAAAATGATTCAGGTAGAAAACTTATCAATGACCACTTTATGTTGAGAAGAGTGACACATCTTGGATATTCCTGAAATCCTGCTGCTACGTAAGTTGCTCAGCTTCTGTTTTCGTAAATCTAGAGTTTGCCCATTGCAGATAATCACAGCGTGGTCTTCTCTGATATGTGGATTAATGCCACAAAGCCAGGTGCTGGCAACCCCAGTACTACAACACAGCAAACTCAGTTATTTCAGGTCCATTTTCCAAGCAGGTCATGTAAATTGTTTTAATACTTTATATACAGTCATAGTTGTAACCCTTCACTACAGAATGAGTATTTTTGCCCAGAGTGAGTTTCATCTAATCTTAAAACATCTTAAAACTTTAACATTGTAACTCCATAGGGCTGTGCCACCATCCAGAGTGACCTGGACAGGCTGAAGATCTGGGCAGAGAAGAACCTAATGAGGTTCAACAAGGACAAATGTAGGTCCTGCACCTGGGGAGGAAAAATGTCAGACACCAATATAAGTTAGTGGTGGACCTGCTGGAAAGCACTTCTAAGGAGAAGGATCTGGGGTCCTGGTAGATGGTAAACTATCCACGAGCCAGCAATGTGCCCTTGTCACCAAGAGGGCCAATGGAATCCTGGGCTGCTCGGTGAAGAGCATGGCCAGTAGGTGGGTGGAGGTCATTCTCCCCCTCTGCCCTGCACTGATGAGGCCACAACTGGAATACTGCATCCAGTTCTAGGCTCCCTAGTTCAAGGGAGACAGGGAACTACTGGAGAGAATCCAGCATAGGGCAACAATGATGATTAAGGGAGCATTTCCCTTATGAGGAAAGGCTGAGAGAGTTGGGACTCTTTAGCCTGGAGAAGGCTTACAAGTGTCTGAAGGCTGGGTTAAAGGAGGATGGAGCTGGACTTTTCTCAGTGGTTCCCAGTGACAGGATGAGGGGCAACAGGCACAAGCTGGAACATAGGAAGTTCCATTCAAATATGAGAAAAAACTTCTTCATGGTGATTGTGACAGAGCACTGTAATAGACTGCCCAGGGAGGTTGTGGAGTCCCCTTCTCTGGAGATCTTCAAGACCTGCCTGGATGCAGTCCTGAGTAATGTGCTCTGGGCAATCCTGCTTTAGCAGGGGAGTTGGACCAGATGATCTCTAGAGGCCCGTTCCAACTCCGACAATTCCATGACTCTGTGATTCATTGAAACAGGCTTGAAGATGAGTTTGATTAGGAAAACAAAATTAACCTATGTGAGCATGTGGAATAGCAGGCTTCTCCAAAAAGAAGGGCGTCTCTGACTTGATGATACAGTACCATGATGGCAAAAAGCCCTGCCTCACAGCAATAGAAAAGGCTTCCACTCCAGAAGGTGGGATGTCAGCTGTCTTCCTGTGAGCAACCTGTAGCTGGTTCCAGCAGAGTGCTTTTCAGTACCCAGTAGTGTTGCTGTATAATGCAAAACCATCATGGGAAAAGCTGACATCAAACAGTCTGTAGACCTGAGAGCAGGGAAATAGCCTGTACCACTCCTCTAGAGTGAGACATGGAAATGGCAAGAACCTCCCCTGGCTGATGGTCTGTTTACTTTTGTCTTAGAATTCCCATTGATGTCCCCATGAATGTGCGAGATCTCAGATATTTCTTCACATCAGGTGGCCACAGTTGAATACTGTCTGTAGTTTTGGTACAGTGACACATTTTCACATGTAGACAACTAGTTCCACTCTGAATCATTCTGGAGCATTAGCTCTTCCGGTCGTCAGTACAATTCTCCATTTTTTAAATTTCACCCAACCCTGGAAATGTTCTCCTGCAATATCAAAAGTGATGGAAATGAAAAACATTTAATCTTCCATTTTATTAACAAAATGCTACAAACATACCAGTCTCTCCACCAGAATATGCCTAACATGAATTCCTTTTTCCTAACAGCAAACTGTCTTGGGATGTGTGCAGTGAAGAACTTTGACTATAATTACAGTAGGAAACTACATAAACAGATACTATAGCGCCGCTTCTCCAGAGGACAGGGTATTAGCTTGCCCTCTGCAGTCTCCGACTGCATGGCCCAACGTCTCCTCATGTTTTTCCCTCTGTTGAAGTTCATTGCATTTTAAATGCATAAAATCCTAATCATCTCTTTACAAGAGTATAAGCATAAACTGAACCACAGTTTGTCTGGCGCTGCTCGCACAAGGATACGCATGTCTTCATGCTTCCAATGTGCACCCAATATACTACGGGTGTGTGTTTCACTGTGAAAGTGAAACTAGACAGAATGCTGTTTAAAGAGTAAAGTGAGGTGACATCACTCCATTCGCCTACTGAATTAGAAGTTTACTCATTGCCCCTTCAGCTCTCAGCTGACCCGATTTGGATTTTAACCAGCGAGTAAACAAGCCCTATTAACAACACTCTTCAACACCAGTTCTAGCAAGATGCCAATATGCTTATAGCTAAACAGTATTTCAGACCATCAGCACCCAGTCACTAATTTAAAAACTGACCTTTTGCATTTGCCACGTGGATGAGCCCGGTAAGTCAAAGGACAAGGAAAAATCTTATAAAAAAGAAGAAAGACAGCTGCCAAGGGTGCGATTGGATCAACTTCAGAGTAAGTCTGCAGGACAGAGTGGCATTTGCAAAGGCACTGAAGCTCTCTCATGGCATCAGGCTGGTGGTGGTGACAGAGCCATCTGTCCTGTCTTTTTTGCCCTTTCCTGTCTGCCATTAATTTTCCACAAAGGCTCCAAGCGACAGTCCCCTCATAGTGACCATACTTGGAAACAAGGTGTATGACAGGCGGGGGGAGAATGGCAATAATCTCGGAGAGCTCCCGTGTTACAGCTTGGGAAAAAATAGCTGAGAGTTTGCAAAGTAGCGAAGAAGAAGTGAAAACCGAGAAGATCTGCTGACAGGCGGATTCAGCAGGCACGCACTGCCTCATTACGAGCGCCTGTGACTCGGGGCGCAGGGGCGGGGGGTGCTTGCCTTCTGCACGCGCTGCCCACAGTAAACAAGTGAGTATTTCTGGAGCAGCTGCCCGTGTAAGAGGAGAGGTGCCTGTTGCTGTCCTGCAAAGCCACATTTTTTATGGGAGCGTGTATTGTACCCTTCTGAAACTTGCTTATTTCTTGCTGACCTGGTTTCAACCAAATTTACCAAAACCGGATCGACAGATGGTCCTTCCGCCCCTCGAAAGGAAAGGAGAGGAAGAAATAAGGAGATTTAGGAGTTTAGAATGAACTAGTGTTTCTGAACAATCGCTGTTAATTTCAGAGTTTAGTTAGTTAGAAGAGGTCCAGCTAAAAAAAGTAAAATTGTAAAACAGAAAAGTGTCTCATTTTACCTCAAACCAGAACACTTGCACTAGGTATGACAGGCCTTCCCTCAGCAAATGGTTCTTCAGGACCAAAGCTCGTGTTTAAAGTTAGGATATTTTGCTGAGCTGGATCTGTAAGAAGTGGGATTGCATGCCACATGTTGCCTTTTAAAACGAGCAAACATCAACATGAGCTCAACCCCAGCATACACAGAAATTAATATAGTTTGCTTTATGTGGTATTCTTAGCAGCAGGCAAGTCTAGATGTGTTTTATAGAGTTTGATTACGCAAATTCCAGCTCAGAGATATTATGCTAAAATTCAGTTCTACCCTCCATATATTCAGTTATCATGTTCATCATTAGACTGTCCAAGTGTCTTACAGTATTGCTTCGTGTACTGCAATTAGCAGTTATCCCACATTTATTCTCTCATCTTTTCCCTCTGAAGGATACGTGTACAGGTTTTGATATCTTAGAAAGTAACATGGGTGCACACACACGGGTGCACACACTCTTGGGCAGCCAATTGTGTATGAAATAAGCTGCCTACCTAGGACAGGGACTGTTTCGTCCTGTGTTGGTTGGTGGTTACTGAGGGAGCTTGCATGGGCTGGCTCCTGTGTCAAATCTCACTCCTGTTATTGCTGAAACTCATGCTGTATCCAAAGACTAAGTCCTGCAGTCTCTGCCAAGAGGGTGGGCTCAAACTGGTTTTAAGACAGAAATACATTACTGACCCTTGAAGATTTTGACTGCATGCCTCAGTGCGTGTGACTTATCCATGGAGAGGGTGAGAATTGGGTGTTTGATACGACTGTGACTGTACCCAATGATGAGTACTTCCCAACCTTTACTCCCATGCCAGGTTACTGTTCCCAGGACCCAGAAGGATCAATGAACTCATATGATGACCTCACATTTTTATTTCATGTTAATTGTTACACTGGAGGTGTACTAGTGGTTTGACAGGAACACAGGGACCTGTGGAGGTGTGCCTCCAGGTGACTTGTATAGATATTCATGACAGCAGATAAAGCCTAGTACTTCTCAGAATGATGACTTTACTCTTTTCTTCCTTTCTATTAAGAAAATGAGGGAGATATGTAAATTATAATGTCCTTACATTGACTGTTTTTCTTCTAGAGTAGGAATAATATTTGATACCTCTTTCATTTCAACTTTGCAGATAGCCTCTGCTTAATAAAGTTGGGCGTATATCTCCCTTGTATCAAATGTGTTCTAATGTTATGTGACCAACTGAACCATGGCATGGTGAAACCAAGTGCTCAAAACAGCTTATTTGTTCAGCAGTTTATTTCATGAGGTTTTTTTAATGCCCTGGGTAATTTCTGCTGGCTTCTACTCAGAGATAGTGGCGCAACATTTCTGGAAGTTTTGAAGCCCCAGGAAGCATCATTCCTGTCTAAGGTTTTTCAGGTTTTCTTGTAGTTGTTCATTATCTAGTAACTAAAGTTTGAAACAACGTGGGCTACTTACTTGTAACTAAAACAAAATTTTCTTAACTTTAAGGATGTGAATTATATTGTTTACTTAGAAAATCAGGTGTATGTCTGTAGTGGAAATAGTGTTCAATTCTGGGTAGTTTAAGTGCACAAGAGATACAAACTTTGCAAGAAAGGTACTGTCTTTTAGCTACTTGCCTAGCTACATCACCTTTTCCTAAAAAATGTATGTTTATATATGTGTTCTCCGGGTTTGAATAATGAAAATAGAGCTAATAGCTAATACTAAGCTTTACTCCATGAACAGATATGGAGAGGTATCTTCTTATTGGTAACACTGTGCAATATTAAATCAAATGATCTAAAGAACAGAGGAATTTTAATAACACAAAGTTGAAAGTTTTCCAGAAAAATAACTTAATGTGAAAGTATTAGTTTTTATCAGAGTAAAATCAATTGCTTGATGTTCAGCAGCTACATCCTTTAAGAAAATAACCTACAGGTTCTCTCACTGCTCCTTCCAAGAGCAAGTACCTCTTCTGTGTGGAAAATGTTTCCTTTTAATTTTTCCAAAGCTTTTCAATTTTTTCAACAGCTATCCATAGAATAAAGAAAAAAAAAGTTGAAAAAACGGCTTCATATTCTGAAGTTTCCAGGTTTTCTCCCAGAACTTTAAGCAGGTTGAAGGGACCCAGCAGAAGAATTGTTCTTCTCATGTAGTGATCAGCAGAGAGGATGCCACTACTTGGAGTGTGTGGTAGCTGTATGAGAAGGCAAAGACTGGTGGTGTTACCCTGTCTCTTCCCCTTCACTCACCTGGAAACTGCTGTAGAAGTAGTCTTGTACCCTGCAGAAATTGTGACCATGCTTGGCTAACACTCAGGGTTAATTCAGATGTGAGATTTTTTGCATCATCCTTATGCTTGGGGACCTGCTCAAAGTTTAAATCTGATTTCAAGCCTTGAGAGTGTTGAGATGTGCAGTTTTGTTCACACCTGATGTCTGAGGTTGCCGGTGACCAGGTAGCTTTGTAGGTAGTTTCCAGTGGAGAAAATTAAACTGCAGTTGACTATTTTACCTATGTTAAGGTAGGCTGCCCTTTGAACACCCTTCCAACTTTTTTACAGGTATGTGAAAGAGTTTCAGACTGGAATAAGATCCAAGTGATCTAGATGACTGAGGACCTGCTCTAGCCAAAAGCTGTCAGATATGATAGTGCTTGGCTACTGATGTGTGAGGTGTTTTTATTTTCCTCTAGTTATCTCATTAGTATTAATATTAGTATTAACATTAACATTAGCACTAGTACAAGCTGTTAAAGGGTAACAGAAACCATGGCCAGCAATAACATAGGTAAACACCCTGTCCTTGAATGAATGACTAAGGTGAAGGGTCTGGGGCCACCAGCAAGGGCTTTGCTGTCATGATCTGACCCGAGACCACTGACCATATGTGGCCACAAAGGCTTGGGCTGTGCTCTGTACTTTGAGACAGTCTGTCCAGCAGAGAAGAGAATGTGTGATAGTCATCTGTGTCCTTGGGGACTCCCAGCCTCATCCTTGGGTTGAAATCTACCTCCAGAGAGTCAAATCTGGATGGGGATATCCCATTCTTCCTTCCTCTGGCTTACTGCCTGGAAAAAAATCCCAGAACCTGGCTCCCTCTCGGCAGTGTGGGGCTGCAAGGACTGGAAATTCCCCCTTAGTGGAAACTGTGTCACAGGGTAGCACACTCTGAGGCTGACGCGGTTTTCACGTCCAGCTATTGGCCAGGGTCAAAGGAGAAGCCCGTGTCATCTCACTGGGAATGGGGATGATCCAGGAATGGAGGAGCTGCACCAGAGAGCTCACTTACAACCGCATAGGGTTTACTTGACCTGTGAACCCTCGCTGGTGGCTGGGAATGCTGGTGACCATGAAGCTTTTTAGGTCACCTTGGAGTGTTATATTTGCTGAAAAAATTAGACTGGAATTGACTTTTCTGCCTGTGCTAACGTAGGCTGCCCTTTGAACCACATTTTGGCTTTTTGGAAATGTAGCAGCAGCGGTTAATGCTGTGAGGCTGATCATGGCTTGATTTTAGGGGATATAGGGTATTCCAGCTAATTCATACAGCCTTGCAATGGAAAATTTCATTTTTCCAGCTGATGCAATGACTCTTCCAATCAACAGATATTTGGCACATACCTACATTATAGTCATATATATATATAAATTTTTTTTATTTATTTTCAGAGTGGGAAGGGGATTACCAAAGTACATGAAAAAATATGAATTAGTAGCTGATAATATTGAAAGCTTTGAAGTATCTTACAGCACAGCATATTGGAGATAAATACCAGAAATGAGAAAATTAGTATTTAGATGAAACATTCAGCTAAGTGCAACCTGACAAGACCTAAAAATGGGTCTGCTTTGTTACTGCCACTTACCTTACTATGTCAGGGCCATTTTGATCTATGGCTTGGATCTGAATTGGGGAACACAGTGAATTTGAAATATAAATTCCAACAGCTTAAGTTGAAGAGCTGCTTTAACATATTTCTATCCACTGTGACGTGGGCCCACACAGAGCAACTAATTACATAGGTATTAAAACTATGAGATGTCTTTAATATTGCATATTTTTTATGGTCTGAATGTTGCCTCAAGCTGTTCTGCAAGAAAATGCAACAAAGTCAGGGCTACTTGTCAGGAGTTTCTTCTTGCTGCTGACGTAAGACTACATAGAATGATATAATTAAAGAATGGTTTAGGTTGGAAGGGACCTTATAGATCATCTAGTTCCAAGCCCCCTTTTTGGAAGGGACACCCTCCACTAGTGCAGGTCCGCTGGTGCTAGTGGAAACAGGATGTTGAGATGGACAGGAAAGGTCAAGAAGATGCAGGCAGTTTGGGTTTATACAGACACATGGACAAGGACAGGAATGCTACTTGTCATATTCTGGGCTGTGTTGGCCATCACTTGGAGTGAGCCGTCTTCCGTATCTACAAGGACTGTCAATACCCTAAAGAGTCCAAATTGTTTGAATGACTCTCATCAAAGATGGAAAATTAATGTTCCCAGGAAATCTCTAAAGTGTGCTCTCTGGGGGGCATAATAATTGGATTTACTCTTCACAAAAACTGCCTGGTGAAATCAAAGACATGGAGAGTTCACGGAGATCTCATGGCAGTACTGTTCATGTGACTTCTGTCAAACTGAGAGTTTGGGGCAGTTTGGACCCAGGGAGTGTTAGTAAAATTCATTCTTTAACCAGTCTGACTCAGTTAGATGTGTTTGAGGGAAGCCTGTTTGACTGTAAGCTGTAGGGCTCCATTTCTTCTGGTAGAATGAGAGCAGCAGATTAGCAGAGAAAGAGTAAAACCACCGAGCAGAGCGAAAGTGTGCAGTTAGAGAATGAAGCTCCATTTGCATGAAATCAATGGAAAGTTCTGGTTCAGGCCTTTCATGATAATACCATGTTCAGTACCTGAGTTGGCTGTTCAGTTGGAGAAAGCTTGAAGCACCTATACGTGGCTTGAGACACCAAGAAATTATATCTAGTGTGGGTAAACTATTATAGCCCAGGAGCTTTCCTGTACAAGGGTGGGGGTGGATTTGACAAGTGAACCGCAAAGAGATTTAGAGATCCTGGACAGATACAGTGATGCATGAATAGAAGTTCATGAGGACATTGCTTCATGGTTATGTAATGGAATCAGTAGCTGTCTAAAATTGTCTAGCTGGACTACTTAAATGAACTGAATAACTAATTGAACTTGTCTCATGTTATAAACTTTTTTCATGTGGGCTTTTTTTTTTCAGTGATCCCTGTAATGTCATCAGGGCTAATTTTAGCTGCCATTTTCCCCATGAAAGTATTTACCAACATGGTTCCCTCAGTGTGTTGTAGTACAGGAAGCTGGGGCTGCAGGATGTCTCTCCAGGCTGAATGCTTTCCTGTCAATGAGATCAAATCGTAAGTAGCTGCACTAATCTGCCTATCATCAGAAATAGCCAAAGAAAAATGCACAAATGTAAACATAAAAGAGAACTCTCATAATTTACATACTTGTCATAGTTCACCATAAATCAGCCTAAATGTCAGCAGGCTTGGTCTTTTTGACACAATCTGGAGTCTAACTCTGCTTGTTAACATCTTATCTTCTCACAAGATACTGTACATTAGCGCAGTTAATTGACTAATCATTTTCATCGCTGAGAGTGTAAGTAAATAATTCCATCTATTCCTACCTAGGCTTCTGTTTACGGTCCGAGGGTGCCAAGCATTCAGACTAAATGAAAATATACCCTCTAGTAACCATGCATGGCATCCCCCATAACAAGCTGCAGAAACTCTCCAAAGCATTGCTGTTATGTTGTGGGGAATCCTGAGAATCTTAAGCTTAACTCACCATGCCGGCCAGCCTCCTGTAGGGTGGCCAGGCAGGGACTGGGATGGCAAGGGGATGCATCTGGGCAGCCCTGGGTTAGAGCACAGGCATCTGTCATTTTTAGGGAAAGGGAGCAGGCCTGCAAGTAATGAATTAGTGGTGGCTGGGAATGTGCATGAGACAATGCGGTAACACACACTTTCAGCTAGATGAGAGGAGCTGGAGGGTTATCTAATAGCTGGTATTTTCCACCTTTTGACTGTCCCTGCATAATCAGCCATAAATATTTTCTTCCTGTGACCAGTTTTTCCTAATGGTGAGGAAGGCAGATTTGTTGCTGCTTCTTCTTACTTCCACATCTTTGCCATCTGGCACATTACAGGAAAATTGACTGTGGCTTAGACTTTGGGATGTACTTGTGGTTTCAGTGACAAGACTTTGGTGGGTAAGAATTAGTAGTCCTGAACTTTTGCTTTAATTTGTGATAAAGATTTTCTCGGTGACGCAGGGTCAAGTTGTCAAGCTGGTAGCTCCCTATTTGTCCTACAGGAATAAGGGACTAGGCTTTTGCAGCTGTATCTCAGAATAAGTTAGGGGATGTTTGATACCTCCAGACTGCCTATATGGTGCGCTGTGTTCTGTTTCTTTGTGCTAGAAAAGTGACTTGGGTTTCCTTTCTGCACATTACATCTAAAAGGTACAGCCTGGACACTGTTGACCCCTTTGTATGACTTGCTCCAGAAACCTTTCCCTTCATGCCAACCCCTCCTGTTTAGAGGAGCAGGGTCCTGTGCTGGCTGATGTATTTCTCTACTTACTTTGATTCTGGTTCTTTCTGCCATGACTTCTACCATCAAAGGTATCAGTTCACACTGAGGAATTTTGCTGTGCACAACCACCTGGTTTGAGACCAACAACTCTTTTCCCCTGCTGGGCTGCAGCCATGAGAGGCAGCGAGTGCTGGTTGTGGCCTCCCTCCCTCCCACCCAGGATTCCCAGGTGAAAGATCTGTGGTGAAACATCGAGACTGGAACAGTTCAACCCTTTGTCAGACCATGCCAACTTGGCTGTCATTGACAGCTTTGGTCACTCTCTGGTGTCAACCGGACTAAATCCTGCTTTTCCCCACTTGTTAGGTCACAAGAAGTTGACGACAACTAATTGCTTTTACAGAAAATGAACTTTAATGAACAGATTTTTTAGATTTAAAAAGCTGAATTGTAATTGAAAAAAAAAAAGCACCTAACCATATGTTTAAATATCCCTCTATTCATCTGCATTTAAGGAAGAGCTTTCTCCAATAGGTAGGGACCTAAACACTTAGTTAAATGGTTCTAGTAATGAAGATTTTAGAGCCAGAGAACTTGCAGTTTTGTGGGCTGAATATTCAAAATGCATTTCACAAAATGCAAAGGCCACTTATATTTTAAAGAAATAGTAAGTAATTCCATTGTATGTTATCTCACATCTATAGCATTTTCCCATGTCTAAAAAACTCTTATATCAATTCCCCAAATGAAGTTTTGTTGACATCTTTGCATGTTTAACCTATGGATGGTCTTAGTTTGTGAGACGTGTACTGCTTTTCCTCTAAGTGTAGCATGCAAAAAAATCTTCTATGTGGTTGTATCAAAACACAGTCTTGTAGGCAAGTAATATTTGATTCTGACCAAGATGTGCTCTGAGGAGCAGGGTTGAGTAAAAAGTGTGTGTGTGAGGGAGCTAAATGTAACATTTAATGGGAAGTCCATTCAAACTCTCTAGCAACTGGAACTAATGGGGACAGACAGGGTTGTGAAATGTGAGCCTACAAGATCTCCACTGAGAGATATCCTTTCCACTTTGTCCTCCCAGACCTTACTTCCCAGAGACATTGAGTTCTTTTCTTTGAATCGATTCAGATATTTATGAATAAGAATTGTACCACAGTGATTTCTTTCTAAAGGTTTTTCTTGAAATTCAGGAAATCTTTCCAAATAGAGAGAGTGCTTTAAGCTGCTCTCTTTCTGAGGTAGCATGTTGTTTCTTTTTTCTACCCAAATGCAGTGAATGAGTCTCTGACTGTGGTTTTATTCACACAGAAAATGAAGAACTTTTTTTTTTAAGTGAAATGAACTTTAATAATAGAAGTTTGTTACATTAGAATTGGTATCTGCTTTTCCTTACACAACCCTTAGGGATATATCAGGTGTTAATAGAGTAACAGCAACTTGGGCAGAGATTTCTGTGGAAGGACAGCACAAATTATTGTAGCTGATAAAAGAGAGGACATTTTTACAAAGGAAAATATGTGCAGGTGCCTGTGCCTAGATCCGAACTGCTTATGGACGCTGAACACTGCACCATCAGAACACTTTGAACATATGAACCTGTATGAACATCTGAATACTTTATATATTGGGGAAATTATGTAGAGACATTTCTGTATGTTCTTCCTGGCCATAATCCAAATTTTGAGACCAATGTAATCAACCACCTTGAATAATTGGAAATATGCTTTATTACTTTGCTAGTACCAGAGTAACTTTGAGTCAAGCTCAGTACAAATACACACTGCAACAGCACCAGTCTAATTCAGGTTACTGAGTACCTTGCAGCCCTGGACGCAGAGAAATATTCTGAAAGGGATAAAGTAGCCCCAGGAAGTAGAGAGGAAAAAGGAATTCCCCTGGCTGGCAAAAAACCGGTAATCTTTTGACTTCAGAATGGTGGATGGAAAGGAGAAGGAGTGGGGAAAAAAGACAATCCATTGATGCAGCCATGAAGAACTGCAGATGTTGCTGAGTGAAGACTAAGGAGAAATGCAGTCTTCTGGGATGCCATGAGGATTTACTCAATTGGATCCTGTGCTCCCCTCTGGGTAATGAGGCATTCCAGGCCAGTTACTTTGCATGGATCAGATTTATTATTTTCTTGGCCACCCAGCTGGCTGAAAGACGGCTGGCATGGTAGTGAGAAAGTCTAATGGACTTAGTTTGACTTACAACACCTTTGATATTTGTGGTTTCCTTCTCCTAATAATATCTGAGCTGGAAATATCCCTGATTGCAAGATCCGGGAAAAAAGAAGGAGTAGGGAATAAACATGGTAGGCCAGCAAAGGAATTTTCATGATGAGAAGCACTTCCTTAAGATTGTTCCCTAGTGACTAGGCTCCTTCAGTGACTACAAGAGCAAGCAGGGAACTGGGTATACTGGGAAGTCTTAAGTGCAAACTGAGGGCACTGCAGGCTGTGCTGGGGAAACTGGAGGCATTTGTAGCTGTGGTGCCAAGGAGAACACTTGCAACCTGCTTTGGGTTATAAGCCACTGTTGACTGCAGTTATAGCAAGGAAGAGAACAAGAAGAGGAATTTCCTTTAAATCAGAAGTAGTGCTGTTCTCACCTCTCCATTAACATGCTCAGCCAGCTACACATAGAAAAGCAGACTAAGCATGGGCTACGGTATGTTTTCGCTTTTGTTCAACAAATTTTAATCAACATACCCACAGTATATAAACATTGTATATATCATAGTAGTATATAGTTAGAAAGTGGCACACAGCTGTAAAATAATTCAGGTGTTCTGCCTGACAGTCTGTGAATTACGTAATTTTCCATCAAACAAGATCTTCCTTCTGTGAGCATCTTTCCTTGAAAATACTGTGCCCTTCCAAAATGAAAGCTTTTGCTCTTCAAGTAGTGAATGTGTATTATAACTGAAGGTACAAAGCGGTAGAATCCCTCCTTTCATGCAAAATTTGGTACAATTTTAACAAGGGTGTCAGGATCATAATGGAAGCTTTTATGTGACTGCAACAATACATGTGCTGCTTAGAATTAATTACTGAGAAGTGAAATGTGTGGGTGATGTCAGCCTGGAAATATCTAATCGAGATGTCTGCTGGTGGGTTACCTTCAAATGTGTAACCTACTTAACCTGTAATATAATGAGGATAACTGTAAAGCTTCAAGTAGCCTCCCAGCAACTCTGGCTATTGTTTGGAGATTATTTATGTTTAGCTTGTCTGGTACAAAACTTCAACATGTGACGCTCTCACTTGCCTGGGTGGTTTACTATTGACTCATAACTCTGATCAACTTTAGCAAAAAATGAGTTATTATTTGTACGCTCTTTTTTTTTTTTTTTTTTTTTTTCCAGTGAATTTGCCCAGAACTTATATTGGGCTTCTTAAGAAAGCAGTCCAAGCCAAATTTCACACTCCTGCCCACCCCTTTCCATGGACCTGAGGGAGTGCTCATTGAGTATTAAAAGTGCCAAGTTCCATCCTGCTCTACTTAATGACTCAACAGGTGAATTTCAGATCTGTGCCTGGAGGGATTCTGTGTGCCCACTGCCCCGGGAGATGTCTGTAGGTGGGTTTCCAGGCTATGGATCAGTATTGTGAGAACTATTTCACTGACTCCTCCCTTGTAAGTTCTCATGAGTATGATCTTGTCAAATTTTCTCTATTTATAAAATTCTAACTAGTTAGATTCACCTTTGGTGATGTAATTTAGCAGCACAAGTCTAGAGAAACTCTTTACTTAAGGATATAGGGTCTATTAGGTGCACACACAGGGGAAAACTATCCAGCTGTAGGCCAAATACTACAATTCAATAACCATGCATACTGCTTTTATCCAATATTAGAATGGGTGATACCAGCTCAGGTGATATAATTAACAGGCAGATGGATATTACCTGGAGAAGTCATTTATGTTTGGGGCCTTGGACTGGTAGATATTATGTACAAGATTTGATTTTCCTGTGCCTACATTGTCATCATCACCAAATGGGTCAGTCTCAGAGAGAGCTGAGACTCTATCTTTAATATTTTCTGCATATCTTGTTTAATTCTGTTTCTTGCTGCAGAGTCAAAAACACTTCCCAGGAGTAGTTTCAGCTGAGCTGTCAAAGCTTAATTTAGTTTCCTTTTTCTGCGTCTAACACACACAGAGCAAGCAACTACAACAATGGACAAAGATCATTTTAAAAAACACAAATAGTCTTTCTGGGACAGATACTATGCAAAGTATCTACCGATTGGGCTAAATGGGGAAATGACTGGTATCCCAGAATTTACATAGTCACCGCCTTGTGGACTCTATTATTACTCTGTGGTGGCCTGTAGTAGCCTGGGAATGCCGTTTTTCCAGGGTTGATTTTTTCCTAGTTACCTACCCAGAAATTACAGTCATTCAGCTGGTCAATATAATTATCACTTACGTTGTAGCAGAGAAAACACCAAAGAGGTTTGCAGCAACTTAGAACAACTGCGCGGGCACTGTGGCCATCTCAAACCTAGTTTGCAGGACACTGATTAAGAAGGGATCTATTGTATTGGAAAGGTGTTTACAGTCAAAATGAATGAAATAGGATATGGATAATTAGGATGGCCATATTACTGGAAAAGAAACAGGGAGCAAGCTCCTAATTCCATTTGAAGCTAATTAGGTGGCCTGACACTTTGATAAGATGTTTGGGCTCACAGAATCTGCTTTGTTGAGGGTATTTCTTCTTTAATTGGCCTGTCAATTACAATTTGCCATGAAATGCTTGCTGCAAACTGCTTACAGCCTGTTTTCAGTCTGTCTTACAAAATGGATCCCAGAAACAGGGTTTTCATTCTTTTCTTTTCTTTTTTTTTTCTTTTTCTTTTTTCACCAAAGGCCCAAATTAAAATGTATACTACTTGTTATTCTCCTGCTTTAACTATTTTTGCTATTCACTTTTACACCCTCAGGGCTGAGGTTACTGAAGTCTTCCACAACTGTAAGGGTAGGATTTATGCTTATAATGCAAGTTGCAATGGAAAATTAGATGTAAATTGAGCATGAGACATGGGACACAATGTTGTTTTTTCCTGGGGTGAGAAGCTGAGAATGCTAAAACTGAAGGAGAGAAGCAGCAGAATAGGTGCCTTACTGGAACAAGGCATTTTTGACACCATTAAGGGTTTAGCTGAGAAACTGAAAATTAGCAAGTGCTGTTCAGAGGGAGCATGGAAATAATCAAGCATGAAATAGCGATCTATTGACCTCTGGTAACTTGATGTCTTGATTTAGGCAACCACTTTACAAGCCTGACAAACAACTTAATGCCAGCGATACTGGACTTTCTGTGGTAGTTTACTAGTTACTCAGATGAGGAACGGTCACCATGTGACAAAGCATTAACAGCTGACTCAAAGGCACTGTTGGTCAAAGCAAAAGCAAGTGTTTTCCATGTTGGCATTATTTGTTTCTGTTTTCCTGGCTGAGAAAACCAGTTCGGCTAAACGCAAGTGTGCTGCATGCTATTTCTGAGGGGCACTTTTCCTTTTGGAAGCAAAAACCAGGTGGAATTTGCTGTGAACTTACACTGCTGACAAAACCAATAGTGTTAACTAGTGTATGGATGTAATTCTCGTGTTCCTGGGCATGCACTGTCTGTATTCTCACAGAGCTACAGTAGCCAGTATCTAGTCCTGGTCCTTCTCCTTTCCCTTTGCACCATTCAAGTGGTATGGATGAGTTATTTTTAAAGAGAATTCTATAGGGAAATCCCCTTCGCTCTCTCTCCAATAACAGACGGAGTTAAGAGGGTAGGAGCAGCAGTAAGCGCTCTTTGACTTTGTGAGGAATTAAAGGGGTGCCATAAATCCAGGAATAGGAGTGTTAGGGATGTGGATGTCAAAACCCAAGTCACTGTTGGCCTCTAGAATCTCATAGCTATTGCAACTACTTGAGGTTTCTCGCTAAGCCAAATTCTGTTTCTCTACTCTTACAAATTGCAGCAAAATGTTCTGAGCTCAGGTGGTGTGAAGCATGTGTGGTGAGGCAGCAGTTGTTGGAAAGCACGCAGCCCCCATCTCAGATCTGAATGGAGAGTAAGCTGCTTTAAGAATTTTTCCGAAGTTTGGGTTGGGTAGAGAAATAGTCATTTCCTCTCCAGATTTCCTCTCCTTTTTTCTTAAGGACAGGCTTTATTAACACACATTCAGCAATTTTCCTCTGCAACAAAATGTTTATACAAATGTGGCCTTTACTTCATTTTCAGACTAGAATAGTTCAGCTGGAAGACACCTACAATGATTTTCTAGTCCGACAGCCATTTGACGTTTTGACCGTGACTTGGATTCAAAGCAAGGTGGCTGCAGCCGCAGTGCAGAATAGTGACCACTCTACGTTCACAGCCACCCAGCGTCTGGTGCCACCACCATGCATGGATATTGGAAACCTGCCTCTTATTCTGATGCTATGTCTAGTGATGTGACTTAAAATTTGATTTGCGTAGGAGAATTGAAAAAGCTAAATAAAATGATGACTCAAAACCCTACACATTCACCAGTCCCTTGAATAGCTGTTTACGCTCCTTTTACTATAAATTGGTACCTCATGGCTTCTTTGTATAAGACAGTGAGCTAGTCTAGTGGGATGACCTAGTTATTTTTAAAGCCCGCTTATGTCAATGCTCTCTGTCCTGTGACCATGTTGGCCACCATTATTTCAGAGTGAGGTCAGTCTTTTTCTTTGCTTGGGCCGCTTGCCAGTTTCTCAACACCTGCCTTGAAAGTGACAGCTCTATGGGTGTCCTCATAAATTACAAATCATGTGCCTTTGCCCTGATGCCTTGGGACAGGCACAAAGTTAGAAACTGTCCTGTAACTCAAGCCCTGGGGCTGCTGCATGGGACAGCTGAGCAGCAGGCAGCGAGCCACAGCAGCGGGGGGCCGGCTACGCCGCAGACCCCAACCAGTGCCCGGGCTGGTGCGGTGGAAACTTCGCATGGGCCCATGCCAGTGGGCATGTGGTTGTGCCTGGCGGGAGCATGGGGAAGGGTGGAGAAACCCTAAGAAGGGGGTGCAGTGGGATTTGGGCAGCACCTCTGCCCTGCTGTGCCCAGGGTAAACCGAACTGGACAGGGAGCAGGGCTCTAGGCACTGAATGGGCAATCCTGTGCTCATTGTCACTATCCTCCAAGCTCCTCAGTTACAGCTCTGGCATATACTTGACCACAGCACTACAACAGTGATGTGTTTTCCTCCATCTGCTGTGCGCTGCAGACACTCAGCCAGCTCACACACCTTCTACTTGAATTCAGCAAAACACTTAGGTGGTCCCCTTCCACCCACTCCTAGCCACCCAGTCTACTCTGCTGTCACCACCCCTACCATGTACATGACGTCCACCTGCAGAGAAACTTAGACCATGCAGAGAAGCTGCAAGACCCCACCACCCTAATCTCTCTGTTCTATCCCCAGATAGGTACTGTCCCCCTTTGTCACAGTATCCATGCCCAGTAGTGTCCAAGGTCTGGGAGCAGCACTTGCTGTATCACAGCACCATATTCCTCACTCAGCTGCGGAACTGCAGATGCTGGACACAATTGCTTATCTCTTCCCTGATGCTCTGAGCACCCGGCACATGAAATCCCAGCACAGAAAAGCCACACAAGCACTCAATGGAGCAGAGGTTGCTCAGGCGTCCTTTTCAACCCCCCTGTATGCTCCCTCCAAAGGTACAAGGGAAATTTGTTGCCCTGTTGGCATAGGATCCTTAACTGGATGACTAGACTGCAGCAAAGTGGAACCCTGAATTTTTTAAAATGATCCATGAGGTGTATTTTAACAGAGACTGTTTTCTCTCTTTCTTCTAGATAGTTCACATTGTCTGTGTTCCTTTTGGTGACTGGGTAGGATGTATGGTTGATGCTCTTGCCCATTGATCGGTAAGAGAAGGCTGCAGAGGGATGCTGAGCAGAGCTGCCTGTAAGCGTGCACCACCTTACTTTGTTTTGATTTTAAACCCATTTGAAAATTCATTGTACTTCCTTACAGCTGTGCTTCTGAATATTATGAATATTGATTTCCAAGGGAAATACTGAGACGTGACTGATGAGTAGGCTGCCAAACAAATTTATTTGCTTTGTGAAATAATCAGGTTACATCCTTTGGGGTCTTTTGTGCCACAGATTAGGTCTCAAGCTGTCTGGTTGGAGGTGGATGAGTATGACTCCAAAGATGATTTGTTCTAAGTTTTGTAATGTCAGCTGCTGCAATTCCTGCATGCAATTTACCTTCCCAAGCACACTGCACGATATGGGGTTTTCACCCTGGATCTGATAGGGATGATATTTTCCCTTCTAGAGGGTGGTATCTTCTCAGAAAAAATAAATAAATCTGTGACCTCCAGCCAACTCAGGGTAAACCTGATAGAGAATTCCCAATCCAGTTTTGTTTTCTGTGACCACAGTAAAAGCACAAAATTATGCCAAAGTGAAGGTGCTGTTAATCACAATGACAAGAGGTAGGGGCTTGGAGGAGTCACCACGCAGTCTTTCTGCAATACGGACCAAAGTCTTTTGTGATGAGGTCCCACTCCCTTTCAGTACTTCCCATACTATATCTCAAAATAAATGTGTAAGTTGGAGTGCTACTGGTAGTATACTGTGTGCTTTGGCAAGCTTATTGGTATCCATGTTCCTTGAGATCCTTTCAGCTATTCTTCAAGTTCTTTTCCTCTCTCAGCCTCGCTAGCAACTGCCAGCACTGAGGACTCAAAGTCCCTTTTCCAGCTGGCAGCAGCAACAACAGCAATAAGAGTACAGGCATACATGGTTTGAAGTCTGCCTTAAAAACACTGATCACCCCATCCCCTTACCTGGTGACATCTTATGGGTAGACAACACTGTAGTTTCATAATGCTCCATTTCCATGAGACAGGACACATACACACACAGAGAGCCTGAAAAGGCTTTCTTTAGGTGGTAGTATCAACAGGTGCAGGAAGTTACTTGAATCTGAAAGAAAATATATCCAAGTGATCTCCTGCTGAAAACAGGGGAAAATTAATTTCTTCCTGCAGTGAGGATTTGACATTTGAACCTGATGGTAACACAGGATGGATGCATCTTTGAGAGAGAGTGAGAAGTTGAAGCTTACCCTGAAGGCTAAACATCTAATTTGTTCTGTCCAGTTCCAGCTCTCTTCTCCTAGTAGCTCTGTCTTACTTTCTTACTGTTTCAGGGAAAGGGAAGGTGGGTTTTGTCACTTCTCTGGTCTGAATTTTCTTTGGATGTGAACAAATTCCATGAGCTAACTCTAGGGATGGCAAGGGAGGAGATCCTTAGTAGGGTGTATATTCACACAAGTTGGCTGTATGTAGATTTGAAAGCTCAGATCATGGAAAATACGTTGAACTTTAGGCCACTCATCTAGCCTTCAGTGATGGAAAAGCCCATGCCCAGCTATGTCTTTCAAGAAAATAAAAATATGCCATCATTATTGTTTGCAGGAAAGCAAGCAAGGAAACAAAGAGGAAGCAGTAGTACTTCAGAGTCCTTGAAGTCACTTATGTCAGCAAAGGGACTAAGAATAGAAATGGAGTGGGATAAGGATCTCTGGGGAAGGCTGCTCTGCCACTGGCAGAGTTGGAGGCCAGCTCCTGCCTCTGTGGTGTCCTCCTCCTGCTCATCCCACCCAGTACAGTGGTGGGCGGCACGCCGAGCAGGGAGTGTGCCTCTTGTCCTCTGGACCTGGTGGTGACAGTAGCTCCTGGCCCCTGGCCAGGATGGCTGTTGGCTGGGAGGAGGCGTTCCGAGGTCTGGAAGGCATTCACTGGCCCAACAGCTGCTCCTGGCTCCCAGGGCAGGCAGAGGATAGGGATGGAGCAGTCCGTTAGGTGCTGGAGCACGGCCTCATGGTGGGGAGGGGAAATGGTGGGGCTGTAGGAGAGCTCAGCAGTGGGTAAGGCATGGTAAGACTAGTGAAAAATAAATGTGAAAGAGCTTTGTGCCTGTTAGTAATGAGAAGATATAAAGATAACTCTTCAGCACAGAAGATATGTGATTCTTGCCATGTTATGGTTTTGCTTTTTTCTTTTCTGCCTCTAACGGAAAGCATTCTCAGAACTTATATTGTTAATAAAATTTTGCAAAAAATATCACCTCACACCTTTCCAAATCTTGAGTCAGTGATGCCTTTGCCAAGGTGATTGTCTATTTGACATCGATGAGCAACAACAGCAAATATTCTAAATCAAAGCAAGGGGTCACCCCATTGACAGCAGCACAAGAAAAACTTTCCTGGCGTGTGGTGGACTAGTGTGTTGGGTATGTCAGCTGAAGATCAGGCTGAGGTTGCCTTGGGGAAAATAAGGTGGTCCTTGTCACACTGATCTAATAGTTCCTATAGCTGTCTTCATCAGATCAGCAGCAATACAACAATAAGGAACGATCCCTGGAGTAATTTTTTCAGGGAGAAAAAAGAAGAAAGCAGAGATTGTGGTATTTCTGCAGGTGAGATCAAGCAATTCAGACAAAAAAATGAGGCTCAAAGAGCTAATAATTGTGGTTTTGGTCTTTAAAGAGAACTTTTGGCCTGACCCAGCATGTTCTGAAATAAGTGGAAAACGGAACCTTTAAGTTATTCAAAACTATAAAAATCCTGATGCCCTAGGATTGCACTTATCTCAGAAAGGCGGTATTTCTTCGTGGATATAGAGTATGACAAGATGTCAGGTGACTGCTAATTTTACTCTTGCTCTGTGATGCACCTGTGCCTCCAGAGACCTGCTTGTCCTTGAAGAAGTCATTTAATCTTCTGGAGCCTCCGCTTCCCTTCCCTGTGCTTCGTCTTCTCACCAACTTCAACCGCTACTGACTGAGCATGAGATCCCTGTCTCAGTCTTAGCTTCTTGACCATCTGGTGTTATGGGGATGTAAACAAATACCATGTGAAAACACAGGACTATCTGGTACTGTGCAACTTGCAGTGCTGAATTAATTATGTATCAGAAAAACAGTAGCTGTGGGAATCATGGTAAGTTTACTGAAAAAAATTTGGTTTGTCTGCTCAAACCTTTCCTGGCTTCTATTCAGTGGATGCAGAGTGCAGTTATGTTTGAATTTCTGTTGTTGGCAACGTGATTACTGCTGAACACAAAACAAAATGAAGCCTGCCTTTCTCCTGAATTGTTGATAATCTAAGGTCCTGAACCTGGCTACACTCGTGAACATGTTCAATTTCATGAAGATGAGCAGAAGATGCCACTTGTGTACAAAATTACTTTTCAACTGTAACAACCACACCAAGAGAGATCTTGACTAAAGTTTCCGTCATTGAAGATAATGTTTACTTTTTACCCTCTCCCAATTGGTTTTAGGGTTACTTCACTAGATTTCTGTGGGACAAGTTGTATGACTATAGTTGTTTGAGAACCAAAATAAAAGCCTCTATAGGATTTAGGCTCTAGAACAGCAGCATCATGGCCTCACTTCAGTCTGTGAATAGCTTTCAGCATTTCCACATTTAGCCAACAGAGCATTTAAGAATTCAAGTCAGATAGTACCACTGGGAGGTAAACATTTTGTTTAATTAGGGTCTTACATATTTTCTTAGCTGTGTCTGTCTTGGGAAAACTTCTCAACCAAAATTGGCAAAGGAAGGCTCAGAAGTCATCCTCCAATTTCCTTACACAGTCAGGTCTTTTTGAGGAAAAACGGTATAGAAAGCACACTAATGACGACAGAGCAATTTTATGCTTTAAATGCCAACACCTTGAAAGGTCACAGTTGCTAATTTGTTTTACACTGTTTCAGAGCAGAAAAATAGTTTTATGTTGTTGGTGTCCTAGCTCAAGAGAGAAAAACATAAGTTGGTTTCCGTGATCACATAAGTGTGGACAGAATCCTGTGGGAACAAGAGATGTTCATGGTTGGGCCCATAATGTTCTACTCAATTAACTGTGTCTCCTGGTGGCTGTTGATGAATCAACACACCTTAGGAAGAGAGGAGGAGGTTCTGTAGCTGTCATGAAGCAGAATAAAACTTCTATAGCTTGAGATTCTTAATCTCCTTTGTGGAGCATATAAAAACTGTCACAAAATGCTGCCTCACCGTTGCTTTGTCCCTGATCCTGTCCTAACTTGTTGTTCTGTGAAATGTGAATGTGTCTGTATAAGGCAGAAAGTGAGAAAATAGACACAAAATACCTGTAAAAATAATCTGACATTTTATATATTTGCGTATTAGAAGCGCTAAATGAGTGTTCTATACATTAAAGGTCAATTCTCTTTGAAATGCAAGTGAATTTCATTTCATTTCATTTCATTTCATTTCATTTCCTTTGTTATCTAAGCTGGGGCAACATAACTTTTTTTTTAGCATTATTCTGACTCCCTCTAGCAGTCACAAAGAAGACTCTAGCCCCTTAGCCCATCAGAACACACACATGCCAACTTTATTTTGTAAATGTTTTTGCATTCAAGTATTTTAACTTCAATAATTGATTTTAGTAACTTCCACTATAATATCCTCTTTGGAGTCAGTGTTATCAGATGTAGTACATTATTTTCTGGTGAGAAGAGGTAGATTTGTGGCCTCTCCTGGAGCCTGTCAACAGTCCTCCCGTTGGCCATAGAAAAAACATGTTCTTGTGCAAGCAAGCAGGCCCATAGGCTGGGAAGACAGGTTAATGGAAATGATACAATATCATTAAGCTTCCCAAAGTCGTGTGTCACAGCATTTTGTTTCTGGTATTTTAATATATTTGAAGAGACACCTGACTGTCATCAGCAACAAAGTATCTCCCAATTGCTGACCTGCCATGAAAACTCCAGGCCTTTTCTACTACAATCCAACAAACAGAACTGAACTATAAAAAGGATTCCAGAAGGTGTTTAAAAATATTTTTGCTTCTTGAATGACTGCGGAGGATTTGCTATGTTCAAAGAGTTTGGTATTCAGATCTTGCCTGCCTGAAGATAGTGATAAAAACGTCTTTCATCCCTATAAAAGCTGAAGGGCTGCTTTAAGTGCTGTGGAAGCAAGTTCAGTGCCTCTTGGTGTCAATTTGGTTATATGTAGGTAGATCTGTTTACACTTAATACATACAATGCCTTATTACACTCCGAGACCAAGAGAATTCAAAAGCAACGCTTGCTGGAAGCTTTTCTTCCTTCAGCTTGTTCCTCTGAACTTAGCACCTCATTAGAAAACATACAGTAAGTTTTCTACTCTAGCAATATTCTAATACAGGCCAATAACTTGCATCAAGGTGACCTGGAGGATATCCAGCACTCTCTGTTCTTGATGTCTTCATTACAGGACAAATCTAATGCTCATTTGAGTTCACATGGTTTATTTTACCTGATTTGTTCAGTGAGGCATATTCATTCACTGTTTCCACACCTTGCCTAACCACTGTCCTGAGAACAGAAGAACATCTGAGGGACTACTCCTGTCTTTGTCTGGAGCGCTGTTGAAATGCACACTATCTTAGCGATAAGGACAACTAAAAGAAAGGCCAACTCACAGTTTCTGTCTTTAAGTTGTGCTAGAGCCACCTTGTTGGCTTCAGTGGACTTGACATAGATATCTCTGGAAGTGACTATTTCCACATTTGGCCGAGGAGAAACAAGAATGTGTTTTCTGTTTCCCTCTTTATAGTGTCTTCCATAATGAGGTCTGGGTGCAGGAGGGAGCTGAAGTGCTCACAGCAAACAAAGACTGTGTGCTGTGGGATTTCAAGGCACCAGCTGCACAGGAGGTGTCAGAGCTCCATGGAACAGGGTGCACCTCTCTCTCTCTCTTTGGGGAATCAGATTTGCTAAGTGCTTAATGTCAGTGAAGTTCTCTTGGTGACCAGGCTAGTATCGCCTTTCCTATGCAGCCTGTTAAAGTGCATGGGCTATTATTCGCCTACTCAATTAACTGCTAAGGAGACAGAGAAAATATGTGCCCACAGAAAAAAAGGAAGCCATTTTTATTTGCTGGCTAATCAAAGTCCAACGGCTTTTGAAGCTAGTATGAAATGATCATTAATTAGGAGAGATACCTGAATTTGGAGTTCAAAGAACCTTCTACAAGCCAAGAAAAAAAAAGGCTGGGAAGACAGAACTCGTTCCCTTGGGTTGATGAGGGCTTTGTGGGCTTAGCCAGCATGAAACAGTCTGCATCTGAATTTGTCCTGGTCTGAAACACATCTCCAGTTTCCACAGGGACATGCATCTGCAAGCCAGAGATTCAATGCATTATAGGATATGGGTCCCAAAGAGCAATACACTAATTCAGTTTCAGTGCATGGCAAACAGAGGGTCCTTTAATGAGAGTGGATTAATACCACTACTGATCACTTCTTGCTCTATCATGCTCTGATATCAAAGAAACTATCAAAATGCTGGATAACAACCCAAGCCAAACACTCCCTCTGCTCTCCTTGGGGCATGTACGCTAGGCTATGAGCAAGTTGAGGAACCACCCAAATGACAAGGAGGTTCAAGCTGTGGACACCACTGTGCACACACACAGGACCACATCCACGGAAAGGCTCTGAAGCTGTGCTTATGACAAGGGCAGTGGGTCGGTCCCAGTGAAGTGTAAGGGGAAATGGAAAAGACAGGAGAAATGCCATAAGGGTTGACACATGGGGCTAGGGATAAATAAACAATGCAGCTGCTGTACTAAACCTGCCCCATGGCTCAGAGTGGCACACTGGGAATCCTGCCCTGTTGGATGTCCAAGAACTGAGGCTGTGTGTGGTAAAGGCATCTGAGTGAAAAGGAGCAGGGAAAAGAGGTGGTGGAAAGGCAGACTGGGAATAGGCAGCTATGTGGTGACACCAGCCTCATGCCCTGTGGAGCAAAATGTGCCCAGCCACATAAATTTTCCCAGTGTTTTCTTGTTAGACTTTGTCCCAGAAGGGAGGTGGTCAATGGCTTCTAACAGCACAGGTCCTATTCCTCCGTGTCAGTTTTTTGTCCTGCCGACGTTTGTGGCAGGGCAGGGCATCTCTGTGTCTCTGTGGCAGTGACCTGAGCACAGCCACTGTGGCGAACCAGGTGGGACATACTTAGAAACTACTTAAAATGAGTAGATAAAGCAGTAAAAAAACCCCAAAATTCTTTTCCAAACTAAGAAAAATCTGAAAGTCTGCAATTCTCGTAACAGTCAGCATCCCTAGTAGACTTAAAAAGACCCAATAGACTTTTGCTTTGTTTCCACTAAAAAAAAAAAGTTGATTACAAAATGTCCTGCCGATTTTCTACAAAGGAGTAGATCCAGGATTCATATATTCCTCCTTCAGAGGATGTATATCCAAATTATAATCCTTGATGGTATTACAAAGGTGAAAGTATGTATTCTTGCAAACACATAAAGGCAATAAAACACTACTGCCTGTTTTTTCAGAAGAGTATCACTTCAATCTTTGTGAGTAGAAACCTGTCTTCAGGCTCAAGGCAGTGTTGGACCATGTCTTTGAGAAGAAGAAATTTTGCTAGCAATGTGTCCATTTATTAAAATAACTGTGGGGTAACATAGTCACCTACAGGGAAACCTGAGGAAAAGAGAGGAGAGCAACAGTAGATTAACTTAGAAAATAAAATAAAATTTTCTCATGGTTAAGGGGCTGGAGTATTTCTCTCCTGGGAAATAAACACTTTGATATGTGTAGATCTGACCCCAACCACTATCTTAAAGATTAGCCTGAAAGACAGTGCTCTGGAAGGGCACGCGGAGAACTCCATGTGATAATTTCCTGGAATTTCTGGATTGAAACAGATAAGAGCTGCATGTTGACATCTGTGAATTGATGTGACCTTTAGCTTGCAAGCTGATCAGACTGTGATCAGCAAAGAATCATGCTCAGAAGCACTTAATAAAGGACTCAATGAGTCAAATTTGGAAAAAAGAATAAGAAAAACAAATATTTAAGGACTTCACTTCAACATAGATTTAAGTGGCATTTGCAGACTGCCTCACAGAAGGATTGCTTCCTGGTGAAATTTCCTGTCTTATTTTATATACTAAGTCATATTAAAAAATGCATACCACCTACAAACCTTCAAGAAAGCAACATCTGTGGTTCCAAGAAGTACCAGTATATGAAAAAAAACAGTCTTGTCTACAAATATGCCATACTTTGCAATTTATCCTTGCAAATGACTTTATTAATTTATGAATTAAAACCATAAATGAGGAAATACAGACATGATAAATAACATTTTGAGATGCCATGGTTTTGAAGAATATACTTCAAAATTATATTCACCGTAGTTATATGACCATTACTTCTCACAGAGAAAAGTGTAGCAAAGCTTCAAGAATCGGTGCTTCCCCTTTTTTTTTTTACAAAACTGTCCTGGTTTGAGGTAAAATGAACCAATTTTCTATTTTACAGTTCTACTTTTTTAGCTGGGCATCTTCTAACTAACTAAACTCTGAAATTAACAGCACATTGTTCAGAAAACTGCTCCCTCTCATAGTGACAAGACCTGATTACACCAAGGGGTGGTGTGCAGAGAGGAACTTGCTTATACTTATTGCTAGAACAACCAAGGTCAGGGAATTTCATTGTTTGCCCTGTTGGGGGGTTGGAAGCTTAGAGGGGTCACATCTGTAGGGAGGAACAGACAGGACAGGTGACCCAAAACTGACCAGCTGGGGTATTCCATCCCATCCGCATTATGCTCGGTATAAAGGCTGAGGGATCAAAGGGTCAACTCTTCTGTTTTCTTCAATGACCAACGTCCAAGGAGGGCCCTGCCTGTTCTCCTGCCTTTGACTCTGATCCGAGTGTTCCTGACTCCAGATCTGGAATCCATTTCCTGATGATCACCGAGTCCAGTCTGGGACTTTTCCTGATGCCTGCTGGTGACATGATCGTCATCCTGGGAGCTTGATATGGTTTTGTATATACTGTATCTATTTCATTATTTTCTTCTTCCTTTAACTTTAGTATTAATACTTCATTAAAGTAGTTTAGTTCACTCTAAACTCCTAAATCTCTCTTTTCCATTCCTATCCTTTTTTTTGGGGGCTGGGGAGGAAGGGCCGTCTGTCAATCTGGTTTTGGTAAATTTGACTGAAACCAAGATAACATATATATTTTCATTGTGCTTTTCCTTTGTAGTCAACCTATATTATTTATACAGAGAAGTTTGGGAACAGAAGAAAAAATCATGTTAAGCCAAAAAATGGAGGTTTGCCATGGATTTTAATAGCCAGATATAGGCTTTACTGTGTCTTCTTTCCAGTACTACGCTACCGCCCATGACACCCACAAGTCCTAACAACAACTTGCTCAAAACACGCTTACAAACCCCCTCTGGTAAAATAAGTGTCAAAGTGGTGCCCATTTTCCACCATTTCTGTACAATGGCAATAGCAAGGTGTATTTAGGGACACAACTTACTTTACATATCCTGTTTTTAATTACTAAGGTACTAAAGAGAATGTGTAAAGCGCTTGATAATACCACACACATTAAAGACCTGCTGGAGCATTTATTAGAAGAGCATTTCTTTCTTCTTTAACGTGTCAATGTATATGGGGAGGGTGGTTTTCCTGTTCCTTTTAAAAAGAAAAATATTAGGCTTTGATTCTCTGGTTTCTTTTCATCTTCTTCTAGCTTAAAAAGCTTCTGGAAAGGAATGAAAAAAGATAGAATAGCAAAGAAATCACAAAAGGAAGATATCAATAAGAAGCACCACTGACTATTCTCTAAGCAGTTTCCAAGCAACTTTTAATGGAAGGTCAGGCACAAGCAAGATAAAGGGAGGAAAACCAAGACATTATTTCATACAATAAAGTGACTTTGAATGCTGCCAGTTACAGAGGAAATAGATTGGCCAGCCTGAGCACTTATTTATGTTTTTCTGTGAATACAAATGAAAATCCTGTATAAAGGGCACTATCAAATTTGAGCGGAAGTGTTAATTCCAGCAATAGGTTTGCATTTCTCCTCCGAGAGGCTTTCATCACTGCATATGAGATGTTGACTCTGTGGTAATAGTAACAGTCCTGTTGGACTCTATCAGCTCCTTCTGCCAGAAGATCTGCAATACTTTTTATCTTTAATTAACCATGTCTCACATTTGCAGTTCCAAGCAGGTTGGGTATGAGTTATGTGGATGAGGCAACTGAGGCATAGAGAGGTGGAGTGACTTTACCAATATTGCTGCTCTAACCGTCCACAGACTTCCTAATGCAGAGATTGCAATGGTCAGATGTGTGTGTCCTGTTAAGAAAAAGACAACCCTGGCTACCCAGCACTGCTGGTTCCTTACAGCATCTCCCAGTGGAAAGAGATAGAGGCTGTATCTGAAGTGTATATGTGTAAGTTATGTATGTCTACTTTCTTCATCCAGCATCTGACAACCTTAGAGAGTTGGCAGCTGAAATAGTCCCGAAAGAGGGTTTGAAGGACAGATTTTGACAAACAACTCTGTTCCTGTGTTCTGAAAATGTGTTATGAGTGAGACTGTCTTTTAAGATCAAGGGTGGCCAATGAATCAGAATACTGATTTCTGACAACATGCGTTTATGGAAGAAGCAGATACACTTATAGTAGATCATTGTCTGTAAAATACACTCAGATATTCCTGAAAAATGCTATGAAAATCTTGGCATTCTTGCAGCATTTCTCCTATTAGGCATGATTTTTTTTAAAAAATCAAAGCCTTCTATAAATTGTATGCAAACTGTATGCATCCCAATTTTCTGCCTGAGAAGGACACCAGTGACAGCTAACGACATCCTATCTAAACGTGTTGATTTCAGCCTGAAGCAGAGAAGATATTTTTCACAGGACTTGCTTAGCAGTGGATGTGGAAACAAATTATCAAGGGTGGAATAGCATCTTGGAGGGCTACAGCTGTGCCTGCAGTTAGACTTAGCTTTGAAATAAGATCTTCCCCAGTATGAATTGTTCTATGTATAGACTCATATAGGGACCAGCAGCTGACCTTCCCTCTGTTGTCTTCCCCCAGTGCACCTAGCTTTGTGGTCCAAACCTGCCCAGCTGAACTCGCCTCCTGGACTGGAGAGAGTGACCTAGCTGCCAGCTCTAGGTCAGAAGATGAATTCGAGAGGAGATGTCTGCCACAGAGTGAGCTGATACTGGTTTTATATGGGCAGGTCTGCTGTCCCCTGCAGAAGCCTGGTGCCCAGCTCTGAGCACACAGGATATCTTGTGGCTCATCAGCTGAGTAGTTTGACAGAGCACTGCCTGTCTCTGTCAGCGCTGGTGGTGGATGTCCTTCTAAGAGAAAAGCTTAAAAGAATCCCAGAATTTTAATTACAAAGCTCTTGTTTTTTTTTTTACTTGCTTTCGATTTAGGATTGTGAAGATGTCTTCTAGTCAGGATGTGAAAAGAACACCTTAAGGCCTCTGTAATCGCATTTATCTTAATTTAAGATAGTTTACGGCAGTTATTTATCATGATTCAATCATGCACTATGAGACAGTATTCCTCATATTTGCTCACTTCTTCCTGCTCTTGTTATCTAATTTCTTCTTTACCCATTTTTAGATTTGGGTGTGTTGCTGTAAGAGTTACGTGAGGTTTTTTTTCAAAGTAGAAATCTGCACAGCACACAGCAGCTGGGCATCTTTGTGGGACCACAGTATGTGTGTGTTCCACAGAACTACTTGCTCTCTTGTTTCTGAGGCCAATTTAAAGCTCTCATCTCAGTCTCCATGAAAAATCTTTTGAGTATTTTAGAAACCATTTCAGCTGGAGCAGGGCTTCTTTTGAGCCAACAAAGCTAATGGTGCCTAATAAAACTCCTTGTAGCTAAGGAAAAGGCACGACTGGATGAAGTCTCTGAGTGGAATTAACTACCAGAAGGAATGAGTTTAAGGCCAGTCTAAGTTGTTTCTGGAGCAGCTGAAAACATTTAAAAAAAAAATCTTCTTGCAATAACCAAAGATAAGAAATTACAGCAATAATAACAGGATATTTGGGGCTTTCACCCAGTCCTCTGCAACAGGATTTTAAGAAAACATTAGTACCGGGACAAGAGGTAAGGCAATATCATGGCTATAAAGACAAAGGACTGCAAGTAGGATCCATCTATATAACTGTTGCTTTCTGGCAGTGACATCTCAAGCAGCAGCACTTAGAGATGAGTTATCTTCAGTAGGATTTAAAGCATAAATAACTTACAGATCTTTTAATTCCTAAGACATCTCCTGCCCAAGTACAAATCTTGTCTCCTTTCTCTTATGACACTTAATGGATGTTTAGTCACTCCTTCAGGATTTGTCTAGCTAAAACACGACTCTTCACTTTTACTTTCTCTACCTTCTTTTCCCTACACTGTATTCAGCTTATCATCCTGTAGTCAGATCACATCTCAGTCTTGCACTTCTCTTGGCTGTTGGCAGAAGAGTGAACACAAGACATTGAAAGAACCTAACAGACTTCCTGGGGGCCACCATGCCCACCCTGACTCCAGCCCATGTTATTCTTCCCCTCCTGCTCTTTGTGCTTTGGTGCAAGCACATCAGGCAGTTCAGTGAGTCATGCTGTTTCTAGACAAAACAGATGGTTTTGGAAGATTTTGTTTTAAGCTGGATTGGTTTTCTGAAAAACTCACTATGAGGTTTCATGGACTGTAGTGTCAATACCCGGGGAGGAAACAGTCTGAACTTCAGCTGGGGTAAGATGCTTCAGAAGGGTACCTAAACTGATGACATTTTTCTGTGTAATTTATCCATAATGTAACCTTTCCTGTTCACTGTACAACTTTAGTTACTGCAAAATAATCATCCCTTTACTTGATGAAACACCATCTTTTTCCACCAGTGTTGCTGCAAAATTATCATTCCTTGACTTGATGAAACATCATCTTTTCTCATCAGCGTTGCTGCAAAGACCATTTTCTCATCCTGTCACATTCCCCAGACAAGCCTTCCCTATGCAGCCTCCAATTCCCCATTTTTCTGCTGCATGAAACACTTCAGACTCAGGGTCCTTTCTGGACTTTTTTATCCTGACTCAACCATGCTTAATTCCTCTTAAAAAATCAACTTTCTTCTCCAATTGTGCCCTACTGCCATCGTACGCTCTGTTTCAAGATGCTCTCACCCATGCAGTTACCCATGTTAGGGAAGCTTCTACATATTCGTGGTATTATTCTCCCCGAGACCCCTTCTTAAGACTTCTTTAGTCTGTGATACCTACAACAGGAGAAAAAAGCCCCAAACAAATAGCTGGCGTGCTCAGTCTGTAGACTGTTGTGTCAGTCAATGTATTACCTTACATCTTCTCATGCGCATATCTTTTTCTAAACATATATTTTTCTTTTTACGTTGATGCAATATGTAACAGAGCAGCATTATGGTCTAGATTTTTCTCTTGGTGTGTGGAAGGAGGGTACTACTCCATTTTTATCGACTACTCCATCTTTATTAGATGTGCAAGTTGATAGCATGCTGATTCATATAGTCCAAAGTTCAAAGCAGAGGGCAATATACATTGGCAAAAAATATCTGAGCTCTCTCACGTTGCTAGCTTCAAACGTAGAAGCCCCATCTGGAGAAATGTCATTGATGTCATGTTTTCATAAAGTTGTTTATCACAAACTAAATTAAGTGGAAAGAAAGATTCTAATAAATAAATAAATAAATAAATAAATAAATAAATAAATAAATAAAGGTATNTAAATAAATAAATAAATAAATAAATAAAGGTATGAAGCAATCAGAAGCTTCATTGTTCCACAGGTGAAGCTGTCCAAAGATATAATTTTTCAGTAAGAACTCAAGAACGTATCTCCAAGTCTGCCACTGGAGCCAGTTCTTTGAAAATGTTCCCATGGTTTTCCCATGGCTTATGGCCTGATTTTTCAACTGCTTTTGAATATTTGTCCAGTTATGCATGTATTCCTAAAGAAATCATGAATGGTTTGAAAACCTGGGTACAAATTGGTACAGATAAAAATACCTAGTGGGACATATTTACTCTGGTGAAGAATTGTTTGAATTTTCTTGGGAGTTTCACAAGCTGGGACTTTAAAAATGAATGTAAATGGAATTAAACTAAATAAAACTTCCAGGAGGAGTTTTATTGGCTTGGTAGTCTTCATTGCAGAGTGAAGAAACCCATTTCTCTGCTCTGATGTTTGTTTTTATGAAGCCATTTTGTATATAATGATGTGATGATATGTTACCGTGGATGTAACACTAAATATAGCGTGAGAATATGTGTGCTATTTAAAGTGATCATGAAAGAGTGCGTAGTGGGGGCTGCTGCACTTGCTGTATGTGCGGTACCCTATTTATAACAGACATATAGGATGGATTTAGTGTACTAGAATTAAGCAGTTGAACTGTAGACTTGTAAGGACATGGTGATAAGGCCAAACAAACCAGAGTATCTAATGTGTCAAATGGAATACTGAATTCATGAAATGTACACGAAATTAGCTGTTTTTTT